>PVLA01001115.1:0-73467 GCA_004027455.1 Hydrochoerus hydrochaeris | reverse complement strand
TGGATGCTCCATAAATATTTGTTGAATGGAGTTATACAGTGAGGTAGTCTACATCTGCCCACAGTCTCCAGTTTGTACTGCAGAGATTTGAGTCTTCCTTGCATCTCTGAGTCCTCTGCCTAGTCCAGTGGCTGGCATTGCCATTTGGTACTCAAGAGTTAAATCACAGGGCGGGTTGGGAGCTAACAGATACAGCGAACTTTCTGTTGGACTTGTCCATAGTACAGCTCATTTCGTAGTTTTTTTTTTTTTTTTTTTTTGCCTCAAGGTGTTGAGGGCAGTGACCTATCAGCCCCGGTCCTGTTTTGTGGTTTTGTAACAGACTTCCTGGCAAATGCTTAGCACTGGTGGGCAGGACATACTCCAGGTTAGAAGACACAGTGTGTCTCTGCATATTCCCTGTCACAGGTAGGCCTTCCTCAGGAGACCGAACCTCAAAACCTTATAGACTTCCCAGGCAGCCAGAGAAGCTGTTTTCATGGATCTGAGTGTATGTGCGTTTTATTTCTTGAAGCAGCAGTTCTCTTGTGCTTACTTGATTGCAAATATAAAAACATTCCTAAGGAATAATATGTGTGGACACCTTTTCAGTAAAGGTCTTAGTGTTAGTAAATTGCAGGATCATACTGTTCTTATCTCAGGAATGAAAGGCTTGTTCTGCTGATTGGAAGGGTTTTAAGGAAACAGGGTCTCCCTTTGTAGCCCAGACTGGTCTCGAACACCAGCCTCAGCCTCCTGAGTGTTGGGATTACAGGTGTGTGCCACCACATCCACCTAAAATTTTAAACTGATTTTAATCCAGTAAACTGGAATGTTCTCAAGGAAGTATAGGTTCTGTAGTTAGACATTGTTGCTAGGAAAAGGAATGTAGGAGGAGGGAAGAGATGTGTAATCACATTTTAAGAGGCAGCTAGCCAAGTGTTTGAGTATGCTAAGGTAATCATAAAGGAGTAAGAAAAGGGCAAGGGTCGAACTTGCACCCAGGTTGAGTAGTACTTCATTTGGTCAAGTACCTCACTTTGGTTTACATTGTGGGTTTTTCAAAGTAAATAGAACTTATTAGTGGTGACCTAATTTGCAACTCAAAGAATTTGGTAAAAGAATTGAAATCCAGTAGTCTGTTTAAAGTGTTATCTATCAGCTCATTGCTGGGACTTTGTCATCTAGGCCAGGGATGGAAGCCAGTAGCATTTATTTGCCTTTTGGGAGTAGAAACTGGGAGAACTTTTGGACTCAACCCTTATTATCTCTCTCTCATCTCTGCCATTTATCTAACCTCTGAGCCTCCAGGAATTGTGTGAATGTCCCATGAAAGTTAGGGATCCACTTGAAGAATGCGTTGATGGTCTTGGTGTACCTCGATTTTAAAAAAGTAGAGCTTTGTTAGAGGTGGGGTAAACCTTTCTGCCTCCACTCCAAGAAATTATACTCTAAGCTGGGAAAGAAATCATTATGAAGATAGTTCTGGATATTACAAAGCTTAGAATACTATCAGATACAAAAAGTAAGGGCTGCATTGGGGGTGTGGCTCATTGTTTGCATGAATGAGGCCCAGGGTTCTATTCCCAGTATTGGAGGGTGGGGGGAGAAGTAAATTCTGATTGTGAGATGTTTTAGTAAAATTTGGTTTTTAAAAGTTTTGTTTCAGGATTTGTTTATTTTGGTGGTATGTGGCTTTTGTAACCTGTGGATCTTTTCTCCTCTGACTGCAGCTCACAATGCAGCAGCTTTGCTACTGCCTCAGAACTTCTTGTCACTGGTTTCACTTCAGCACCTCTGAATCATAACTGCATTTTAACAGGATTCCCCAGGTGATCCACATATGTCCAGTAAGGTGTGAGGCTTACCTGTCTCTATCATTTCAGTGTTAAAAACCTCATAAGGTACTAGCAAACAGCTCTCTTCAGGAGCCATTCATATTAGTAGTCAAGCATAAGGCTGAGATTTTTCTGTAACAAACTCAAGTGATTAAGAGAATGATGTAATGTCTAAAGATTAACACCTAGTGCATTAGGCATTTAAATGGTTTGTAATGTGTTAGCTGCCATTGTTGCTAGCTAATATGTCCTATCGCTAAAGAAACATGCAAACGTCACCCTCAAATCATAATTATATATTTGAATAAAATATAATTTACTTCCTGGTGATTTAAGTTTTTAATTGGAATGTTGATAGTAAAACTAATGTGAAATATTATTCAAATTAATCATGAGTATAATTGCATAGATTATGTCTTTTCAAAATGAAACCTAGACCTATTGTTTAGTTAGGGAGGAAGAATGTCTGCAGTATTTATATCAAACAATAAATGTGCACATCTTGTGGAAAAGAATTGATTTGAACAAGTTATTTAAATTACCTCCTTTTTGTGAGTGTGAATTCTCTTTTTGGTTTTTACTTGCAGACACCATTTAATGAAATATCATAATAAGTATTGGCTTTTGTCAACTTGGTTGAATGCAGTTTTGCTCTTGAGATGAGATGGGTATACTATTGTGTGTACTGTGATGTGGGAACTGACTTTGAAATGGATGAGACTTTTTAAATAATTACAACAGTAGGTATCATTTAGTGAGTGATTACTCTTGTCATCCACTTTTATTGAGGAGGAAATTGAAGCACAAAGATTGTGATTTGTTTAGACAGAAAAACGAAAATACTGTGTATCTCCTCTTATATGAGAACCCCCCCAAAAAAAAGTAAAAGTAAAGTAAGAAACAGGGAGATACATCTTTTGCAGGTCGAGAGAGAAAGAGGGAAGGGAGGGGAAGAGGAATAAAGAGTCAAGATATGTTAGGTACACATACCTACTGCCTTAAATGATTATAAACGTTATGTACTGCAAATGTACTAATTTTTTGAAGACCTGGGCATGGTGGCACATGCCTATAATTCTAACACTCAGGAGGCTGAGGATGATTGTCCTATGTTTGAGGTTACACAGTGAGTTCAAGATTAGTTTAAACTAAATAGTGAGATCCTGTCTCAAAAAACAAAACAAATTGTGATTTGTTGAAGGTCACATGACTAATGGGGGCAGAGCTGGGGTTTAGTTTCTGACTTGCTCTTTACTGCTTCCTGAACACACGGATTTGAGTGCAGTAAATCTCCAGACCAAGGATGTTTCTGTGATCTTGAGGCAGCCCGGTATCCTATGGGTAAGTTTTTCTAGTGCTGGAATAACAGACTTAGGAGGGTTTTGGTGTCTAGCTGGGCAGTGTGCAGTTCCCATGACTGCAGGTCCTGTATGATGCTGGCCTGGTCACCTAACAGGTCCACTCTCATCTATGAATGGGGGAAGAGACCTGACTCACGACCCTTGCAGTTTAAAAGACTCCTCAGGAAGCTCTGGTTACTCCACATCCTTTCATTGAGCTTCTCCTATTCCTAGTTGACCCTTCTGACAGTGCCTTTTTTTGTTTGTTTGTTTTGTTTTGTTTTATTTTTAAGGGGATTTGGTGGTTAAATCCACGGCCTTTATACTGAGCTACATCCCTACTTAAGAATACAAATTCTTAAGTATTTTGAGATAAGGTCTTGTTAAATCTCTCTGGCTAGACTTGAACTTGTGATCCTTTTGCCTCAGCCTCCCAAAGTGCAGAGTTTACAGGTGTATGCCACTATCCCTGCTGTGAATTTGTTATTACCTTTTATTGCATAAGATGTGTAATAAGGAGATGTTAAATTAAACATTTAAGTGTGCTGGTCTTGAACTCTTTTAAACCAATCACAATTGGCTTCCTTGATGGTAGAATGTGGGTGATAATTGGCTCACTGCACATTTTAAGAATTGTAAGAATTAAGAGGTTAAAGTACTTTAGGTAACTCAAAGACAAATCTGAGTAATTGCATTTCAGGGCTGACTAATGGTAAATGTTTTATTTGATAGAAACTGTCTATTTATTTTATTTATTTTTAACCTGGACCCAGTTAGTGCAATCTCTGACCATTTCTTGTTCTCTGGGGGATGTGCTGGGTTGGGGTATTAAAAAAAACAAAATGATACAAAACAAAGCAAGACAAAAACTCAACAACAACAAAACCATGGATTTTTACTAAGATCCAGTGCAAACATATTAAAGAAACTACACACAACATAAAAATAGCCCATGTTTACAAAGCTGCAAACCTGATAGATGACTGATCATAGACACCGTGCAGAGGGTATCAGTCCCTGGGCTGGACCTGCTGCTCAACGAGGTTCATTTGAGTCAGACTTGGTTTCCTGTTTGTGAAGAGCTGAGCTGGTCAGGAGATCAGACACAGCTTGGTCCCAGATGAATGCAGAATGACCCATGTGAAACTGTGAACTGTTCCACATTTTGTTTAGTGTTGAAGATTCCGTTGTACTCCTGGCTCTGCCCCATCCGTGAAATCATGCAGGTGCATTCATCTGCGATAGGGGTGAGGACTCTCAGCTCTGCCAATGTTATGTGGCCTCCTGTGAAGCAGTCCCATGTTCCTGAGGGAATGCTGTTGTCTTCCTGATCAAGGACCTGGAATCAAATAAATTCTAGCAGAAAAGTAGTTATAATTATTATGAAGTTTTTATGATGGTTAAAAGTAATAAAATTACTATCCAAGATCTCAGACAAGGGCATTATGTTTAGAGTACAAATGGTTTTCTTTTGTCTTTTTGAGACAGGGTCTCGCTATGCAGTTCAGGCTGGCCTTGAGCTCACTTTGTAACCTAGGCTGGTCTCGAACTCAAAAGGATCTTCCTGCCTGAGCCTTCTGAGTGCTGGGGTGAGCCACCACGCCCGGCTTACAAATGGTTTTCTAAAATGAAAGTTCAAAAGAAGAATATAATAGGCCAGTATACTTATGAACACTGACACAAAAATCTTCAACAGAATAGCTAGGAAATCAAATCCAGCAATATAGAAAAAGAATACTACACTACAGTGAATTGTAATTTATCCTAAGAACAAAGGCTAATGCTGTATTTTAAAATTGATATATGGACTGCACCATATTAACAACTTAAAAAAAGAGAAAAACATGTGACTACAACAATTGATGCAGGAAAAACACTTGACAAAATTCACTCATTTATGATGAAGGCTGATAGCAAGTTTGGAAGGGAAGGAAACTTCCTCAGCCTGAAAAAAACCATTTACAAAAAATCTGTGGCTGACATCTCACTCAGTGGGAAAGGAAGAATGCTGCCTGCCCCTGTAAGGTGGACAGAGATGAGGTCTGTCCGTGAGGTCTACTCTCACATTCAGCATTATCCTGAATATCTCTAGCTAATGCAACATAAATAAATAAATGGCTATTGGAAAGGAAGAAAAAATTCTTCCTGTTTGCAGATGGCATAAATGTCTGTAAATAATTCCATGGGAATCTCTAAAGAAGCTATAACTAATAAGTGACTTAGCAAGGTTGTAGGATCTAAGATCATATGTAAAATTGTACCTCTATATCTTAGCAATCATTGGAAATTTGAAATTTTTAAAAAGCCCACTGTCAATTGCAATAGCTCTGAAGAGTATAAATCTACCAAAATGTGTATAGGGTCTATATGCTGAAAAGTATACCAAATCTTTTTTTTTTTTTTTTAACTTTTTTTTTTTTTATTGGTACTGGGGATCAAACTCACAACGGCGTGCTTGCAAGGCAGGTGCTTATGCCACTGAGCTAAACCCCCAGCCCTGAAAAGTATACCAAATCTATAGAGAAATTAAAGAGAACTCAAATAGACCCCATGTTCCTGGAAAAACATAGTTAAAATATTAATTTTCCACCATTAATGTGTAGTTTTAACCTCCCCCCCAAAAAAACTGATTGTAAAATTTATGTGCTAGTCAAGTTATCCAGGCAGAGGAATGGTGATAGATGATAGAATGTTCCAGGCTGAAGAAACAACAGGATTGGGATCTGTGCGTGCGTGTGTGTGTGTGTGTGTGTGTGTGTGTGTATAATGGGTGGGAGGGCAGTATTTTCTGAGAGTATGTCTTACGAACAATGAGAATTTTACAAGTTGAGCATTCCCATTAGTCTGCCACAGATGTGCAGGATCCTTATCCCCACATGTAAACTGGAGATAATGATAAGGTCACTATCTGTGCCCTCCAGCTTTCTGCAGAGCTCTTACTTCAGGGCTACTCACACCAAATCACAAAATCTGGTGCTCACTGTAGTCTGAATGTTGGTGCTCACCCAATCTAAATATTAGGATGCAATACCTAATGTGATAGGGTCAAGAAGTAGAACCTTTTGCAAAGTGGTTAAGTCACAGGACTCTGCCCTCACTGTTGGGATTAGTGCCTTTATGAAAGAAGTTGAAGGGAGTGAGTGACCTTGCACTTTCCAACTTTCAAGGACACACAGAATGTTAGCTCAAGGACCTCACCTTCACAGAACCTATTGACACTTTGATCTTTGACTCCATTCTCCTAGAGCTATGAGCAGTAGACGATATTGTGTGTATTACCCAATCTAAAGTTATTTGTTATAGCAGCCCAAACAGTAAGCAGCAGTATAGAGGATCTTTAAAATGATAGAATTTGGGAAACTAGGTGGTTCAGGACTTGAGTGGCAAGGGCTTTTCTGTATTCCTTTTCATGCCTTTTGAATGTTGTACCTCATACTACTGCCTTCCATTAAAAAATTACTAAAATGTTAGCTGTTACTGGCTTTACCTTGGTGTAGATTAACCCTAAATCTAATGTGCTGGCTATGATCTTTAATTCACCTTCTACTGCTTTCTTTATAATTTGGAGGCCCTTGGGGAGAGTGATTCAAATAAAACAAACCACTTGAACAAACTTGAAGCTTAAATATTATTTTTTCCCAATACATTTTCCTGTAAAAAACAAGCTAAGCATGGTGGTGCATACCTGTAATCTAACCCTTTGGGAGGTTGAGGCAGGAGGATTACAAGTTTAAAGCCAGCCTGGGCTACATAGTGAGACCCTGCCTCAAAATAAAAAATAAAAAGGGCTGGGATGTAGCTCAGTGATACAGTGCTGCTGGGTTGGATCCCCACTACCACCAAAAACAGAACAGCACAAAACAAAACAAAACACAAGCATGCTTTACAGTAGCAAGTACTTAATAGAATTGTTGCTGCTATTGAAAAACATCCATTTGGAGGGAATTTGCCCCCATTTTGTTAGTTAAAATATTGCAACATTAAAGGGAAAAAAAATCTTAGACTCAAAGGAAAAGAACTTTGGAGTATTTTTTTCTAAAGGCTGTGTAGGATTCTCTGTGGCAAAGTCCCAACTTTTTCCAATTTTTTTCTATTAGGAAGGCTGCATCAGTAATTATCTTACTAAGTAGAGAACTGGGATTCTTTTAAATTGCGACTATTTTTTGGTTAAATTTTAAGAAGTGCTTTTGTTGTGTCAAAAGACAATACCATCACATTTTCAAACACTGCAAAAAGAAAATACAGGTGTGGTCCGCCCCCCATAGTTGGAGGTGTGAGTGGATTCCAAGCCTCCAGTATACTTACCCACAAGTGCAAATGCACTGTAAGGTCTTAAGGCTCTCCTGGGGCTACAGGGCCAAATGAATTCTTTTGTGACAAATCTGGAAGAAGTTTATTCCTAGTTAGACACTGGTCAGCATCTTCCCCAGATCTTGGACTCCAGAGGTACAATTGAGTACGGAGCTTCAAGTCCCAGATGTATCTCTCTTGCCAAACTCTTGAGTTTGACTTTGTCCTCCAGAATCTTATAGGTTGGAACCATAACTCTTTGCTTGATGCAACCATGTTGGGAGGTGAGGTCGGGTGGGCGATGTTTGGGTCCTGGTCACAGCGTCATCATGAATGGATTAATGCCTTTCTCAGGGAGTGGTCTCACTCTGGCAGGACTGAGTTAGCTATCATGAGAGCAGGTTCTAGCGAGGCTACCCCTTATGTTTCTCTCTTCCATGCACACCCAACTTGCCCTGCCAATTTCCATGATGAGTGGATGCAGCATACACCACCATGCCTAGCTCACAATGTTTGTTTTTAATAAGAAAATGCTTTAAAAAAAAGTTTTAAAAAAGTTTTAATCTTCAGATTTGTGTGGGAGACAACTCTAGTGATTCCCCTTGAATGAAAAACAATTACTGTGACTTTGATTATTTGGAGACTTACTTTTTTAATACTGATATTAAAAAATACTATAGCCAGAAAGCTGGCTATAGTATTTTTTTAATTGGCTCTGATCCCACAATTTGTTCACATAGTCTGTATGAACTAAATCATTCTCCCCAAGGGCCTCCAAATTATAAAGTGAGGAAAGCAGTAGAAGGTGAATTAAAGATCATAGCTATCACATTAGATTTAGGGTTAATCTACACCAAGGTAGAGCCAGTAGCAGCTAACATTTTAGTATATCTTGTCAGAAGCCAAGCAGCTGATAGACTCATGTATTCTGCTCGGTCATAGAAGCAGAGTTAGCACTAAGACTACTTGAGTGCTGAGAGAGACCTACTTCCAGCCTAGATCTTCTGTGCTGAATATACCAGAGCTGCCCTATGTGTTGGTCCACCCTATTAGGACTGAGGTTTATGACAGCCATGGCTGATTCCCCTCCTGCCCCACAACAATCCTCCCTTAACTGTTGAAATATCTTGCAAATTACCATTATTTTGACCTTCAACCCACAGCTGCTCCTGTCTGAAAGTAACTCCAAATCCTTTTGTAAAATGACATCAGATTTCTTTGGGAAAGTAAAATTATTTATTAGGGAGTAGAGCAGTGATCTAAGGCAGCAGGCCTGTGCTGTGAGAATGCGTTTTATCAGATGATAAATTTTTTCCATCCCAATCCTCTTCAGACTTTTAAAACATTTTACTTTAAGAATATGAAGTATTCTGAGTACTGCATTGAATTACAGCAATTAATATGACATAGCTGTGTACTCACAGTATGTCTTGGTGTTTTTATTTTGGAAATGGAATTATTTCTGGGGTATAGACTGCATAAAGCAGGGCAAGATTAGATGAAATTTGGATTTCTCAGCAAGGTGGGACTTAAGAAGGCCCAGAAAGAGGAAGGATAAACTGAAGAGGTAGAGAGCAAGGTACCCCTGGCCTCAGCATGCCAGATCAGCAGAGCCAATTTAAGCTTTGAATTTATTAAAGCCTGACACCATAGCACACACTTGTAATTTCAGCTACTAGGGAGGCTGAGGCTTCAAAAATTAAAACCTTGAACTCAGAAGGTTCTCAGGAGCAGGGCTGCATCTGGTTGATCAGGGAACAAATGAGTAGCAGGGTACATAATTCAAAAAGTGGGCACATCCTTGGAACAAAAATTTTGCTTTTGTAGTATTGGGAAAGCATTGTTCTTTTAAGCTGTCTATCTTCTTAATGGGGAGGATTCTTTTGTGAAAAATTCTCTCTTCAAGGGGTGTTCAACCATCATCCCAGTGCATCTCATGCAGGCCTTATCTCTTCTCATAGAATGATGGGGTTGGTAACTGGTTTTCAGAATGGGATCTTTAAAGTTTATTAAGGAAGTAAAGGGAGGTCAAGAGTCAAAACAAGGGACTGAGTACTAATGATTTTTCAAAAAGTCTAGTATATATAACTGTACTTTATTAAGCAGAATAAAACATTTCTTTTTGACTGAAATTTTATTGTATTGATTATTCATACTGATCAAAAGGTTTTCTTTCTTTTCTTTTTTTCACCGTGCTGGGGATGGACTATAGGGTCTCATGTATGCTAGGTAAGTGCTCTACAGTTTAGCCACATTCCCTAGCCACAGGTTAACATTTTGATTAATATATTCCTACCTCAGTCTTGACACATGGGCTTTATTCTTCCCCTTATCCTTTTCCCACAGATGCCCACTTGGCTCTGTTCTTCACATCTCTGCTCAAGATAGATCTTCCCTAACCACCCTATCTGTAGTAGGACACTCCCCCATTCTAATCCCCCTTCCTCTGCCTTATTCTTCTAGGGCCAGTTCTGTGAGAGCAGAGACTTTGTGTTTCAGTTCTCTGCTTGTGTTCCCAGTGTCTAAAACAGCCCCTAGCACACAAAATAAGGCACTGAATTAAACAGTAGAAAAGATATGTATGTATGATTAAAAAAATAATAGATTATAGCTTAGCTACTAGGAGAAAATATGGAAATAAAGTACCATCATAGTGACTTTTTCTTTTTAAGTTTTTAGAAACAAATATGTACTGCTACTGAGAAACAGAAGCTTTGCTTAGGAAAACAGATTTTTGTACAAGTGGGGGAAACCATAAGAAGCACTGCCAAGGTTTTTGCTTAGAGAAGTGTAAAATGAAAGCCAGAGTTCTATAATTATTATTGAAGTTGTCTACTTTCTGATTAACCTGGATAGAGACAAACACACAGATAATCAGACTGACTCATACCTGCCAGTTGAATAACTTTGAGACCCCCTAGAGTAGAAGACACTTTATATGTAAAGAAAATCTCCAGCTGGGATGGGGGCTGGCGGTCACAGTGGCTGTTCTTAGAAACTCTGATTAAAAGTGAGGATCAGCAGTTGCACGGGACCTAGCAGGGAGGCATGGGTGATCTCTAGCAAGGGGCCATAAGAAATATTGAAATCCACAATTTTACCTCTGACTCAGTGGTAGAGCACTTGTCTGGCATACATGAGGCTAAGTTTGCTCCCCAGCACCACAAAGCAAAGCCAAAAACAAAATAAAAAACCCCAAAACAACAACAACAAAAAGAAAAGCCTTCACAGAATTTTATCTCTGAAAATTTCAAATTTGGGAACTAAATGAGTTAACAAATACTTAAAATGCTGAGTTTAATCAAATTGTGGATAGTTCTGGGTGTTTTCTTTATTGCCACTGAGATTTGATGACGGGCTTAGTGGAAGCCTTCATTTTTGTGGTTTCCCATTTATTCCAGCACAACTATGAAAAACAGTTTGAGGCTCAGTGATTTCTGTGCCAGTGGGGGGAAAAAAAAAGAATAAAAGAAAAAGAAAAGAAAACCCCAGGAACAATGGCTCTTCCAGTGGTAGCTGCTTCTTTGTCTTGTCCGCTTTCTCTCAGCCATTTTTCAGGCCAAACCCTGTAAATTTTGAGATTTAAAGTTGGCTAAATACTTTCAGAGTTAGATCAAGATCAATAATTGGTCTTAGTAAGAACTATACCATATCTACCTCTTTTTAAAGCTCCATATTTTGAACACCCAAGCTGGGCCAGATGCTTAGACTGAACCAGGAAGAAGCCACACCCCCTGATAGCTGGTGGAGGACTGAGGTGAAAACAGGCTTCATCAGCTTCCTGTCCCCACCCCAGCCAGTGCTCTTCAAGGTGTTTGGAATCAGGAGAATTATCAACCTCTGGATACTTTTCTTAGAGCAACTAATAAAAAGTATTGGCCCCCTTTGGACTTGAGTTGTGAGGCTTTTCTTTTTTTTTGATTTTGGTTTTTGTTGTTAAACTGCAGATTAAACACAGGACCTTTGCACTGGGCTACATTCTCTTTTCTTTTCTTTCTTTCTTTCTTTCTTTCTTTCTTTTTTTTTTTTTTTTTAAGGTAGTAAAATACAACAGAACAAGACAGAACAAAGCCAATTGAGACGATGTAGTGAAATTGGTACAGAACGTTACAGCAGGTTACTGGGATAACAGTAATAGGTACCATAGTGTATCTCATTATCTTCACAATTTTTGTTCTTTCAATCAGGTATAGCAAAATCATACCAAATACAGAACATTATAGAACATATCAAAACAGAATATTGAATAGAGCAATACAGTTAATCAGAACAAAGTTAAACAGTGATAACAATATTTGCTTTCAAAGAGATGGTAGAAGGAAATCCCCTATATTGCTATATTGCATATGGTCAACCTCCCAAGAGTTGCTCAGACCTCTGGCTCCCATTTGCTAATGGGGGGGGATGGGCTCACTGCTGCTTACCAGGGAGGCGAGTGGGTGGCTTTCTCTCCCAGCACCCTAAGTTCCAACATGGTGGGATCTTGGGAGACGCTGGCTGAGCTACATTCTCAGCCCTTTTTTAATTTTTTATTTTGAGGTAGGGTCTTGCTAAAGTTATTAAGTTGCCCAGACTGGGCTTGCCTTGTGATCCTTCTCTCAGAGTACTGGGGGATCATATTCTACCACACCCTAGGTGAGTTTGTGTGTTTTAAAGGATAATTTTTTTAAAAATATAAAATCATAGGGGCCGGGGATTTAGCTCAGTGGTGTAAGTGTCTTCCTGGCAATCATGAGGTCATAAGTTCAATCCCTGGTACCAAAAAAATAAATAAAATAAAATCATGACTCATATAGTTATAAACAATTTTGTTAATAAGTTTATCAATAAGGCATTACCAACTGTTCAAAGGACTATTCAAAAAGCAGATGTGCACACAGTCCATGAAGTGAATTTCAAATAGATGTAGCTCTGGTTTGTAGGGCAATTGGTTTTCTTTCACCCAGACATCATTCATTTGACTGTCTTTGGACAAGAATCATTTGTATGATTGTTAGTTATGTACAGCTTAACAGAATTGTAGAATAGCTCCAAAGTATGAGGGTGCAAGTTCCATAGGATCAGAACTTGGAAAATTATGTTCTTCCAAGGTCTAATTTTCCATTAAAGCTGTTTAGTAACCTCATTGGTCTATTTTAAAGTCTTTCACAATTTATGAGAGGGGTACTACCCAGGGAGGGGGCTGCGCAGGCTAGATTTTCATCCAAATCATGCATGTTAGACCCTTCAGATTTTGTCTCCTTTCCTCTTCTTCTCCAGCCTGAGGGATGATCCCTGCATATCTTCTGTAGATTTCTCTATTTTCTTCATACAAGTAGATAGCTTGTCCCTAGGATCTTGCCTATTAGGGTTCTGCCTGACCTTTCAGGGCCTGAGTGAGGCCTGAACGAACAGTGAGGTCAGGTGGGAAGATTATCTGCTGTTACAGGGTTGGTTGGAGGTTGAATGGAAGAAGAGCTCTCATTGGGAGCCTGATAGTGGGAAATGCATGGTGAAGGTTAGCTGTTACTGACCAAGAGGGCTCCCACAGCCTCTGACTGCATTCTGGTGTAGTCACTATTCCTTTCAGGTGCTTTCCACACAGATCTGCTGCCTTGGTCTGTCTGGAAGTTCCTTGTTCCTCCTAAACAAGCACAGTGCTGCTATTGTATGACTACTCCTGACCTCTCCTTCCTTGTTCTTTGCCTGGAGATTTTTTTTTTCCTTCAGTACTGTAGATTCAGTACTGGACTCAAGGGTTTGATTGAAACTTACAGTGAGTGTTTAGTAAAAAATTAAAAGACACGTTGCCATTAATCTCCTTCAAAATACCATCACTTTGAACATCATAAGTCTTGCCACTTCCTGAAGCAGTTCTGGAAATTCTCTTCCATGAGAGTTTTTAGTTGTACTGTCCTAAATCAGTACAGGGCATTTATCTTTCATGGCCATTTCGACTTTGGAAAGAGCCTGAGGATGCATGGTGCCAGATCCAGTGAACAAGGTAGATTGGGACATGCTGTAATGTTGTTACTGATCTGCCTTTCCATGGGAAGACACTTGGCAGGAGCATTCAACATATTTTTTTATTATACCTTGATTGTATCTCAAGAAAGAAGACTTTCCAAATTGCTTCAGAAAGTGAGAAGATGGATGGGATAATTTTGTTCATAATAAGGGGGCATATTTGGGGGGAAATTAATGTATCTTTTACTGTAATAAATTTATTTTGGGGAGATTAATGTAATGTATCTTTTACTATAATTTTAAAAAATTTAAATATTTATTATTCTCATCCCACCTCATACATTCCCAGCCTTATAAAGAAGTTTTTACATTGAGATATGGTCTTAGTAAGTTGTTGACTTGTCTAGGCTGGAATTGAATTTGTGTTTCTCCTACTTCAGCCCTCCAGCATGCTGGGATTACAGTCATGGGCCACCAAGCCCTGCTTTCTTAGCTTTGATTGATGTTCTTTGACTTATGATGTCCTATGATAAAGTACTAGCTTGCATTGTGTATGTCCCTGTCTCTGGACACTGGCTATCTGAACAGATTTAGATCTGTTCTGTTGTAATGAGTTTATAAATATCAGTATGATGGAGGCCCATTCGCTTCTCTGTTCAGTGCTCAGGTAGTCCTGAACTCTTGGATACTTGGGAGTATTTATGAAAGGTACCGGGGATTTGGCTTACTTGCCTAGGCACCTGCCTGGGAAGTATTTATGAGCTTATCCAACTCAGTCTGATGGTATTTTAGTCAGCTTTCCCATCACTGGGGCAAAATATCTGACAACCACTTAAAGGAGAAGAGGTAGGTATGGTGGCACATGACTGTAATCTCAGCATTTGGAAAGCTAAGGCTGGAGGACCACTGTGAGTTTAAGGACACAGTGAGGACAATCAGACTGAATTACATAGTGAGATTGTCTCTCTCTCTCTCTTTCTCTCTCTCTCTCTCTCTCTCTCTCTCTCTCTCTCTCTCACACACACACACACACAAAGAAAAAAGGGGGAGAAATTTATTTTGGCTCATAATTTTAGTAGTTATAGTCTGTGGTTGGTTGGTTACAAAGGCAGAAATGGAATGTTGGAAGAAGGTGCTCACATGATGGCAGCCAGGAAGCCAAGAGATGTAGGAGTAGCTGGAAACGATAATACCCCATTCCAGGTCATGCCCCCAGTGACTTGCCTCTTCAAGCTAGGTCCTATGTCCTAAGAGCACATTCAACATGAACTCATCGGTGGGTTAATCAATACACAAATAAATATAATGCTTCCATGATCTGCTGGGGATTTAGCTCAGTGGCTTAAGCGCCTGCTTAGCATGTGTGAGATTGTGAGTTCAATCCCCGGTACCAAAAACAAAACAAAACAATAATAATGCTTCCATGATCCAGTCACCTTCCAAAAGGCCCACTTTTGAATATATGAGACTTTTGGGGGGACATTGTAGAGGTCATCATAACATTCTAGTTCAACCTCCAAAGGACTCATGTCCATCTCATTATGCAAAATGCATATAGTTCATCTTTAAGAGTTGCCAAAATCATAACAATTCTGTCATTGCTGAAATGTCCAAGTCCAAAGTCTCCCTTGAGACTCAAAGCAGACTTTGCTGCTGAACTAAATCCCCAACCCCTCAAAGCAGACTCTTAGCTGTGCAAAAATAAAAAGGTCCTTGTAATATACAATGACACAGGATAAACATTCCTATTGAAAAGGGAGGAATAAAAATATAGAAAGAAATCAGATGAAAGCAAGATCAAAAAAAGAAGAGAAAAAGTGAATTCTGTAGTTCCCATGTCCAGCATCTGGGGCGATGTGAATGCTTCAAAGGATTTTGGTGGTCCTATCCCAGTGGCCTTGCTGGTTGCATTTGTGGCCTCTCTCATGAGCTGGCTATGTTCACTGCTTGTAGCTTTCTTTGAGAGATGTTCCATATTTTAGCATCTGCAACTTTCTGGGATCTCCATTGTGCCATTAACTTCATCTTAGCCTCACATATTGCCCTCTCAGGCCTTCTGAAATCAGGGTGGAAGCCTCATGGTTCCACAGTTCTTCGCTCTGCAGGCCTGAAAAACCAGCACCATGTGAATGATGCTGTCTTCCTTCTGTTTCTTGTTGCTGAGACAAAATATCCAACATCAAAGTTAAAGGAGAAAAGGTTTATTTAGCTCACAGTCACAATTCGATCTCATCACACACTTTAGATCCAGCCACTTCCCAAACTCCCAAGTAAGAGTGCATGAGAGGATTTGGGAGACATCTAGACACAAGGTATAGGAGATATCAAAGTCTACCACCAGTAAAAGCAGTAGCTAGGGCCCCTTGGACCATGGCTACACTGGCCTCTGAGTGCATAGATGGCTGAATTCTGGGAAACACTTTCCTATGTGATCCTGAATGAGCTGAGTTATCTAAGGCTCTCTCCACAAAGCAGTCTTTCAAAGTAATTTTTTACTCTTTTATTCCCCTGAACCTGAAAAGAGTAGGGTCTGGCCAATTCCTGAGATGCCTTCAAGCCATCTTTTTTATTTTTATTTTTATTGTTAACAATAATAAAGTTGTTCTTGCTATGTTGTTCAGGCCGGCCTTAAACTCACTATGTATCATAGACTGGCCTTGAACTTGTGGTGATCCTTTTGCCTGTGACTCCTGAGTGCTAGGATTGCAAACATGAGCCAGTAAGGTGTTTTTTTTGGTACCGGGGATCGAACTCACGACCATGCACTTGCCAGGCAGGCACTTAAGCCACTGAGCTAAATCCCCAGCCCTGGGATTACAAACATGAGCCACCATGCCTGGCAAACAATCTTTCCTCTTGTCCTTATGTGAAATATTTCGCTTCTTTTTAATACTAATCTTTTCAGCAACTATGTTTTTCAGGGCCCCAACTTTTTTAGAGACTTCCTTTTTGGTGAAACTATAAGCTTTTTAAATCACTTAGCTCTTTTTTTTTTTTTTTTCTTTCCTGGTTCTCTCATGCCACAGCCTTGAAATTTCCTCCACCAGATTAGTCTACCATCTTTAAATTTAGTGTCACAGAATAAATAAGACATACATGTGTAAACATCGTATTGTCTCACTAGTGTGAAAAACTGAAAGAAACGTGTATGTGTATATATATGTATATAAAAATAGTTAAGATAGTTATACTTAACTGAGTTCACAAAAGAGAAAGATTTGTGCTGGTACTGTTGGGACAATTGAATGTAGATGTCTTGTGCTGTGGGTGAATGACTTGGGGATAACAATGCACAATGTATGTACCATTGTTGCCCCCTGATTGATGTGTTTTAAAATTTTGTTTTAGTTATTTTTCTTCTTTTTTTTTATATTTGAAATAAAAGGGATTTGAAAAAAAAAATTAGCCTCACACAAAATCTTAGAACAGGGTAAAATGCAGAGAGTTTTCTGCCAGAGTGTAATATGCATAGCCTCTAATCCAATTGCCAGTAGAGTCCTCCTAACTGAAACCTTGCAGTCCTGATTTTATTGTCCACATTTCAACCAGCATTCTGGACTTCTGAGCTCCCATCCAGAGTCTTCCATCACGCTCAGCTTACAGTGTTCTAGAGTTTCTCTACTCCATGTCTCCAAACCTTTCCAAACTTTCCACAAACCCAGTTCCCAAGGCTTCTGAACCACAGAAGTGTCCCTACTCCTGGAGCCAGTTATCTGTATTAGTCATTTTTCCATCATGGAACAAAATAACCAACACTCACAAGTTGGAGGAGACATTTATTTGGCTGACAGTTTCCAGTGGGTTCAATTCAAAGTCAGCTGGTCCCAAGGCTGAAATGGCATGGTGGAAGGGTCTGGCAGAGGACAGCTGCTCATCCCATGACATCCAGGAAGTAGAGAGACAAAGGGGTAGCTGGGAGCAGGAACAGTACCCTTCAGTCATGCCCCACTTTCCCCGTAGTGTGCCCCTTTCTGCCCAGGTCCCACTGCCTATTGTAGCAGCATATTCAGCTACTGAACTCATCAAGGGACAAATCCACTGATGAGTATTGTGCTCTCCTGACCCAATAACCTGAACACATGACACTTTGGGGGACATTTTAGAACTAACACATAATGTATATTTTGAACAAGTGCCAAGTCCAGAAAGGAAAGAAAAACAGCTGAAATCAATCAAGCAGTTTCTCCCAACACTTTGGGAAGCTAAAGTAAGGGGTTCACAAGTTTGAGTCCAGCCAGGGCAACTGAGTGAAACCCTCAAAATAAGAGCTGGAGATGTAGCTAAGTGCAAAGATCCTGTATTCAGCACCCCTGCCGATGGTTCAAGGTGACTCAAAACAGAAACTCAGAATCTTTTTTTTTTTTTAAAAAGCCAAATATATTTATTGAAAGTTTCTGTCCAAGAGAGGGTGTCCTGAGTGAGTTGCCAAGGACCCTGCCTTTTCAAAGGATTTTTATAGAGCAAAACCACAAGATGAGGTGGGTACACGGTGGGGGGTGGGGAATGGGAACTGACAAGGTGGCCGCGAGGTGGGATGAAACTGGTCAACCAATAAGATTATGAGTGAGAAACCCAGAATCTTGCCTCCCTCTGTGTCTGCCCTTCCTTTGTACTATAGGTGAGGACTATGACTCTCAAGAGAAGTTGTGACTTGCTTGTGGTTGTCCATTTGGTTTGTGATCTGGAATCAGGGCTGGCCTGATCTGGTGTAAAGATATATAGGCAAGAACTGAACCACTGAACTACATACCCCTAAACCCCTTGATAACTATTCTTATCTGATATGTAATTATGGGGAGACTCATAAATTGCGAAGAACCTTCAGCCTTTTTAGGATAGCAGTTTAGGAAACAATATACTGGTATTTGACAAATCAAGTCTATCTGTTTCAAAAGCAGGTTTTGAACCAGCATAGCACATTGTCCCAGTGAATATACCAGAATAGGCAGCTTGGGGCACAAGGCTTAGATTAACATCCTCAGTTTGGTGAATATAAGTTGGGTTTTTAGTTCTCATTTTCTCTGCTAGTAAAGTGAGATCAGGATCATCAACCAGCAAATATATCTATATTTCTTGGAGAATGTAGTTTTGGATCTAGAACCAGTGAAATAACTCCCGTTTGTCAGAGATAAATCACTTTTCTTCTTCCCCAGGACAGTGTGCATGGTCCTGAAGTGTGTGATGGTGGTGGCGGTGGTGATGAGGATGCCAGTGTGGCCATTTTGGTCAGGGAGCTGCACAGATGCTGCACCTGTCCTTGCTCACCTTCATCACCTTCACCAGATGCCATGGGGAAGCTTCAACTCCTGATCTGGGGCTGGGCCCAGGGGCTGCTAACCTAGTTAGATGAGTGAAGCTCATAAGAAATGACTGATTGCCAGGTTGAAGCATGCCTGATGGGAGCTCGGCAGGGCCAGTGGTTTGTGGACATCTTTGTGTCCAGCTCCTTGGAATTCTTCAGGTGGCTATAAATTTTGTTATTTTTGTTGTTGTTGTTGTTGTTTTTGTTTTGTTTTGTTTTGTTTTTAGTGAACTATAAAATCTGTTATGTCTCCAATATAATCAGTATAAATGAAAGCAAAATGATTTTTAAGGCTATCATGGTTTGTGTCTTAGTGTCCCCCCAGAGCCTCATGCCATCATGGGTTAGGCTTCTAGAGTTTGTGACTGATTCATGGTTCAGTGCTGGGATTATGGATGTGAATGTTACACCCCAAGTGGGTGTGACCCACAGACAATGTAAGAGACAAGAGTCTTCTCATGTGCTTCTCCCTTTTTGGCTCTTGTTGCTTTTGCTGTCTTCTGCTCCTATGGATAGTTGTCCCTCTGCCACGCCACCTTGCCTTGGAAGAAGCTGATTATGGACTGAAACCACCATAAACTGTGAGCTAAATAAAACTTTTCCTTCCTTAACTTTGGGTGTTGAGTGTTTTGTCTCAGCAATGAGAGAAAAGTAACTAACATACGGGAACTCCATGGGGCCAGTGGTTTGTGGAACATCTTCCTGTCCAGCTTTGGGAATTTTTCAGGAGGCTTGTAGGTGTGTATGTGTGTGTGTACTATAAAATCTGTCATTGTGTCTCAAACCTGATTAGCCCTATCTGGCAGGGCTCATGAAGGCTGACTGCCTGCTCTGTAAACTTGGGAGCAAAAACTGGCTGGTGGTGTAAAGGGCCATGTGGGAGGAAGTGTGTGGTACTGTCTTGAAAATATAAATGAAAATAAAGATAAAATAATTTTAAAAATTCTGTCTATGACAGTAAACTTTTAAAATAAGTAACCTACCAAACACAACAGACTTTAGCCAAGTTGGTTCAGTAATCTTATTGTCAAAGAAGAGCAAATTAAGTCCCCAACATTTTTCTGTAAGTCACTATTGTTTAAGGCCACTCTGTACTGTTGGCAGGTTGTACCTAGCACAGCCAGTCCAGCTGAGAGAATGAGGGAGGCTGAGATCTTTGCCAAGCTACATGCCCTGACACTGGCCAATGACACTGGCCAGAGGGGGGGGGGGAGGGAAAAGGGGGCATTCCTGAGATGCAGCTCAGTGCAAAGGCCTTGGGTTTAATTCTGGTATTGCATGGGGTGGGGAAGGGTCCCCAATTCTTGTCAAAACCTTAGTTATGAGAATATCTGTTGGTGATGTGTGATGGGTAGTGGAGGTGGGTGTGAAGAACCTGGTAGAATTCCTATCCGGGGGTTCCTGTGCACAAAGGAGCCTTTGTGAATAGCCAGCTGCTCCCAGGGCTGCATCCAGTGTTGGTCAGCTCTGATTTGCCAGGTGCCAGCTGTGGGTTCCTCCTGGTTTACTGTAGGACCCACTGGTAAACCAGGCCTTTGAGAATGCTGGCAGGAACCTGAACTCATTAATCTTGGGGTTTTAATTGAATCTTTGCTTCAAGCCTAGTTCCATGCTGGCCCTGTTTTATCATGCAGTCTACCAAGTGCTTTACACTTTGCCAGCTGAGTCAGCTTGTGAGGGGCATCCATGCCCCACGCCTATCTGGCAGGGCTCATGAAGGCTGACTGCCTGCTCTGTAAACTTGGGAGCAAAAACTGGCTGGTGGGGTAAAGGGCCATGGCCCCATTGTGGGAGGGGGTATGTGGTACTGGCTTGAAAACCCAAGAATTGGCCAACAGAGGCCTGAAAGAATCCTGTGAGTGAGTCTGCTGAGGACCACAGCAAAGGCAAAGGAAGGTGGGGTTTTCAGTAAAATGTGAGTCTCCATGTGGTTGCTGCCCAGAAAATAGGCTGTCTGAGTTACTTTATAGTCATTGGGAGAAAAAAAAAATCAACACGATTTAAAGGAGGAGAGATTTATTTTGGCTCACATTATTAGTGTATGCAGTTGGCTCCAAGGCCAAAAAACAAAAACAAACAAACAAAAAAACCCTCAACGTGGTGGAAGGGTCTGGGCAGAGGAAAGCTGCTCACATTGTGGTGGCCAGGAGGCAGAGAGAGAAGGGCAGAGCCAGGTAGGGAGATACACCTAGGTTATGCCCCCAGTCACCCAGCTCCAGAAAGCCCTGACCTCCTGTCCCAACCTCCTAACAGCAAGTCAGCTAAACAACGCCAGAATCCAATCATTTCCCCAGAACCCCACCTCTACATACATGAGGTTGTTGGGGGACACTTTTTTTTTTTTTTTTTTTTTGAGATAGGGTCTCATGTAGTTCAAGCTGGCCCTGAACTCACTATGTAGCCCAGGCTGGGCCCAAACTCATAATGATCCTTCTCCATCAGTCTCCAAGTGCTAGGGTTGAAGACGTGCACCACCATGCCCAGCTTTCAAAAAGAATGTTTAAGCACAGTTATGGCATTATGTTTTCTGAACTGTATGTATAATCTATTCTGGTAGGTGGTGTATTTAAAATCTCCACCTCTGACCTGCCTGCTCTCGCTGATGCTGACCTGTTGTAAGAGGTTAAATCCCAGAGAAAATCTTCCAGTCTGTGTTTGGGTAGAGGTTTCCCAGCCAGGCCAAGTTAGAGGCACTTGGCAAGCCACTGGGCTAGAGCCCTTGTGTAAGGTGCAAACCCTCCATGTGCAGGGCTTCTTGGAGACCTGAGTGTGAGACATCCTGTGCTAGAGACAGCCTGGAGTCACTTCCCACAGTGTGTGAGAAAAGGTAAACGGGAATAGCCTCCATGTCTTCTCTCCATCACTAGCCTTTGTCTTTCCTCTGCTATTTCCCTTACATCCCTTGCAGATTTCTTGGTTCCTCCTGGCCAGTTTCCAGCCCTTGTTTCCTCCCAGAAGCCATTCCATTTGTTTGCCATCACTTATCGGCCTCCTTCCAACCTGCCACCTTTGCCCTTGCCTTATTTCTTCCTCTTTATTCTGAGACACCCTGGTTACTTCTGTTGAGACACCCTCCTTACTCTTCCTGCTCCAGTTACACATCTGGTGATGTGTCTTTGGGGAATTTGGTTCTGGACGAGGCTTCCAAAGCTCCTTTATGTCAAGGAACTCACAGTTAAAGTCACACATATGCTTGTCTATAGTATAAATACCACATTTTTAACTCAAATGGTGTTTACCAGAGTGGTCAAAAAAGTTTATTTTCTAATTATGAAAGTGTCTGTATCTGTTATCTTTTAATAAAAATCAGACTGTTGTACAAAAAGGAAGAAAAAAGTGAAAATTCCTGGTATTATCAGCTGGAGAGGATGACCACCACTAATAATTAGATGTATATTGTTCTAATCTTGTTCCAGTGTATGAAAACTTATAGAAGTGGGACATTCTGAATGCTGTCCTTAATTCTCTGAGTATAACACAGGCTGGATTTTGGAGTTATAAATATAGGTTTGCATTATTGCCTTAACAGCTTTCAGTGGAAATGCAGAATGCAAGCAGAAGAGAGCGCAAGCTATGAGAGTACACAGCATGCCTCATTGTCTTCAGCTTCTCTGGTTGCCCAGCATAATAGACTCTGTCTTGCTTTTGTTTTGGTTGCCATTTTGGAAATTGGTCTTTTGTTTCATTATTGAGTGGCAAAGTTGAAGCCTTTGTTCTGAAAGAAATAACTAAAACTAATTTAGAATTTGTTATATCACAGTTTTGAATTAAATCTAATTAGGGAATGTACACCATTTCTTTCTGAGAGCATGAAATAACTGGCAAAAGTTTCCACTGTATTGGTTTGGGCACATGCCAAAGATATTGGTAGTCTCCAGCCTTCTGGTTTTAAATTAATATACAGTAAACTGACTTTTTGGTATATAGTTCTATGAAAAACTACACACACAGACACACACACACACACACACACACACACACACACACACACCCCTTCATTTATCCACTATCATAGTTAGGGATATAAAGCAACCTTATCAACACATAGCACTTCTTCCTTCTCCTTTCAAGTTTCACCTAACCCTTGACAACTGCTCATCCATTTTTTGTGACTATAGTTTTGTCTTTTCCAGAATTTCCTAGAAATGGAATCATAGAATATGTACTTTTGAGACCATATAAAGCATTCATCCTTACTATGTTTTGTTTTTGTTTTTTATGGTGATGGGGATTGAACCCAGAACCTTGTGCATGCAAGGCAAGAAGTCTACCACCGAGCCATATCCCCAGCCCTTCATATTGTTTTTTTATCAATAGTTCATTTCTTTTTATTGCTGAGTAGTTTTCCATTGTAGGTAGGTACCTCAACCCCTCCCTTCCTCTCTTCCCCTGTTTCTTCACTCCTTCATTCATTTTGAGGTTGTGTCAGATCTATAGGTTAATTAGTGAAGAATTGTTAAGTCTGATGTTAGGAGTGTAATTTTTTTTGTACCTGATCCATTTCAGGGTGACAAAGTTCTATTTTCTTCCATATTTGCTGACAGCACTTCTAATGAGCAAGTGTTGAATTTTGTCAGTTTTCTTCTGCATCAATTGATGTGTATTTTTTCTTCATTGAGTAGCTAAATATGGTGGAATACATCTACTGATTTTTAAAAAACTGCACCAGCTTTTTTGACTCTGATAAAACTCACAATTGGCTATATTATTCTCTTATATATATATAGCTGGACTTGACTTCCTAGTCCTTTTTTTTTCTGTGTGAATAAGGAATATTGGTCTGTAGTGTTCTTAAACTATCTTGTTTTTGCTATCAAGGTAATGCTGACCTCATCATATAAATTGGGAAGTGATCCCTCTTGTTTTCTAGAAGAGATTTTGTATAATATTATTTTTAATGCTGGGTAAAATTTGCTAGTGAAATAATCTGGGCCTGGAGTTTCATTTTTTTAGAAGGTTTTAAACTAACTAGTCAGTTTATTTGATGAATGACTACTTAAGCTATCTTCACTGCTTGGATAAAGTGGGGTTTTTTTTGTTTGTTGTTTGTTTTTGGGGGAGTGAGTTTTGATAGTGGGTTTTAAGAATTCGTCATTGTCATTTATTTGAGAGCTGTTTGTATAAAGTTGTTTATAGTTTTTCCATATTCCTGTATTTTATGCTTTCAACTTCTGTGGAAATTTGTAGGAATAGCTTCTCTTTTATCTTTCTGGCTAGTAAACTACACCAATTTTTGTTTTTTTAATTTTCTGGTTTTTTTCCATTTGACTGGTGTCAGCCATGTGTTATATTTCCTTTCATGTACTTTGGTATTACTTTGACCCATTTTTTTCTCAGCCCATAGAATTTACAGTATCTTTTTATGCTTGGCTTTTTCTACTTAGCATAATATCCTCCAGATTTATCCATGTTATATCATGTGTCATAATGTTTTAACTTCTTAAAGTCAGAATAATATTTATTTCTATGTATAGGTCACATTTTGTTATCTATCCTCCAGTGGATACTTGAGAATAATGTTCCTATGAATTTGGTTATACAAATATTTTTCTGAGAAGGTATTTTCAGATCTTTTGGTTTTTTTTTACTTATTTATTTATTTATGTTTAAATTTTATTTTAAAGAAACTAAACATAACAAAACAGAACAAAGCAGATCAGAAGAAAACAAGGTAAGTGACACAGGTTTCAAAGCAAGACAACAGGAGATCATCACTGTCTATCATATTGTCTCTTGTTTTCTTCTAAATAGTTGTCCATAGCTTCACACTCATAGATTCATACAAAACAAAATAGTAATAAACTGATCAGAACAGGATGATGAAGGCATTTTAGGTCTTCAAAACCAGACAATAAGGAAGTCAACAATGGCTGCCATAATGTCTCTCATTCTCTTCAAAATAGCTGTCTATACCTTCATGTATGTTGAAATTAAACAATACAAAACAGACTAGAATCACTCTGAACAAAGAATAATAGTATTGCTGAATTTCACATCATGATGCTACAGAATCAGCACTGGGTACCTTAGTGTCTCTTTTTCTTCAAAGTAGCTGTTCATTTCATCATGCATTGATCTTTTGGGTTTATACCCAGAAGAATTACGGGTTACATAGTAATTCTATTTACATTTTAAAGTAACCTCCATACTCTTTTGCACAATGGTTGCACCATTTTATGTTTCTACCAGTGGTACCTAAGAGTTCTAATTGGTCTATATTCATACCAACAGCTTTTTCTTTTTAAAAGTGTAGTAGCCAAGCTAAGGAGCATGAGATGGGTATCTTATTGTGGTTTTGATTTGTATTTTTCTGTTGATTAATGAGGTTGTAGTTTTTGGTCATTGGTACATTTTCTTTTGATCAAATATCTATTCAAGTCTTTGCCTATTTTTAAATTGGAGTTGTTGAGTTGTAGGAATTTTTTTTAGATTCTGAATAATAACCCTTTAACATTTAAATGATTTGCAAGTATTTTCTCCCATTCCATTGGTTTGCCTTTTCATTCTGTTGATTCTGTCTTTCAATACACAAAAGTTTTAAATTTTAGACACTATTTTACAATTTTTATTTTTATTATCTAAGATTTTGGTGTCTATATTTGTCAGCTTTCCTGATGCTGGGCAAAGCACCTGATACCCACAATTTAAAGAAGAGACATTTACTTGGCTCATGGTTTCAGAGGATTTGGTCTGTGGTTTGCTGGCTCCAAGGTAAAAAACATCATGATAGAAAAGTGTGGTGGACCAAAATTGCTTAGTTCATGGAGGCCAGGAAGCAGGCACAGGGGAATAGCACCAGCGATGTACTGTTCGAAGGCGCACCTCCAGAGATGCACATCCCACTGAGCTCACTTCCTAACAGAACTTGAGCTGTGAACATCAGCAGGTGAGTAGCTGGGGTTACAAAATGTAATGTATGGCCACCATGCCCAAACATAATCTTTTATTTCTTTGCTGAGTTCATCTTTCCATTCATTTTCCTGGTTCTTTGTACCAGGTAATTTTGGTTTATATCATTAAACCAAGATTTTTTTACTATTTTGATGTGAGAATCTGATTTTGTTTATATCTTATGAAGAATGTTATTTTTGTTCTATTTTGCTTTAGAGGGCAGTCAGCTTGGTTGGATTTAGGTGGCAAGCTCTGTCTGACCAGCCTCTTAGGGACTGGAGGTTCAATAGCAATTCTTTTACAAAGTTTTTGCAGTGTTATTTGAATCTTTCCGTTGTATGTGGTACCCAGTGGATAGACTAGGACTTCAGTAGAGAACTCTCCCATAGTTAAATTGTCATTGTCTGTACTGTGCTATTTAGGGGCAGATCCACACTATGTACCGCTTGGGGTATCTGAAGAGTCTGTAAACATCTACGAATTTGCTTTTTCCTTCTGCTGTCTCCTGGGTACTTTCTCATTCCTTAGAATCCCTTTTAAGGTCTGTGTTCACAAAACTGGCCCTTTAGTTAGTTCTCATGGTGGGAGGACAGGGAGAGAAAAAGTCTGTGTGTTCATTCACCTTTTTGGGACTCTAATTCCTCTGATGGCATCATTGATGTCTGCATCTGCCTCTGCACATCAAGATTGCCTGGGGTCAGGAATATAAGAGAGATCGAGGAAAAACATTTAGAAAGGAAAATAATACTCAGGACTTCCCTCATGTCTGTGAGTGTTAGGAATCTCCTTGGCTACTTGTCCAGCCAAACTAGAGGGATTGGCCTGGACATTCATTGTCTATACCTGGGTTCCATTTCTGGATTTGAGGATACTGGAGTCCAAACTGGAGATACTTGAGGACAAATACGAACCTAATTGCTGTTTAGGGGTACTTTGGATTTGGGTCGTTTTCACCATCTAACTACTACTACTATTAACTTTAAAAATCTGCTCCAGGGATTGTTTCCAGAATTGGTAGTACATTCAGCAAGAGACTGGCTGGAGGTGGACCTTCTTCATTAACTGAACTGGAATTTTAAAATTGTAATATTTGGATTCTAATTTGTTTTTATTGTCTGTAGCAAATAGGCTGCTGCTGGCTTGCCTGCTGGTTTGCTTAGAATAGAGATAAATCACAGAGCTGTAATGTTTTGATTTAATTTTTGTTTGTTTTGCTTTTGTGATAAGCAAATGTTATAAATATCACTCTGGGATATTACTGGCATGTATAAGGACTCATATAACAGTATTTTAATAAGGTTTTGGTTTAATCATTTCATTAATGAATAGCTTTCCTGTCATGAATATGAAAACAAAGCATTCTAGAAAAGATTTGTAGACATCCCCTCCAACACACACATGTGCGCACGCGCGCGCACACACACACACACACACACACACACACACACAAAACCCTGCACAAAAAATGAAGTCTTTTGCTTCCTCCTTGATTGATCTGCACTCAGCTTCTGCATGACTGATGTTACCAGGCCTATTTTCACTCAACTTCTCCGTTCTCTTCTGTTTTATATTCTTATTGCTGAATCTTTGGCCCTTAAGTTTATGCAGATTAGAGTCCACCTATGGCACCAGTTTGGCTGATGTTGCAGTAATTTTGTGGCTTATCATCTTGCACACTAACAATCTCAAGTCTCTTATCTATGGATAGGGCAAATGATAAACCACGTTTGCATTTTTTAAATGATTCTAGAAACGTAATGGACTTTCATCTGAGCTCATGTCCTAAGCTGACATGGAATACTAATTGTCATCCTTTGGATAGGGTCCAGTTTAGACATGGTTTAATGGTCTTATAGTGGATGCCATTCTTGGCTGCTAAGTCAGTCATGCCCAGCTAGTAATTACTGTACATTCATAGGAAATGGAGCAGGGAATGAATTGGACACAATTTTTGAGAGTGCCACCACTGTGCAGTAAGCTAAAAAGGAACAAAATCAAGGAACAGGGCATTCATGGGTCAGCACAGTTGGCGGGGCAGGGGAGAGCTGAACAAGGCATAGGCCATGAGTGCTTAGTGCCTGTAAATCACCAAGGGGCAGAGAGTAATTTGGGGGGCTTTCCAGAGGTGCTTTGTCTTACCATTTTGCTTGTTTTTAAACTGCTTTTAAGGAGTTGACAATTAAAACAAACAAAAACAAATAATCAAAACAATGAAAATACTAGTAAGTTAAAGGAAGGAAACAGATTTCCTGGAATCATACTAATCAGAGATGAGCACTATTCACATTGTTTGTAACATTTTTGTCTGTGTGTGTGTTTATACTCATATGTATGTATGCGCTGGGGGTAGAACCCAGGGCTTTGTGCATGCTAAGCACATGCTCTGCCTTTGCACTGTACCCTCCCTCAGCTCTTTCCCTGTATTTCACTGACCCCTGGAAACTGATAATCTTAGCTTTATCATTAGAGTTTTGCCTTTTCAGAATGTCACGTAAGTTGAATTATTCAGTATAAAGCATTTTGAGTCTGGCTTTGCTCACTTAGAATAGTTCCTGTGAGATCATCCTTGTTATGCATGTCATATTACCCTTCTTTATTGCTGAGTAATTCCATTTTTTGGATATACTACTTCTTGCTTATCCATAGAATATTTGTTTGTTTGTTTTCTTTCCACTTTTGGGTGATCTTGCATAGAGCTGATATGAACGTTTGTATATAGGTGTTTGTGTGATCATAATTTTCATTTACCTGAGATAATGCCTAGTAGTGGGATTGCTGGGACCCATAGTATATATATATATGTCTCACTTTATAAAAATCTGCAAAACCAGCCAAGGTGGTGTAGTACACACCTGTAATCCTATTACTTAGGCTGAAGCAGAATTACTACAAATTCAAGGCCAGCCAGGGCTACATAGTAAATTCAAGGCTGGCCTAAACTACTTAGCAAGATCCTGTCTCAAAAAACAAAAACAAAAACAAAACAAAACCTATCAAACAGTTTCATAGGGGCTTGTACCATTTTCACTACTGGTGTGTGACATTTCATTGCTTTTCATCTTGGCCAACACTTGGTAATTGCTATTTTTTAAGTTATAACTAGTCTACTGGCTGTGGAATGGTATATGATTGTGTTTTTTTTTTTTTTAATTGGTACCGGGGATTGAACTCACGACCATGCACTTGCAAGCAGGCGCTTATGCCACTGAGCTAAATCCCCAGCCCCTAATTGTGGTTTTAATATGCATTTTTCTGATGGCTAATGATACTGAGGATCTCTCGTGCTTATTTACCATCTGTATCTTTTTCGTGACAAGTCTATTCATATCTTTTACTTACTCATTTAATAGGTTGTTTTCTTACTGTAGAGATTATGTATTCTAAGTATATTTTTCAGCATTCTTTTAAAATTCAGCTTAGCTTTTTAATATGGAAAATTTCAAATACAATGGACTAGCGAAGAAAAGAGTATTACACATTCTCATGTACCAGCACCTTGCTTCAACAGTTCCTGCTTTAATAGTTATCACTGTTTTGCATTTTTGTTTCTGCAACCCTTTTTGTTAAATTTTAAAAAAATTCTCAGATGTCTTAACCTTTCAATGGTTAATGTGTATCTACCATTTTTCAAATGACGCATCTACCATATCAGTAACACATCTAAATAATAATTCCATACTATCTAGCCAGTGTATGTTTACTTTTCTCTATTGACCTCAAAAATACCCTTTTGCCTTGTTTGAATTAGGATCTAAGCAAGAACCATCTGTTGCATTTGATTGATATGTTTCCATCAATCTATAACAGCCTCCCCGCTTCTTTTATGCTGTTGTTGAAGAAATGGGGTCTTTCGTCACATAGATGACCCACATTTCAAATATTGACTGCTGGTCTCCTTTTGGCATAATTCTGACTTGGTCCTCTCACTCTCTCCTCACCTATAAACAGGAGATGGGGAAGCTGTATCTGTGCAGTCATAGCAGCAGGCAGTTATGAGACTAAGATTGATTGGTGGGTGCTTGATCCATTTGTTTAATATTCCTCTTCAATTTTTCATTTAATGACTTTAATAGATTTGTCCTTTCTCATAGGGATGAGAGGATTTTTTTGCCCCCTTCAGGGACATTTGACAGTATCTCAATATGCATTTGGTTGTGACCACTGAGGGGTGGGCTGAGTATTGCACCTACTCGGTAGAGGCCAGGGATGTTGCTAAGTATCATATAGTGTACAGGTCAACCTCTCATGTGGAGTGTAATCTGGTCCACAACGTGAGTGGATCAAGTGTGAGAAACTCTGTTCTGAACTGCAGCATGGGAATCAGAATTTTGAAAAGCTCCCCAGATGAACCAAGTACATGAACCATTGATGTGTAGAGCAAGGGTTACAGGAAATCAGAGATAAAATTGGTTTGCACTAAACAGAACCAGAGAAAACTTTAGTGGTAGAATGATGACTCAAATGGGGGTTAGGAGGATGACTCTGGTAAGTGAGCAGATGAATTACAAGATTTTTTAGGTTGAATTCAGCAAAGTTAATGTCCTCTAATTTTCAGGTAAGTTGAGAGACTCAGGCCTCTCAGACCCAGGCATTACAAAATGATGCTTTTCTATTTGTGTCATTCATTCTGTGTTTGTTAGGTGAAGTTTTTAAAGGAATTTTTATGACTATATTTGCCAGCTTGGAAATACAGCTTATACCAGATGGGCAAGGTACATGCTTGATTTTTGCCTCTATCAGTTTCCTTAATAACAAACTGATGCTTTTTAGCAACTCATTAGTAAAAAGTTGATGAGAATATTTAAGTGAACTGTGGATTTGTAATGTCAATGCAAACTTGTGGAATTTTATGCATTTAGTATATGTCAACTTTTAGTAGTAGTTTCTGTTTTGAAGTAATTTCAGACCCAAGAGAAAGACTGCAATAACAGTACAAAACAATATATACTTTCAACTTTTGCCTGAATTTTCCAAATGTTAATTTATTCTTTATCTTTCTGTCTATGTATGATGTGAACATTTATATGTTTTAAGGCTTTTGCAGAGTATAGTGAAGACTTAGTGCTTCTTTTTCCTAAAAACTCAGATCCTAAAGACTAGCCTATTTTGTTATCTAATCATAATATAGTTGCCAAAGTCAGGAAATTAACATTGATTCAGTTGCATTAGCCAGGCTATGGACCTTATTCATGTTTCTCTCATTGTTTCAAAACTCTTCTTTTTAGTATAAGAAAGTCATGGATTGTGTATTGCGATTATTTGTCATGTCTCTTCAATCATAGTTCCTCAGCCCTTGTTTTTTATGCCATTGACATTTGGAAGAATACAGGCCAGTTTATTTTGTAGAATGTCCCTCAGTTTGGGTTTGATGTTTTCTCCTGTTTGGATTTTAGTTATTTTGTGGCATTGTCAGGAATCCCATGGAAGCAATGATGCTTCTTTTTAGTACATCATTGAGAGGCAAACGAGGTAAATTTTGTCTATTACTGGGAACTTCACTGTTGAGTTATTTTTCCTGTGTAATTAATACTTTTTTATAGAGGATACTTTTAGACTTGGTAAATATCTTTTAAATTCTTGCAAAGTTTCCTTCATTCATTTCTATGTCCATTGATGATTTTTGCCTGGATCAAGTACTATGATGGTTGCCAAAAGGTGACTTTTATAAATTTGTCCTTCTACATTTACAAGTTGAAATTTTGACTATAAGGAAGAGTTTTCCCATCTTCCCTCATTTATATTCATATAGACTTATAAATTTGAATTTTTTCATAGATCTTAATAACTAGCTCCACTTACTCCTCTCTCAAGCTGGAGATTGTATATGGTGAGCACAAGCCCTACTACTGAGCCACACTCTCAGCCCCCATTATTTATTTTGATACTCACATTGTCCCAGACTTGACTAATGGGGGTGCCTTAGAAACTGTGCTCCTGTCCTTTAGGTACATTCCCTTCACTCTCTGAGCACAGGATGTTCAGGCACATATGATCCTCCTATCGTAGTACAGGAATTCTCTAAGAGCCCTCATTCTTTTAAGTGAAAAGTGTGTGTGCACATCTGTGCATGTGTGTTTGTGTGTGTATAGAGATAACACTCTGGGCACTAAGGGGCTCACTGTTGCTGTGTAGTTACTTCTGACTTTTTAGTGCTTTTTTTTTGAGACAAGGTATCTCTAGTGCATATTTTTAAAAAGAAAAAGTAAGTCATATTTTAAATATGCTTCCACTCCAACTTGTGCTTAAATTTTTGGTCCCTAGAAATTAAAAATAGAATTACCATATGCTCTAGCAATTGTACTTACAGTTATTTGCCCAAAGAATTGAAAGCAGGGACTTGAAGAGTTATTTGTACACTGTGTTCTTAACAGTATTATTCATGTAGCTAAAAGGTGGAAGCAATCCAAGCATCCACTGACAGATGAGCAAGTAAACGAAATGTGGTATATATGTACTGCAGTAGATATTATTTAGTCAGTCTGGAGGGCCTTGTGACATGTGCTATGAATACATTTTCCCACCAAACTGGAACTGGTGAAGCAGGGTGTGTGTCTTGAGTTCTGTTAGACTTTTCACATACTTAAGACATTGATTACCATTTACTTATTTATTAATTTATTTTGATTTTTTGAGACAAAGTGTCACTACATGGTTCAGGTTGGTTTTGAACTCATTGCATAACCCAGCCTGGCTTAGAATTTATGGCAATCCTCTACCTCAGCCTCCTGAGTGCTGGTATCATAGGCATGCACCACCATGTCCAACTGATTGCCATTTATTTAATACTCTGTATAGCAGACAGGTGCTAAGTACTTTACGTTTTATCTTCACAATAACCCTATCAGGTCATAATTGTCCCTTAATCCATTTTACAAATGAGTTAGTAGGGAAAAAAATCCACTGCACAATTTATAAAATGAAGGCCCAGAGAGGAAAAGTCCAAGGTCATGGAACTAACAAGTGGCTGAGTAGAGATCAAAGACCAGGACTGTGAGACTCCAGAGTCCCAGCTCTTAAACTGCTGTACTAAGTTGTGATACCATTCAAAGTTAGGGAAGGGGGCTTTTGCACTCACTTTTGTGGATGTCTGAAGATTTAAGTAGAGGTGCCCATTTGACGGGGAGGGGAAGTGTCCTGTCATATAGTAGCCTACACCTTAGAGAGTTCAGACTAAGGAGGTAGATTGGGAATGGGAGTGCAGAGCAGGAAAGTTGTTGATTATATGTGTCTGCTAAGAACACAGGACAGGCAGTGTCCTGGAGAGCTCTCTTTTATAAGAGGAGGCAGGATGGACTGGGAGCAGTGGGAGTCAAGGCAGATGAGGGTTAATTGCCAGTGGCCAGCACTGTAAAAGGTTCAGGGAGTCTGAAAGTAGCTCTACTTTTAAGAGACTGTGTGATCTTGGACAGATTGCTCAATGTTGTTTCATTTTCCCTATCCATAAGATGGGGCTTAAAAACCATACTCTTAGGTTGGTGGTATAACTCAATGGTAGAATGTTTGCCTAGCACATGCAATGCCTCAGGTGTGATCACCACTGGGGTAGGGGGAGTAAAAACTGTTTTCTTCTTGGTGTGATAAAAATATTCTGGAATTACATGTAATAGCAATGTCTACATAATTTTGAATTTACTTAATTGTGAATTTTATGCTAAATGAGTTGTATCACAGTTAAAAACCAACCAACCAGTGGGGCATGGTGGCATATGCCTATAATTCCAGTTACGCAGGAGGTTGAGACAAGAACATTTCAAGTGTGAAACCAGCTTGGATAATTTAGCAAGACCCTGTCTCAAAATTAAATTGGAAAAAAAAAAAAAGGTTTTGGAGTATGGCTCAGTGGTAGAGTGCTTGTCTGTTACACAGAGGTCTTGGGTTTAACCCTCAACTCTACAAAAGGGCTATAAAAAAACCAAACAACAACAACAACAAAAACTAAACTAAAACAACAACAACCAACAAAGACCAGCTAACCAGTTCTGCTCCTCACAGAATGGAATCCTAGCTACTAGGGAAGCTGAGGCAGGAGGTTCACAAATTTGAGGCCAACGTGGGCAACATAGTTTGAGATTGTGTTACAAAAAACAAAAAAATAAACCAACAAAAAGAATGAATGCCGATGGTAGCATCCATCCAAATATTTGACCCAGTGAAAAGCCTCAGTAGAAGTTGTCTTTTTAAAAGAGGACCACAGACTCACAAATTCTAGGGGCCACTCCCTCTGGAGCTGGGGATGCCATTTACAGACTTAACAGTAGTCCCCCAATCTGTGGAATAAGCATGGAGTCCCCCGCAATCATGGCTTTAGGCACTCAAGCCTCCCTGGCTCCCTGCTAACTAATGCTTAGTTCCTTGCTTTTCCTTTCCACAAGAACCAGGCTGGAACCTCCCTCAGTCTGATGGTGCAGAGGATTTAGGGATGCGGGTCCCAGTGAGCTGGGCTTTCCCGGGTTTCTACTTGGCCTTTTAGGATGTGCAATTCACTTTCTTGGCCTGCTGATTGATCTTCAATAGAAAGCTGCTGCAGCCTGCTGGCTTTTCTTTTATTCAATAAGAAAAGTAGTGTCCCATTTCCATTTGGTGAAGGGTGTTTACTAGAGGAGGTCCCTGAGGAGGTGAGGTGAGGAGGTCCCTGAGAATCAAAGTAAAGGGGAAAAGCTTTGCTTTTGTATGATGTGGGAAAGTGATGCTGTCTTGGAGGTTTCAGCCTCATCCATGATGCTAGGAGCATGAGGGAAAGGGAGCTGGGGGGAAAGAAAATCCTAATGCCAGCAGGATCGTTAAACATCTTCAGATGTGTATGGCTTGAAGGCTGTTTGTTTCCTGTGTCCTCTGTATGAGCATTTTTTTTTTCTCCATTACTAATCTAAATGGTCTGAAAATGGAGCTTGTTGGGCAGGGTGGCTTTAGCAGTAAAATTCTGTGGACATTCTCTTGGCAAGAAAGATGCTGACCATCCTGTGGTTTTCTGAAATCATGTGCAATTATATCATCAAACCACATAAGATTTTTCTGGATTTTTTTTGAAAGCAAGAGAATGTTTTGCACTTTGTTGGATAATACTGTTCATGTGTTCTAAGTTGTTGGATATCCAAAACATAATGTATTGTAATTCCCTTGAGATTGTGACATTCTTTGACCAGCTGCTGTTGACAAGTACCTGTGGGTTTAATGTGTGCATTAGAGCTCACTTGCTCTTTTAAGTAGAAAACTTTACATTAAAAAGTGAGAGTCTTATCAAAAGACTGAGATTTAGTGCAACTCTTTTATTTATGGCTTCAAGATTCCAAAATAGCAAAATTATTTGCACAGTAGAACCCAGCTTAAACAGTCTATCCGGAGTCCTGCTTGAGTAGGCCTGTGTGACTGGGATCTGGCTTAGACCAAACCAAGCGAGGGCTTTCTGGGGTTTTAAGAGCCTGTACCCTTCAGTATTAAGGTGGAAATAAAGCCTTGAGGGGTGAGGCAGCCCAGCTTGGAGAGTGGCTGCCCTCTGGGGTGCACACTTTGCAACCCTCTGGGGTGCCTGAACCATTGGGCCATATTTCCAGCCCCTTGATAATCATTCTTATCTGTTATATAATTATGAGTGAGATCCATGAATTGCAAATAACCCTTGGCCTTTTTAGGATAGTAGGTTAGGAAACAAAAATACTAGTGTGTGACAAATCAAGTCTGTAGTTGTGATGTTCTGTTTCAAGGGCAGGTATTGAACCAGCACAGCAGATTGCTCCAGTGAATGTACCAGAATAGGCAGTTTGGGGCACAAGGTTTAGATTAACATCCTCAGTGTGGTGAATTTAAATTGGGGTTTTAGTTCCTCATTTTCTCTGCTAGTAAAGTGAGATCAGGATCATCAATCAGCAAATGTATCTGTATTTCTTGGAGAATGTAGTTTTGGATCTGGCACTGGGAAACAGCCCCCACTTGTCACAGGTAAGCCAGTTTTCTTCTTCTTCACCAGGACAGTGTGCATGGTCCTGAAGTGTGTGATGGTGGTGGTGGTGGTGATGAGGATGCCAGCATGGCCATTTTGGTCAGGGAGCTGCACAGATGCTGCACCTGTCCTTGCTCACCTTCATCACCTTCACCAGATGCCATGGGGAGGCTTCAACTCCTGATCTGGGGCTGGGCCCAGGGGCTGCTAACCTAGTTAGATGAGTGAAGCTCATAAAAAATGATTGATTGCCAGGTTGAAGGATACCTGATGGGAAGTCGGCAGGACCAGTGGTTTGTGGACATCTTTGTGTCCAGCTCTGTGGAATTCTTTAGATGGCTTGCAGTTTTGTTATTAGGTTTTGTTGTTGTATTATTTTTTTTTTTTAGTGAACTGTAAAGTCTGTTATTATGTCTAAACATGATCAGTATAAATGAAAACAAAGTTTAAATGATTTTTTTAAAGAAAGAAAAAACAAAACAAAAAGGATAGAAGTAATACATAATTTCAAAAAAACAGTAAGAAATCACTAGTTGACAATTACTTATTTTCCTCTTAGAAGTAGTTGTTCAAGTTATATAAGGAAAGCATGCAAAGTGGACATTTAAACGGTGAGACTGCAACCAGTTCTGTTCACCTATCCAACAGAAACTTAGTAATTTGGTTATCAATCTTACACACTTAAACATACATGCCGTTCTGTCCTTTAGAATACTTTCTTTTCCTCTCTTTTTTTACAATAACTATATTCAATTCTCGTAAATTGTTTAGAAGTTCTACCCATGTATTAATCTCTACATGTATACTTTTCCTTTCTATATTAGGGGGAAGAACAAACCAAAACAAGACAAAAAAGCAAATTCCTAGAAAAAACACAAAATGAAAAAGTCATATAGAACCACAATGCTAGGTGATCTATAGTAGTTACTATGATGTCTCTTGTTATTTTCAATACAATTGTCTATATCATCGGGCATAGTATAATTGGACAGAGAAGTACATAGCAATATTAATAAAAACAAAATGTTGGAGGCATTATATGACTTCAAAAGCAGTTAATAGTCCAACCAGAGTGTGTATCCTGTTGAATCTTGTCATCTTCAGAATAGTTGCCTCTACTCTCAGACTTTATGCTATCAAGCATATCAGACTCGAATAAAATCAGTCAAGACAAAACAGCGATCTAACAAACCAGATTTAAATAACATCAGTCATAGTAAGACAGTGTATGTAATACAGGACTTCAGTTTAAGTTAATAGGGAATTAAGGATATTTACTGAAGTATATCCTGCTATTTTTGGGGTAGCCACCTGTGCTTTTAAATATAGTACGAGTAGACAGACTGGAACAGAATAAAACCAAACTATAACCAATTTTCTCTGCCTCATCTCTGCTATGCTATTTTTCTGTCATTGTTGTTTACTTTTCTCCTTCATTCCACTGTCTGCCCCTTTCATTGAGGCCTTTCTGCCATTGTTCCTGGAATCCTGGTGATTTTCTTCTCTCTCTCTAGAATGTCCTTCAGTATTTTTTGCAGGGTTGGATTGGTGGTCACAAACTCCCCCAGTTCCTCTTTGTCGTGGAAACATCTTGTATCTCCATTAATTTTGAGGGATAGTTTTTCAGGGTACATCAATCTGGGTTGGAGGTTATTTTCTTTCAGGGCTTGGAATACTTTGCTCCAAGCTCTTCTTGATTTGATAGTTTGTGTCGAGAAGTCTGCTGTGATTTTGATGAGTTTTCCTTTATAGGCAATCTGTTTCTTTTCTCTGACTGCTTTTAATATTCTGTTCTTGTATTGGATTTCTGGGATTCTGATTATTATATGTCTGGGTGTAGATCTGTTTTGGTTGTAGCTGGCTAGAGTTCTGTATGCCACATTTATCTGAGCATCACTTCCATTTCCTATGCTTGGGAATTATTCCTTAATTATTTCTGTGAATAGCCTTTTTTATTTCATTTGTATTTGTCCCTGCTTCTTCATTCACATTTTTTATTCTTAAGTTATAAATCCTCTTGTCTTCTAGTCTTTGTATCATTACCTCCTGGTTCCTTGTTATTTTTAAGAGTTCCTTTTTTCATGATCATACATTGCAAATCTATGTTCAAGTTTTGAAAGTCTGTCTTTAGTTTCTGTTAAGAAGTTTTGCCAGCTTTCAATGGAGTTTTAAATTTCCTGATATTCTCTTTGGATCTGTTTCATGTATTCTAGATTTTGTTTATATTCTTCATCTAAGGTTTTTCTCCTTTCTCTGGGTTCCTCCATTCTTCCATTTGTGTCTTCTTGAGGAGTACCCAGCATTTCTTTTATTAATCTTCCTATATCTTGCTTCACTTGAGTTAGAATTTCAGATTTAAATTCGTCCATGAGGTCACGGAGGTATTTATTTCTGTTGAGGCCATTTCTGATATTTCATGCTTGCTGCCCTTGATCTCCTCTGTATTTACCTCTCCTGGACTTATACTCCCTGGGTCAGTGGCTGGAGGCTTTTTCTTGTTTCTTTGTCTTGTCGTGTTTCTGGTTTCTTTCAGACAGGTGTATGGTGGAGGTCTCAGGTCCTTTCTGTATTGATTACAGTTTTTTGGAAGTGTACTGTCTAGGGGATTGCTGCCCTCTTCATTTTGCTGTTGATCTGTGAGGTTCATGCAGGGACAGTGTAGGTTGGCCCCTCTCCTCTGAGCCAGTCAGCCAGTGAGTGCCTTTGGCAAGTTAGTCTGTGCCCTGCAGATATCACAGGTTCGGGACAGTTTTGTCTCAGGCTATTGGGTCCCAACCAGGGGCGTGGCCCAGCCCAAGCAGATCCCACCAGTCGCTTTGGGCCAGGAGCAGCCAACTGACGCTGCTGCTGTTGCCTGTCCTGCCCAAATCCAATATGTCATCAAGCCAGCCACCCCTTTTGTGAGACCCAGTTCCCAGCACTCACGAGTCAGTGCAGCTGTCTTGCCGGTTTCACTCTCTGTTGCAGCACCTCCTCCCGCCAAGGGTCTCAGGCTCACCAACCCCCATTCTCGTCAGGATTGCAACCTCAGCTCAATGGATCGTGAGTCCCCCAACTCCAAGACTCACCCAGTACAGCGCGGGACCAGGTCTATGGGAGCGTGTCCAGCTCCAGCCCTCTGTCTACACTTTTTCCCACCTCTGTCTTCCTTCCTTCCTTCCTTCCTTCCTTCCTTCCTTCCTTTCTTTCTTTCTTTCTTTCTTTCTTTCTTTCTTTCTTTCTTTCTTTCTTTCTTTCTTTCTTTCTTCTTTTTTTTCCCCTCAGTTTCTTCCTGGGTCATGAGACTCCCTCTCCTTTCATCTGGTCTTCTCCATGGTGTTACATTCTAGCATCTGAGTTGTTTTTCTCAGAAAGGCTCTCTACCATGCTACCTATTGATCTGCGATCTTTTTCCAATCCCCAGTTTAAATGATTTTTAAAGCTATTGTGACTTTCTTCATGATAGCCTGCCCTGCCTTTTCCAGGGTGTACTTTTATTGCCTTTTGTCCTTTTGCTCTGCCTAATCTTGTTCTGCAAAGCCAGTTTTTCCCTCACTCTTCACTTTTCCTTTTTCATTTAAACTTTTTCACTACTTTAAAAAAAAGCCCAATTTTAAAAATTCTGTTTATGGCAGCTAACTTTTTAATATGCAACCTAACAAATATAGAATTTAACCAAATTGGTATAGCAATCTTACTGTCAAAGAAGGGCAAAGTAAGTCCCTGACATCTTTCTCTAAGTCACTATTGTTTAAGGCTACTTTGTACTGTTGGCAAGTTGTGCACAGCCAGTCCAGGTGAGAGAATGAGGGGGGCTGAGATCCTTGCCAAGCTACCACAGTGGGCAGTGACCGCTGGGAGGAATGGGTGCCTATTCCCAATCCATCACTCCCATGTCACTCTAGTCCATGGCACCCTCTTTTTTGGCCCTATTTATCTATCCTTCCTTCTTTTCTCACTTTCCTTTGTTTTTTTCTTTTTTCTTCTTTCTCTCCTTCCTCCTGTTCTTCCCTTTTGCTTCTTTCCCTTTCTCCCCTTCCTCATCTTCCTTCCATGTTTTTCTCCTTTTCTGCCTCTTTTCTCTCCCTCTCTCTCTCTCCTTTTTCTCTCTCTCCTTTCTCTCTCTCTCTCTCTTTCTCTGCCTCCCTCCCTCCCTCTCTCTTTTGAGATAAGGTCTTGCTATACAGTTCAGGCTAGCCTTGAACTCAGTATGTTGTGCAGGCTGGCTTTGAACTCATAGCAATCCTCCTGCCTCAGTCTCTGGATCCTCCTGTCTCAGCCTTTCAAATGTTAATATTACAGGCATAGTCTATCATGCCTGGGCTTACCTTTCTCCTCTTCCTCTTCCCCTTTTTTTTTCTTATTCTTCTCCTTTCTCCTTCCTCTTCCTCTTTTCCTTCCCCTTTTTCCTCTTTCCTTTGTTACCTTGTTCTTCTTTTCCTCTTCTTCCCTTTCTTCTTCTTTCTCCCCCTTCTCTTCATCCTCATTTTCATCCTTATCCACCCTCTTCTAGAACTGGGGATTGGACCCGCAGGCCTTCACACAGTTACAATTACAGTTATAGTTACAGTTCTTTTGTATTTTATTTTTTATTTGGGGGGCTGGGGATTTAGCTCAGTAGTATAAGCACCTGCCTTGCAAGCACAAGGTCATGATTTTAATCCCCAGTAAAAAAAAAAAAATATATATATATATATATATATATATATATATATATATATATATATGACATAATTTTTTATTTTGGTACCAGGGATTGAACTCAGGACCTTGCACTTACCAGGTAAGCACTTGAACTACTGAGCTAAATCCCCAGCCCCTTTTATATTTTTTTTTTAAGAAATTGTCTTGCTAAGTTGCTAGGTCCCCAGACAAGACTGAAATTTGTGACTTTCCTGTCTCACTGTTGAGTGCCAAGATTACAGATGTGTGCTATCATGCCTGGTACACATCTTCATCTTTGTTAACAATAAGACCTTATTTGCTTCTGTTTCTTGGCTTCTTTGCTCCACTAATCACCACTGATTAATTAGTCCTCTCTGCCAATGGGGAGTGGGAAGGTTAGCTCCAGAGGGCCTTCTGTGCCTTTCCAGAGTAGGTGGTTTTCTTTTAATCCTTTGCAACTCTTACATCCCTAGTTTAGGCACTGTTTAGGGGAAAACTAAAGATCATGTGCAGAAACACAGAGACATCAATTGCAAGCTAAATAATTTATACCTACAATTAACTTCTTTGTATCAGAACCAGAAAGTATTTGCTCATTGCTTTATTATTTCAAGAGAGAGAAGGATGTTATATCTTAAATCTACCCTGCTCAAGGAATGGCCTCCCTTGGGACAGAAGAACCCACAGATTATTTTTCTCAGAAGACGGTAAGATGTTCTTAGAGTGAGATCCCCTTAAGATGAGTAGTCAGACACTCTCATGGCACTGTCCCTCCCTGCCCTACCCCCTCATGCTTTGTTCCTTGAAGAGAAATTATACATTGATGGTTTTCCCTATGGTTAAAGATGTGGAGGACTGGGGATGTGCCTCAGTGGTAGCACTCTTGCCTTGCATGCACAAAGCTCTGGTTCAGTCCCCAGCAACACACATACACACAAAGATGTGGGAAGACTCCACATAAGTTATATATTAATTGTCTCCTGGAGGAGATTGAGGTATGGGAAAAACTAGTCTTGGGACCTTAAACAAAGCTGAGCCACGCAGTGGAAGTGGCATGCACTTCCTAAACAGGTGTGAGGATCAGAGGTAATATGTGTGGTCACAGAGCCTCAAGGTGCCCTAGATGCCTTATGTTATGTATGCTCTCTCAGTGTGAGGCATTGTTGTTCCAAGGTGATGGAGCCTTTTGGCAAACTGTGTAACATGGTTTCTGGACTGGGAGCTTAGGTTTTAGGGCATCTGTCACTTAGCAGATGGTCATGGATACTGATTGGAGAAATGGTTGGGAAATACCCTATGCCTCTTCTGTCATCTGGCTGCACAATCCCATCTTAATGTCCTCAGTGGTTGCTGAGGTGCCAGGTACTTTCTGAAGAGGAGTCACCACCTGGTTCCATCCAGTGCCCTTCCTGCCCTTCACATCCTGATATCTTCCATCAGAAGCTCACCTGATGGGTTCTGCTACTGAATACAAGCCACATCTGGCTTTTCAAATGTTTTCAGCTTCTATGAGAAAAGAGACCTTTTAATTTTGAATGTGTTAGAGCTGATTAGAGCTCTGCCCAATTGTGAGGGCAGTGTGGGCACTTCTGTGTACACATGTGGTCACCACTCAGTGAACATGGCCCTGTGTCATTGCTACCCTACTAGGTCAATGAGCTTCTGTGCTGTTACTCTGTAAATTGTGTATAACCTGATCAAATTGAGTATTGACCAGCACATGCTTTTGGGGTTTCCTGAAATTGGTTTCCCTCCAAACACCTCTGTGCAAAGTGTATAATAGGTGTGCTGGGGAGAAATCCTGTGCTGAAGCAACATTATCCATTTATTAAATAAAGGTAAACAGGTTTGTGTGGTTTTTCAGAACTGGCATGATGCTGATCTGCTATAAATATGTCAAGAACAGGGATAAAATTAAGGTGAAAATAGCATTGGGCTTAGCACAAAGAGAAATCAGAACTAGATGGCTGCTGTTGGCTCGGCTTTGCAGGCTTGTGTGAATTTAGCACTGCTCTGTAAATAAAAGGATCTGACTGCATCCGTAGCTTCAGACTACAACACAAGTGTATAAACCAGAGTAATGATTTGTAAACCACTTTCCCCAAAACTTTAGTTCAGGAGGTAAAAGGTGCTCTGCTCTTTGGTCAGAAAAATTTAGGAACCACTAAACTTAAAAATCCAGAAACTTTGATGAGGGACTAGGTTTTGTCCCAACCCTCCACCCTGCGCCCACCCAATGAGTGCAGTTAAAAACCAGGCACTGCCTCACAGTTCCCCACCTGCTTTTCTTCCAAGACTGCTGGAGTCCACTGTTATTCAGGAAGCCATCTGAGCCTTCTGTTGCTACCCCAGCCCTCAGTGATACTGTTTTGCACCCAGCAGCACTTTTGTCTCAGTCCCTTCATGGCATCAAGCCTTAGGCACCTTGTCAGTTATTTGACTAATGCACTTGACTCTAGCTGATTCACAGTAGAATGTGTTGGCAGCTTTGTTACCGGCATCCCTAGTTTCCAACTGACACAGAGTGATCAGTGACACACAAGAAGTTGTCAGGTCACACCCCTTGCTTGCTTGCCTCTTGGTCAATCTCCATTGTGATTCAGATGTGTGCCTGATTGGGGGAACAGAGACAAGCCATGCTTCAGAGGAGGGGAGCAGATGAGTGGGTGGAGTGGGGTGGAGCCTGGTCCTGCCCACCTAAGCATTCAGCTGGACTCTGTGGCCTGTCCCAGTGTCATAGGAAGCTGTGAACTCGGCATGAGTTTGTGCCTGATTCCTGGTTTGGGGAGGAGGAGGCTGTTGAGGACAAACCATACCCTTCCTGCCTGTGCAGACCACAGGACACCAGGTTACAAGTAATGATTAAGCTCAGGTATGCTCTGCCTGGTTTTTCCAGTAGTTTGAAGTAACTTATCATGAAAGGTATATGTGATTTTAAGAAGAAAAAGAATCAAGACCAAGAAAAAAAAATTTTTCTCCCTGCAGAATTACTTTAATGCTGTATTCTTGGAGTTACCATAATACTTCCCAAATAATAGATGCTCGGCTAATTTTAGTCAAAGAAAAGAATGATACATAAGTATTACTTTAAAAAAATAGACTTTTAACACTTAAAGGCAGATGCCCATACACACCTCAGTAACTTTACAGGATATAGTGTCAATATGGAGACCAACATTTCCTTGAGATAGTATGAGCACCAAAAATCTCAGATCCTTTAAAGATACACTAATACTGTTCATGAACTTAATTCGGTTAGGTTTAATATTGACAAAAGGAAAGTTTGATTCAGTTCACGATCAATTCAGTTTGTGAGCAGAATCATGGAAAGAATTAAGTTGGCGAATTGAGGTGCCACTGCATTCTTATTCCCAGACAGATGAAGTTCCCTTCCCTGTATCAGTCAGAATGAACTAGACCGTGCTGCAGTGGAACCAACCAGAGTTGTCCCACGTGTGCATTCCCTGGAAATCAGGCTGGTGAAGCACTACTGAGCTTGCTGGAACCAAGGCAGAGGCAGAGGGAAGAGCCCAGGAAAGTCTCTTGCTGGCCACAGATCTGCTGAAAGTGACACACTTGACAATTCATTGACCAAAAGTAGTCTCTTGGCCCCACACAATTTCAGAGGAGGTGGGCAGAGTCATCTCATGTGTTGGAAAATACAGATAACTTTTTTTTTGATTTTTTGGTTTTTTAAATTTTATTTAAAGAGAAGGGAAAAATAAAGCAAAACAAAAAAAAGGGTAGAAACAATACAGAATTTCAAAAAAAAAAACAGTACGAAATCACTAGTTGATGCATATTGTCTTCTTGGATATAGTTGTTCAAGTTACAAATATCAAAGCATACAAAGTGGACATTCAAACAGTGAGGCTGCAAACAGTTCTGTTCTCTGATCTAACAAAAACTTAGCAACATAATTATCAATCCTACACCCTTAAATATACCTGTAGTTATATCCTTTAGAGCACTTGCTTTTCTTCCTTTTGCTTTTTAAGTCCATTATCTGTTTAGTTATATCATGCTTCAGGTTGCTTAGTACCTTACTGATCTGTTTTGTTGTTGTTATTTACTTTTTAAAATTTTTTCTTCTTATTATTCTTTTTTTCTTTCTTTATTTATTTTGAAGGTAGTAAAATACAGCAGAACAAGACAGGACATAGCCAACTGAGGCAGTGCAGTGAAATTGGTATAGAACCTCACAATCAGGTTACTAGGATAACAGCAATAGGTACAATAGTATATCTGGTTTTCTTCACAATAGTTGTTCCTTCAATCAGGTAGAGCAATATTGAAGGAAATACCGAAATTATAAAAACAGAATATTGAATAGAGCAATACCATTGATCAGAACAGAGCAAAACAGACATAAAAATATTTGTCTTCAAAGAGATAGCAGAAGAAAATCCCCCTTATTTGCTATATTGCCTATAGGCAAACTCGCAAGACATGCTCAGATCTCTGGCTCTCACTTGCTAGCGGAGGGTGGGGGAGGTGTGGGGGGGTGACTCTTTGATTCTTAGCCCGCGCCCGCGCCTGGGTAGGCTCACAGCCGCCCACCAGAGGGGTGAACTTGCTGCCAGTTTCCCAGCACCCCAAGGTCCAACATGGTGTGTTGCGGGTCTCAGGAAACACTGATATGGTTCTCACCCTGGGGCGGCCACGGCTTGCCAGGCCACAGCCACTTACCAGAGCAGCATGCTGGTGGCTGCCTGTTTTCCCAGCACCCCAAGGTCCAACATTGCGTGTCCTGGATCTCAGGAAACGCTGATACGGTTCTCGCCCTGGGGCGGCCACTGCTTGCCAGGCCACAGCCACTTACCAGAGTGGTATGCTGGCGGTTGTCTAGTACAGATCATTAGTGATCAGCACTAACTACTCCTGCATCCTTCATGACAGATTGGAATTCATTTGACATTTTTGGTTTTCATTGGGGTTGTTTCTCTGTTTGTAGTGCTGCTATGAAACATAATCCTAGATACATTTTCAGTAGATAGTTTCGGCTACCATGTGAGCCAGTGCAGGAGTGTGGCTCACCTAGCAGTGACTTGGACTCTTGTGGAATGCTGGGAGTCCTGCTTGCTAACATTACATAGGACCCTCCAGATTCGTGTCACTGGAGACACTTTCCTATAGGTAGTTATTTTTTGTTTTTTAAGGTTTCCCATGTAATTAAGGATCAAAAAGTTATTTATTTAGGTTTTTTTTGAGCCAGGGTCTCACTTTGTAGCCCCGGCTAGCCTCACATTCACAGCCTCCTATCTCAGCCTTTCAGGGCTGGGATTATAGGTATGTACTGCCACACCCAGCACACTCAGTGGTGGCCAGCATATAGGTTTGCATGTGAGCAAGGAGTCACTGGAGATGATGAACTCTTTTGATAAAGAAATGGAATCAACATAGACTTGTAGAGTGGCTTTCATTTTCCATTAAAGTTTTAAATTTCATTTAAAATATTCATGAATGGCTTCAAAGCAAAGATTGGTTCTGAGACATCACTCATAATAAACTAGGTATAAACTTAATAAACTAGATATTTTAAAAAGTGTTCATACATGGAACATAAAATTATTTTCTTATTAAAAATGTATACTCATAGACATTTTGGAAAATAAGTGCAGACTAAAAAAATTACATTTCTGTAGAATAGATTCACTATTAATATTTTTATTTTAAATTCTTCCTAAACTGATATCTATCTGATATATTTACATATATTCATGGTTACATATATTTGTTTCTAATATATTCACATATTATTTGATATGCATATAATAAACATACACATAAATTAAAAGTCTCAAGGACTGATAATATGGTATGTTTAAATTTAAATTTTTATTTCAGTAAAAGACATTGCCATTAATCCCTCTCAAAATATTCCCTCAAACATACTTATCCTATTCTTGCCACTTCCTGAAGCAATTCTAGAAGTACTCTTTTGTGAGTGAATGCTTCTGCCAGCTGCCATCCAGCAAAAGAGCAGGCGCATAAAAACGTTCGTGTCCTCACCTGCCTTACTCACTGGCTCAGGCCTTGTGGGATTTCTAACTCTTTCCCAAGGTCAAAATGACTATGAAAGGTAAACATTTTTAACTGATTGAGGACACTGAAGTGGTCTCGATAGTGCAACTAAAGACACAAACTTGAGAGATTATTTTGGAGACCAACTTTAAGGAAAAATAGGTACAATTAAAAACAAAACTAAATATAATAGTGACTATTTAGAGTAAGAAACACCCTAAATTATGAATATAAAAAGCATTTTCTTTCGGGGCTGGGGATTTAGCTCAGTGGCACAAGCCACCTGCCTGGCAAGTGTGAGGTCAAGAGTTTGATCCTCGGTACCAAAAAAAAAAAGAAAAAAAAAGGCATTTTCTTTTGCATTGGCCTCCAATTAGATCCTTTATATTGTATTTGAATTTCATTGTGCTCAGCAATTCTGAAAAAGTATACAAAATCAATCTATTAGGTATATTACATAAAAAAGTCAGTATTCTCTTCTAAGGGGCCAAGGATATAGCTCAGTGGTAGAATTTGATTCCCAGTACGGTGGGGAGGAAAAGTCCTCCCCACTGTACTGCGTATGTGTAGGTGTTTGTAACCAGAACACTGGAGGAAGTTTTGTGTGGCATTTTTTTTTTATCAGACTTTGTCAATTCAAAATTTGAGAGAAATACCAAGATACAATCTGATACATTGGGAACACAAAACTGCAACCTCCCACATATACATACTTGCTGTTTGTAGTACTGCTGTAGTTTTTGTTCTCTACAAACTCTGGAATAAGTTCTGTTTCATGTTATTTCCACCAGAAAAAAAAGGAGAAAATGTGGTATGTATTCATGGTTGCATAAGTTGCATCAGTGAGTGCATCCTGATAAGGTACAACTTCTGTGTTTGTGTGTGTGACAGTAGGATATGTCCCTTATGTTTTATACTTGATGAGCTGAAGAATATCCAGATAGGCTTTCAGCTCCATATGTTTCAAGCTCAGTTCTCTTCCACTATTCATATATACTTATAGTTGGTTATGGTAGGGCAAGTTTATCTTAGAAATCTGGGGGCCTGTCCCTTTTGTCACGTTAGGTCAGTCAGTGCAGTGGACATTGAAGCCATTCACCTGGAAGCCATTCCTACATTGGGAGGGCTATGGGCACTTAATCAGATGTGGAAGTAACAGCAAATCCCAACTTTAATGGATACCTGAATCAGCTTCCAACGAAAGTCTCAAAATGCCATTGCTACACCATTATCACCTGGCCCGAGGAGGAATTGTGACCAGGAGGAAGTTAAAGTGAAAGGAGGTAGTTGTCTTAGCTGTTTGAGGTTAAAATTGCTTACTTTTGTAGGGCTTACAAAAACAACTATGGAAACACATTGCTAGTGTTTTTTCCAGGATCTTGCAAGGAGCTGATATGAGTAGGGGCCTCTGAAGCATTAGTTTCATCACCTAGAATCAGTATACCTCTGGAAAACTTCACAGCATAAACTCCAAATGTGCCTCCCCAGGGAGAACTGGATGTGTTGGTGAACAGTACTGTTTATTCCAAGGCCTCCAGAAAGCCTTAATAGTTTACACTCAGATCAGTGGTAACATAAACCTTTATGAACATTCAAAAGCTGTTAGAATAATCAGCAAGTCCTTTCTCCTCCCCTCCCTTTGTTCTTTTTGACCTTGCCAATGATACTTAGTCACAGTTGTGGGAACCTAACAGCTTGGTAATACCAGTTTACCTATCTACTATGAAAATATTCTGGGTTAACTGGTAGGTATTGGGCCCTACAAGGACATCTGTGACCTCCTGATTAGTGCATACTGTAACTTGTCCTTATTGGCATCTTGAACAACTCTGTAAAATTTTTCCATGTGATTTTTGTCCTCGGTAAAGTTGCCGTAAGTTGAACTACTTTTGATTTCTTGGTTGTCTTCAAGTTGTTGGCTTCCAGGATAACTTTGACTGAGTTCTTTGTCTTATTGGTTGATAGGTAGGTTTACTTCAACTGTGATTATTAGATTTCACTGTTTCAGAGACATTTTGGCACTTCGCTGGGCCAGATGTCATTCTTGTAATGACAGAGTATTAAAAACCATCTAAATATCTATCAAGAGTTGATTAAATTGTGATATGTGTATAGGTATAGTGTATGTATTTATATATTTTTACATACAAGTACTATATTGTCATTAAAAAGAACGTGTATTATTCTGTTATTGTGGAAATACCTGTGGATGCTATTTATACGAAAAAGAAAATGAGATGTTTAATGTAGTTTTATGGTTTAGAAATTATATATCCATATAAAGATAGATAGATATAACATTTCCTTATTTTGTATACAAGTTATTTATAGGGGCTGGGGATTTAGCTCAGTGGCATAAGTGCCTGCCTGGCAAGCACAAGGTCATGAGTTCAATCCTTGGTAACAAAACAAAACAAAACAACTAACAAGTTATTTATAGATAACTTTTTGTGTATTTCATTTTTATATCATTTTTTATTTTGAGCATAATTACCATTTGAGATATGCATGGATGCTATTTTCTGGATTAGGAACAAATAGGGAAATGGTACAGTGGGGAAGTAAGGGCAAGAGCAACTGAGGATCAAAATCACGGCACAGCCCCTTGCTACGCATCTACATATCAGGATCTCTATTTTCTTATTTGCAAGATGGAGCTAATATCTACCTCACAGGGTTGTGTCTGGGGAATAAATGTTAATCTGGTGCTTGCTTCATAGGCAATCAGTGAATAGTAGTTACTTGTCATTAATATTAGCAATTATAACATAGATGAGGTCTTCCTCTATTGTGTTATCTATTACTGCGTAACTACCCCAAAATTTAGTGTCTGGAAACAATAAACCTTTATTATGCTTCAGTTTCTGGGGTCAGGAATCCTAGAGTGGTTTTTGCTGTGGTCTCACACAGTTGCAGTCAGGCTGTTGACTGGGGCTGTGTCCTCTGTAGGCTCAGCTGGCCCAGGGGGACCCATTTCCTCGGTGGCTCATTCATGTGTTTATTGGCAGGAGGCTTTTCTTCTTTGGCAGCTGGGCCTCTCCCTATGGCTGCTGTGCATCTTGATAAGATAGCTCATTTCGCCCAGAACCAGTGATCCCAGAGAGACAGAGAGCAAGACAGAAACCACAGTGACTTTTCTGATTAAACTTGTGATGTTATTTCTGCAACGCTAACAGATCAACCATATGCATTATGCCACAAGGATAAGAGCCCCCCCAGAGGGATGGATGATTGGGGCCCTCTTGGAGGCTGACTCTCCTATCTAGTTGGTAGCTGGCAAACTGAAATTTCACTTTCAGTTGCCTGATTCTTTCTCTCCTGGACATGACAGAGTACTCTAAGAGTAGCCCTTAACGGTCCTCTTTTCTGTCTCTATTACCCCAGGAGGGGTCTTATCCTGTCCCATGACCCCTCCTGCATCTCCCATCCTCCCCTTAGAACTCAAGATCTAATCACCAACCCCACATGAAGCCCATAGCCATTTCAATCATAGTGTGGCCCACATGATCTCCTGGTCCCCGTCCCTTGGGGTCTCCTGTTCCCCATCCCTTAGGGTCTCCTGTTCCCTTGTCAGCTTTCCCATGCCCATATAGCAGCACAGTACTATTCTTCCATGTGCTCAGGTGGAAACCTGAGGATCATGCTTGCCTCTCTCTGCTTTTCACTTCCCATCATTTGCCAGCAAGTCCTGTGGAGTTTGTCTTCTACAATTTTGCACTGCTACCACCCTGATCTGTGCCACCCTCCCCTCTCTAAGTAGCATTACAGAGCTCTTCTCCAGCCTACACTGGAGGCCTCCCCATAGTCTGCTTTCCTGCAGTAGCTGGTGGCCTTTTGAAGATCTAAATCAGATCATGGTGCTTCCCTCATGGACAGAGCCACAGGCCTGCTGTACCTCCACACCTGCCTGCACTTCTGGTTCTATATACCCAGCTTCTTCTCCTAGGATCCTCTGTGGCTCTTCCTCCCCCAACCAGGACCTTGCTGCTGCTCCTGCCTCACAGCCCGCTTCTCCAGGGAACTTTTCCTGCTTCCTGCAGCTCTTCCTCAGCTGGTCCTTGTCAGTCCACCTTCCAGGGCCCAAAGTCCAGTTTGCATACCCTGGCTTCATTATGCTTTATCTGCCTTCTCTGCTTTAATTTTTCTCCTTCGTTTTAGTTGCTAACTTTATTTTTAATTTAATTTTTTAAACTTATACACTGAACCATGAGCTAGAAAGTGGGGAGTTTTCTGTTTTGTTCACTATTGTAATGAATAGCCTATCAGATTTGCATATTTTTGAAGCCATCTTTACTTTAATATGTAAGAATGTAGGTGTTACCTTCCCACACAAATATGGTCGAAGTTAGCATACCAGAAACATTTGTAACTCATCAGCACTGTGTGTTATTTCTTGCCCAGGATTAGTAGATCCGATTACAAGGGTGAAAAAAAAAAAAAAAAAAAGGAAGTTTAGAAGTTTCCATTATATGAACTGTTTCTTTTGTGAATTGATTTTGAGTTAGGCATGTAATTCAGATGGAGAATGAAAGCCTATGGTTCTGCAGAGACTTATAAGGAGAGCTGTTAGGAAAAGCATAAAATATGTGCCCAAGAGACTCTTTTATTTTCTAGTGGACAACTAAAAACTGTACATTTTTTATGTACAGCTTATATTTTGAAATACATCTGTACATGTTATGGAATGGCACAACCAAGCTAATGAGCATGTACATTATCTTAGTTTTTTCTAGTGAAAAAATGTAAACTATTCTCTTAGCCATTTTAAAAATGGAATACATTTCATAGAAACTGTAGTCATCATGTTGCACTACTTGATCTTTTTTTTCACAATTGATCTCTTGAACTAATTCTAACTGAAAGTTGACCAATTTGACCTTTGACCAAGACCCATACTTGCTTTGCAGTGAAAAGTGCTACAGTGGGCAAGTCAGGACCACCCTTCCTTTCATGTCAAGAGCCTGACTTACCTGCTGCGAATGGTAGGTGTGAGGCTTTTGTGGCTTCTTGGCCCCCACTGGCCAGCTGTGTGCAAATTATTGTGCTTGATGCCTTGGGAGTAGAGGTGGCCTTTCCCATCCCCATGCATTCAGGACACAAAAAGATATGTGGTCTATCCTGGGAGAGGACCTTGGAATGACCTGTGCTTTGGCTACCTCTCCCACATTAATGATCGAGGGATCTTTTCAGAAAACAGATTCTGACTGTGCAGGCCAAGCAGGAGACAGAGCTTCTGCATTTCTCACAAGTTCCCTGGGATGATGTGCTGATGGCCTGGGAGGAGCTCAGAGTTGCTTCTTCTTCCTTGACCTTACAAGGTGGGGGGCAGCCTGGAAATGGTGGCACAGCTCTGACATAGGATGGGCTGTGAGATGGTTGGGAACAGAGCAAGACCAAGGAGCCCCAGGACTGATCTGGCTGTGAATGCTTGAGACCACCTGACCTTCCCTCGATCATGGGACCATTCATTTAGCCTGGTACCCCTTCCTCCTCCTGAACTTTCCCTTTGAAAGTTCTTTTGGTAATTTCTGTTTCCATTGATAAATCTTTTTGACTTTATGATCTCCAAATTCTTGGGACATATTACTTAGAATGTTAGGTTCTCGAGAAAGACTAATTCTCTTATTGATAGATTTTTAAATGTTATTTTATTAGCAACTGGCCCATCTTCTCCAAACGAAGTCCAGTGATAAACTTTACCAAGCGTTTGAGTTAATTAGGCAGGCCTCTTCTTTTCAAGGACTTCTAAGTCAGGGAAGAGAGGATTGTACCAGTTATTTTTGGGGGTGCCAGTTACTCTGTGTGACTCAGGAAAAACCATCCAAGTTACAGGTGGCATAAGATTGTGCCTTCTCAGTGTTTGGCATAGTTGGGGTAGAAACCATAACTGAGAAACAGGCATAAGAAATACAGAAAATGATGGTGGCAGAGAAACTAAAATCCCACAGAGGTATTCCTTCTGCTTCATCCTTTCTATGGGTCAGAAACTTGCACTGGGCCACTACACACCAGCGCAGCAGTGAGGACTTCACTATTGACATTGGGAATGTGGTCCTTGCATTCAGGCGCTTTACCTGTTAACATGTATGAGTTGAAGCAGGTCGTATTTCTAACAGTTACACTCCTATTCCCAGAGGGAAATGAGGCAGCTGTACGTTGGTGTTGTTCAGTTTCAAGCATGGCAGGGATATATGTCCACACTTGTATACTAAATATACACATGCATGTGTTTTCAATTTTCTTCCTAGATTCTGGCCCTGATCGCGTTCATTTGCATCGAGACCATCATGGATTGCTCCCCGTGTGAAGGTCTCTACTTCTTTGAGTTTGTAAGCTGTAGTGCATTTGTGGTGACTGGAGTCTTGCTGATTCTGTTCAGTCTCAACCTTCACATGAGGATCCCTCAGATCAACTGGAACCTGACAGTGAGTACACATCGCTCTTTTGACTGTGAAAGCATTGGATGTTGCTTGGCTCTCAGAGAAATTAGAATCTTTCCACATCATGTTTGATTCTTCTTTATTTTGACACTTAAATATTTTCTTATAACTCAGCTGTGAAGTTTCAAATTTATTTACCGGGTTGAGTAAAAGTACAAAATACTTTGCATCTTAACTAGTGGTATAAACATCATAGCAAAATTCTCTTGACCCTCTTGAAGATTCCATTCCATGTTATGATCATCTGAAAAGATTAGTTACATTGGTATTTGCAGAATATGTGAAAGAAAATAGAATGAATACATTTGCATATTATTCAGTCTATATACAAAACCACTTGCAAAAATATTGATTCTGGAAGAATTGAAAATATGAAGAAATTACCAATAACTTGAAAAGCCTAAAAATACTATTAAGTTGAAGGCAACTGGGAGGGGGAAGGTCTTCTTGAGAAAATGCTCCTTATGTTATCTTGATGCAAAACTTTCTTAGGGAGAAATAAATGAAAGAATTACTGATCTAGAAAAAATAGTTTGTTGTAGCATTGAAAGCTAAGCAAAATGTGATGGTAACTTAAATGTATATATAGTTTAAAACTTCAAGATAATTTTTTTTGTCTAAGCTTTTGTGAATAGTTTTAATACCTCAGTTATTTTCTGAGTAAAGTTTGTGTTATGTGCAAGAAATGCTTAAGAATTGTGACTTCAACTGATAGTGTAGTGAACAGGTAGCTCATATGAGCCTCGCAAACCTCTCCAGCTGAAATGCACACTCAGGAGGCAAGGACAGGGCGGATGCCTTGTTCACTGGAATCCCAGTTGTGATGGTTCTGAAGTTCTCCCCATTAGTACGTCTTGAGAAGGGGCTCGGCTGAAGAGTGAATGGAGCCCTGCAGTAGGACCAACCTGACAGAGAAGCAGCTGGTGGCAAGGTTGAGACCAGAGGCTTTAGTCAGACAGATGTGGCTGGCTGAAAGTCTAAGGCAGCTCTTAGGTGTGTGTATCACCCTGAACAAGTCACACTGGTAAAATGGAGATAATATTTTTCTTGCAGGTTTGTCTTAAATATAAAACAACAACAAAAATGGGAATAAAGGTTAATAGTAAGTTCTAAAACCAAGAGGTGCTGCTGCCAGTTTGAGAATGTTTGTCTCACTTTGAGTCTCATGCTATTCTCATGTGGATGCCACCAGCTTTAACTCTGTGCCCTGAGTTCCTTTTTCTCAACCTTTTGGACACATTAATCTATTTCAGATTTCTTAGTATACTAAAATATACTAAGTATATCTTAGTGTACTAATTTATACTTGCCTTTATTTGACCCCAGAGATAGATATTTTTGTGAGCTTTCTGAAATTCTGACCTTTCCCATTTTAGCCATGAAAGACTTTCCATTTGTTGACTGCTGGTCATAATTGAAGTCCGTCTTTTCCACTGGAAAGATGGTATCTTCCCTTGCCTTCTGGTTGGCATTAGCTGGGCCCATGACTGCATGGTGTGTGGTCAGTTGAGCACACTTTCCCATCCTTTGGCTCCTTTCCAGAGTCTCCACTGTTTTGGGGCAATTGAAAGTGCTGGCTTGTCCAACAGGTGGATACCTGCATGGTATGAGCCTGGGACAAGATGGTATCTGTTGATGGCAATTCGTGTCATCTTCCCAAGAAAGAGGAGCATAACTCATTAAGCTGGCTTGGAAAGCTGCCCTTGGCTGAGAGTTTTTGTCCTCAACAGAGCCAGCCTGGTGAAATAGGGTATGGCCAGTATAGATTTAGAAAAATGGATCTTTTGTGGAATCCAAGTTGACAAATGAAAATATACAACCACACAAAAGCTTGTAAAAAAGTTGTGTTAGTATAATAACTTCAAAAGTAGCAACACTGACATGCCCATCAGCTGGTGAAAGGGCAAGTAAAATGTGTGTCGTGGCTTGTGTCTAGATGTCCCCCAAAGCCTCATGTGCTCACAGGTGGGCCTTTTAGAGCTGGCTGGATCTAGAACATGTGATACTGGGATTAAGGTGCATGGTATTAAATTAGTCCACTCATAAGAGCGTAGTTCTGCATATGGCTGAATGGATTTACTGAAGACAGAAGCTCACCCTGGATGTGTGCAGCACCACCCAAAAGGGTTGTAGCCTGTTTGGGATAAAAGGAAAGGGCAGGCTTGCTTCCACTGCTGCTTTTGCTGCTTGATTTTGCTGCTTTTGCCTTCTGCTTGCCATGTACTGCCATGCCACCTTGCTTTGGAACCAACTGCCTATGGACTGAAACCTTTACAAACTATGAACTGAAATAAAGTTTCATCCTTTAACTTGGGTGTCATTTCAGCAATGAAAAAAGTACCTTAAGCATAGCTACACAGTGAAATATTATTCAGTAACGAAAGGGAATGAAGTATTGATACGTTTCAACAGGAATAGACTTTAGAATCATTATACTAAAAGAAGCAGAAACAAAAGACAACATATTATATAATTCTATTTATGTAAAATATCCCACATAGGTAAATCCAGAGACAGGAAGCAGATTAGTGGTTGCCTGGGACTAGGGTAGGAGAATGATTGCTAATGAGTATGAAGGTTTGGTTTTTAGGTTTTATTTTATTCGATGTACTGAAATGTTGTAAAATTTCATTGTGATTAAATTGTATGTTTAAATACATGAGTATAAACCCTTGTATTTTCCCCAGATTGTTTTTCATATATGCGTTTATGTTGTGATGCATGAGTGGAGAAAAATGGAGCCATTAAGGCCATGCAAATGATGGGGACACATCTCAGCATAACCTGCCTCATACACAAAAGAGTCATCCTTTTTCATTTAAATTATTATAAATATCTTCCATGTTGAATATAAAGCTATTTGATTATTTTTAATGACTGCATCATTTTCCACTATGGAAATCCCATTTTATTTAACAGGATCCTATATTTTTGAGTATTTTGTTTGCTTCTAGGTTTTTGTTTTGTTTTGTTTTTGAGAAAGTTTTTCACTAAACAGTTCAGGCTGGACTTGAACTCACTTTGTAGCCCAGACTAGCCTTGAACTTGTGGCAATCCTCTTGCCTCTGCCTCCCAAGTACTGGGATTACAGGCATGCGCCACCACATCTGGCTGTTTCTAGCTACTTTAAATAATGTCATAAAGAACATCCTTATACTTACAATTTCTTTGCACTAGTACTTAAGTTGAATTTCTAAGTATAACATGAATCTTTTCAGAGTTTTTGCTATCTTTTGGTAAGTGGTTTTCCAGAAAATTGTGTCATATAAGCCCTGCTGGCTGGGGGGCCTTGTCTCAACCTCGCCCCTCTCTCTTCCCATGGTCTGGCTGTGATTCTTAATCACTGTACTATGTTTCTTCCACAAGTGAGACAGGCATTGGATCTCTGAAACATTGGGTGAATAACCTCATTTGCATTGCAAGAAGTTGAGGGAGAAATTTTCCAGGCTTTTGCAATGCAAAGGTTTAATAGACTATGTAAGAAAGTGTTCTCAGTGTATGAAAACAGTGTGCTTTATGTGTCACAGTTAAAGGCAGGATGGTGTGGGGGACTATACCAATGTCAGTACACTGAATTGTTACACTTTGCCTATCTCAGGTGACCTAAGCATCTTATGGATTAGAGGGCTGAAGATGTGGCCCAGTGATGCTAGTGCTTACCTAGCATTATGAGCCCTGTGTTTGATTTTCAGCACCACAAAAAATAAAATAAAAATACAACAAGTATTCTCAACAGTTATTAGTGTTACCACTTTTAGTTGCTGACGAGAATTAGTAATGTAGTATGTTATAATGTAGATTTTGCAGTGTGATTTGCCCAGTAACATCAGAAACTGTTGTTTTTGGTCTTCCTTATGTGACCAGTGCCCCTATGACATCAAGACTGAGATACAGAGCCATTGGAAGTTGGGTATTGTGGGTCTTATTTTGAAAAGTTCATCTGCTTTCAGAATGATTCTTTTCCATTGGTTTTATTTTATCTTTTTCTTTAGGACTTGGTCAACACTGGACTCAGCACTTTCTTTTTCTTTATTGCCTCAATTGTACTGGCTGCTCTAAACCACAAAACCGGAGCTGAAATTGCTGCCTTGGTAAGCAACCCTGAATGGTTAAGATGCAGGCTGACTTTGCACTCCTGTGACTTACTGTCCTTTATCGTCTCACGTGTGCCTACTCATCCTCCCTTAGCTCTTTACTGGCCACTGAGGTGTTGAGGTGCTGAGGAGGGGATGACCAGATAATAGAAGCTGTTCACTCCCTGTGCTCTGCATTTCTCTGTTGCTTTTATTTATAAAGAACATGGCATGTTTTTTATAATTGAAGGGGATTAAAAGGTTTTTAAAAATGTTAAGCCAGCTTCTCTGCAAGTGTCAGTAGATTTATGAAGCTAGATCAAATATTTAACCCCAGCTGCATCTCACCTGGCATTGCCCAGGTGACAGGTAGCAGGTGGAGGGTAGATTTGGAAAGTCAGCCCTGTGGCTTGATTTGGAGCTCATGTATGAGACTTTGGTATTCTTTGTATGTCATATTTGTCTATGTTATATTTGCATGTCCAGGATGAAAGTGCATGCAGTGAGAGATACTTTAATAATTGTTTTTTTTTTAAAATGGGCCCAAAACACTGAAAAAGATATACAGTACTAAGCTGTCTTCTAGTCAAGTCGGAGTTTCTGTGGGTCACGTGACTGCAACCTCAACTGTGTGTGAGAGTTCTACATTTAGTAGGACTGGGGGGTTACAGCTAGAAGAGACTCACACAGCTCAGGTCTCTGAAACCACCGGGGCTAGGTGAAATACCCAAGGCTAACCCTGCCTGTGTGTTTTAGATATTTGGCTTCTTGGCAACGGCAGCCTATGCAGTGAGCACATTCTTGGCCGTACAGAAATGGAGAGTCAGCATCCGCCAGCAGAGCGCAAATGACTACATCCGAGCCCGCACTGAGTCCAGAGATGTGGACAGTCGTCCTGAAATCCAGCGCTTGGACACATGAAGTCCTGCTGGAGTCCACCTCCCTCCAGCCCTTGTGCCCATCCTTCTAGTCAAATTTTCTTCCCTTCCGCTCATGAGACTTTCATGTGATTCAGCTGAATTTTGTCCTCTTTGGTAAAAGTTCACTTTGGAAAAAGGTATCCAGAGTGGCCCTGTGGGTGGGTCCACAGTGGGCTGGAGAGGCCTGTCTCCTCTAGTATTGGACAACCACAGGAGCAGCCAGCTAATTGACCCATGAGCCACGCTGTCATATGTATTTGTAACGAGTCAAGATGCTGGGTTACACAGGGCTGCTAAGAGAGGGAAAATAGACATGAAGAAATGAAGGTGTGGGATTGGGACAGTTGGGCAGCCCCGTGGTATGCTCTGGGTGCATGTTGAGTCTGGCTGCCGGGACCTGCCTTCCTTGTCTTCCATGTCCAGGGCATCAAGACAACCAGAACGGCCTGAAAGTCACCGGGACTCTAAGGGTCTTAGCATTGAATGTGCTGGTTGATATCTTTGCTGGGCCTGAAAATTGTGGGGACAGGAAAAACATGTCCTGTGGGACAGTTCTATGAGACCTCTGACTCACAGGAAGGTTACTCTTTTTTTCTACCCTGCTAAGAAATCACTTGGTTCTTCCTTAGTCCCAAGAGTATAGGGACCATCTTGTGTGACAGTTTCCTACTTACCCTGAACACACTGAGGCTTAATTGCAGAGTTTCTGTAATTTTACCTTCTCAGGTAACAGCCACAGAAAAAACACAGTCCATTCCACCAGCCAAAGCACTTGACTGTTCGTTGGCTTTTTGGACCACACATGGGAGTGTTTGTGTATATGTATTACAAATCAGGACACATAAACACACCTCTGTTTTAGGGATGTGTGCTAATTTTCTAATGCCTGAGAAGAATTTTAAGATGATTCTGAATAGATCTGTCTAGAATTTAAAATACTTGAATTTACATCAGGACACATTTTTCCTCTAATGTGTCAGAGGGTACCAGTTACCAATTTGGGTGCCTGAGCTTCATTACTATGAACACTAGTGGTGGAGATTGTTGGGGAAAATCCTAGTTACTGAGGTTTCCGATTGATTGTTGATCAAGTGAAGATTATTTTTTTGTGATGAATGAGTTAAATGAGCCCCTGCAATGCTGTCATTTTTTGTTATTGTGGTTATGGTTGTATCTTTCATGGGAAAATTGTTATAATTTGACAGGTTTTCACATTTTGAACTGTTTTAATGTTTACAGATGTCGTTGTAGCTCTAATATTTTGTGTTTAGCTCTTATCGAGGAAAAGACACCATTGGTGGGAAGATCTTGCAGTAGTCTGTAAAACCTTGACATCTTGTACTAAGGACCACTTACAGTCTTAGCCGTGTACTACGTAGGAAATGGCCCAGAGGAAGGGGTAGGAGAGCCTGAAGAGGTGTCCCCTGTGCATGTGTGGCATTGTGTTTTTCAGGAAGAGCAGTGTCTGCTTTAACAAGGAGGAGAGGGGTGTTCATTAGGTAGTGTCACTGGGCTGGGGATTCCACAGGAATGGTGGTGTGTCAGGTCTCAGGGCCAGGGTTAGCAGTTAGCCCCCATCCCAGTTTCCAGCACACTCCAGTCTCTTGCAGTTCTTCCTGAGCAGTGGCCCAGGCCATATGCTCACGCCTGGCTGCCTCAGGGACTGACCTGTTAGTCTTGTAACTCCTCTCTCCTCTTCCCACAGAGGGTGGCCTGGCTTGGTCACAGCTGGGGATGAGGCCAACACAGCCTTCTTGTTGTTGTGTGTGTCATGAGTCAGCAACATCATACTTTACAGATGCTGAACCTGTTATATGCAGTGATGTGGGGGGAGCTGAAGATACCTGGGTTTTATTTCATAGTTTTACATATTTATTATGCATTTGTTGAGTATGTCTACATAATTAAACTTGGGCTTTTTGCCCTCTGAGAATTCCATTTAAAATAGGGCCAAGAGACAGCCTTGTATCTCACATGGAGCCCACTAGGAAGGATACCCTGAGCTTTATGAGAAATCTGCTGGGAGTCAAGTTACTTGGACTCAGTAAAAGCTACCTTTGAATTAAGAGTGAAACAAGAATATCATTTGGGCAAAATGGTTGCCCAAGTTTTTCTGCATCACTTCAATAAAACCAACTTATTATCCAGTGAAAGGAAACCATTGATTGGCCTCCCGAGGATGTGTTGTCAGTGGAAAGAAGCAGTTCTAAGGCCCATCAAGACCATAAATGCTGAGGGATGATAAAAAGTGATGACATCTCATGCCCAGAGAGATTTAGGTGTTAATTTGCATCTTAGTGATAGACTCTTTCGAATTATTTATGTCCCTGTAACTATTTAATATCCTTTGTGCCATGAGGCTTCCCCATGGTAAATGTTCTTTCTTATACTATTTAATTAGCTCCCACTGGAACCAGAAGTGACCTATACAGTCTGATTGATGTAGTGTTCAGACAGGAAAAGTTGCGAAGGGAATATGGTCATCTACTATGAATGTAAAGTACCGTGTTTTTCTTCTGTCTCCTCTATGTACTGACAGAAGACGGTCTAGATTAAAATGACCTCCTTACAAATGGAAGGAAATGTATTTCTGCATTTAGTTGATCCATTGTGTACCAGTGTCAGTTAGGTTTGGGGCATTTTAAGGCTGAGGCTTAGTTTTTCAGTTTTCTCAGTGTTCTGGTGGGATGAATTGACTTTCACAGAAGTTGGAGCAAAGCTTGAAGGAACTGCAGGTGCTTTGTCCATCCTAGAGTGTTTGTGCAGATGCAGGCTGAAGCCTTCCAGGATTTGGTAGGACCTCTGGTGATTTGGATGGATACAAACACCACCATCTTCAGAGAAAGTTTATTTTGGCAGTGATTTGGTTAATTGGCAGTATATTTCCCCTGTGACTCACCTTTCCCTCTCTTCATGTTGCTGAAGGCTTGGAGAAGGCAATATCCTTTCCCTTTCACCCAGAGATACTGTAATCATGCAAACCTAGACACCTATTGTCCCCCAGAAAGGGCAAACTTGGTTACAAAGTCTTATTAAAGTTTGATTTAAAGTAATCGGCCTTCCAAGGCAGATTGCTTGTCTACCAAAAAAAAAAAAAAAAAAGAAAGAAAGCACTTCAATAAAACCAACTTATTATCCAGTGAAAGGAAACCATTGATTGGCCTCCCGAGGATGCGTTGTCAGTGGAAAGAAACAGTCCTGAGGCCCATCAAGACCGTAAATGCTGAGGGATGATAAAAAGCGATGACATCTCATGCCCAGAGAGTGCTCACTTCCACTGCTGTGTCTGCCTTAGCCCAGTGAGCAGAAGTGTTGGTGTGTGCAAAGTCCAGCCACAGGGAAACCAGCAAGGCCGATCCAGGCTCTAACGGTGTGGTTCTGGGATGCCATTATTATTTTCCTGCCTAAAGGTTCATGCCTGTGGGCAGGATGGGTATGTTTGGTCTCCAGCCTATACTGTATCCTACTAGCTACAGCTTCGAGGCTCAGCTATAAACATTCATGGTTTCTTCAGGTTTGTGGTTTTGTTTGCCTTTGTGGAGCTTTCTTAGTGATTCGGACTTTCACTAAGCCACATACAGTCTCTGAGGCGACAAAGCCCTAGCTTTTGTCTGTACGTGTATGTGAGCTCTTACTTGCCCTGAGTGACCCTTGGATAACCCTTGTGTGTGGCCCAAGCTCACCTCTTCTCAGATTCACATGCACTGTTTGGAAGAAACCCCTCACTTATCCATGTGCTCTGAGAGATAGGCCAAGTTCTCATCCCTATCTATGTCAGTTTTTGTCTGGGTCGATCTTGGGAACTGTCCTAACAGAAATGGAGCATGGAGATAGTGGCAAAGTGAGTGATGGCGTAGGAGATTCCTGCTATGCCGTCATCCATGTTCACAACAGAGCAACCATGAAGTCATGCCACCACTCGGTTGTCATTTTCTCTATGTCTTGTCTACAGAGTAATAATAACATTGAACAAGTAGTAGAAAAAGGGACACACTTGCTAACCCAAGAGCTACTCCTTGATTCTCATGAGTAGAAAAAGTTGCATCTAGCTCGAGGGACTAACTTATGGAGGTCTCCATACACCTTTTTGGTTTGTCATGAAGTTTCGGTATCCAGGGTTTTTCTCTCTTCCCTAGGTCTGTTTTATCAGCATCCATCCTAGGTCCAACTAGGCATGGGGCTCAGTGGACAGGTATGGTCCACACAGGGGCTGGTGGAAGGTGAGGAGGAAAAGGGAGAAGGCTGCTGATGGTGTTAGATGTGTTTACAACCCCAGGCTGCTAAGGAAGCATGTGCTCAGTTAACTGCCTGCCTATATTCTTGTCTGTAGCAAAGTGAGATGTTGTGTTCCCAGATCAGCTTGCGGGCAAGAAGCTCACATTAGGAGCAGCTAGCATCTAGTATGGGTCTGAGCAGGTGACTAGCGTAGGTCCCTGGCAGGACACAGAGCTAAATGGCCACCTTTTCACTTTGTAAACCTTCATCATAAGACTTGCCTGGTAGGGAAAGTAATTTGAAATATGTGACCTTTTATGTTTCCTCTATTTAAAAACCTTTTATATTTCCTCTATTTTAGAAAAAATAGTTTATTAGATCTAGAATTTTCTTCTAAAAGTGAACATTCTGTTGGGCTTTTCTCCATGCCAGTAAATAGCATATGTATGTATGCACTGGGCTTGAAACAAGAAGGTCTTGTATTTGCCCTTATCTTAAATATATCTTTTTCCATTCAGACACATTTTTTTTTCATCCTTTGGGATTTTTTTCATTCTACTTTTTCTTATTCTATAAACATAATAGCAAAGAAAAAAAAATGACCTACAAGCCCCCTGACCTTGACACTGGCAACTTGCTTAGAACAAAGTTTAGATTATGGGCCTTTGAATAGCATACTTATATCAGTGCATTAGTTTCTTGTCCCTACTTTTTATGCTGAGACTTTAATTCAGGGGACCAAACTTTGGTTAAGGGTTGATACTGCTTGGACTCTGGTGAGCTATCAGAGCTTTTATGGTTCTGGTAATTATGTTAAAAAGTCTGAAACCATCTAGGTCAACTTTGTTGATGGGAGTTAGGGCAAGTCCCAGAGTTTCTTTTCATAATTGTTCCTGAAAACAGACTATATGAAACAAAATCCTGATAATGATTTATGTGGGTTTCGGTAACAATCTGAAACTATCAAGTCTGAGTTGTCTTTGGAAGCTGCTACTGACATCTAGTAAGTTACCCCCCTTAATCAGGAAAGGCACCAGAAGAACGGCCAGGAAAGACCTAAGAATACCTGGGACACCTGTGTACACATGAGATCTTGCCAGGCCTCACTAATGGCTGCTTCCCTTCACTGGCCCTATTTTCCTAGAATTCACTTTGCAGATTTCAAGACTATGTTTCCTTCTCTGTGGAAGTAAGGAAGAAAAGCATTAAAGGAGAATGGGCTGGTCCCAGGGCTGGGGAGGGTGAGGACAAGGGCAGGATGCCTAGGATGGTCCCCATGTTGGCCCAGGTCCACAGAGAACTGCCTGCTTCCAGCTCTTTCATTCATAGCACACTTAATGAGTTTTCAAATCATGATGAACTGAGCTACTTGCATAAAATTAGTGCTTTTCATAATTTGATTTTCATGTGGTTCCCTCTAAGAGAACGATAGGGATTAAAATTATTTGTATATGTTGAAATTTGTAGGGGTTCAGGAACCCATGGCAGAAATACTAAACTATTTATTACAGGTTTGACTTTTTTTTCATAGTAGGCAATTCTGTCTTTGTATATTTTAAGACAAATAATCACTTCACCTTTGGTGCCTTCCGTGTGTCACATAAGCACTCTTGTCGATCATGGAATTGGAGAAAAAGATGTACATTTAGTTAAAACAGATAACACTATTTTTGTAGCATGTTATAGATTGTGTCCTTTTAATATTGCTTTCAACAATGCTGGTCTTGTGGTTTGGACCATTTTCCCTTTAAAATTCGTATTTTCAAAAAGAAAACAAACAAAACCCACAAAAAATTCCCTGGCTACTCTCACCTCTTCATTGAATTCACTCCTGCATCTTGTTTCTGCTTATTTAGTCTGAAAGTAAAAGTATATTTCTGTGAAATAAGTATGAGTCAGTATAATTGTATTTGGCATTGTTTAACCATTTGCTCAGTTTCAAGAGCCACCACTCACCTTGAACAGTAAAAGTTGTCCTGTATTGAAAAAGGAGAGAAAAGTCTATCATGTATGATGACTTCCCCTTTGCTAGGCCTGAAATTGTGGAAAGCCTGCACCTGGCTCCTTGCCCCGTTCCTTTCGGGACTCCAAGATGTCTTATGGCCCGGCATCTTCCAGCATTGGCTTAGTCCTGGAGCGCCACACCCTGCGTCCAACCATACTGTGTACTTGGATTTCAGATGGGGTTATGGATGCTCAGGGTGGACTTGTGGCCCTGTCCAGGCTTTAGGCCTGAGTGCAGTAGGTGCTCTCATAAGGAGCTGGATGGAACCAAGGCACAGGCAGACTTGAACAGCTCCCTCTGCTCTGGCCCTGCAGGCTGAGTTGTGTCTAGTCAAGGAAAGTCTTGGGTAAACGATCTGAGCCTTTGTGGAAGGAAAGTAGAGATATACTGAAACATGAAATTGTAGCTTGCTTTTTTTTTTCTTTTTTTGTCCTTCTGAAGAGTCAGCATTAATTCTGTGATAACAAAGGAAATGCAGTCAAACAGCTACGTCATAACTTTTGATAAGCTCACTCATTGGTACTTTACCTAGTTGCACTTTTTAGGGCAGTGTAAAGAATTGCCACAGCTTGTGTCTGAAGTCTGTTTCTTCTGGCAGTTCAGGCACAGCTGTGGGCATTCGGAGGTGGTGGGCATTGGGCAAACTTGGGCTCATGTGGTTTATGGGCAGAGCTGCCATCCTAGCCTCTCACCCTGATATGGCTGCTGTGTCATCGGCTTCCTCCCACTCTGACAGGCTCTCACGTTTGACCCTTTGTGTTTGGAATGGGGACCCCAAAGTGTCTGCTCTTGTCAGTTTGTCCCTGACAGCAGACAAAGCCTCTTACTGCCCGCAGTCTTCCCCTTTCTTTTGAAGGACCAATTTTTCATGGTACTTGTCTTGATTGTTTTCATAGGGTTAAATCTGTATTTTTGTATGTAGAGGGAAATAATTTTCTCAACACTAATCGCTAATAAATATTGTATTAAATTGTCTTGTTTAATAAATGGACATGTAAGAATATTATAGTCTCTTTTCTCTGCTTTGCCTCCTTTCCTCTTCCCAAAGGCTATGGACCCTAGTCCTGAAACAGGCTTGCTCTTTGGCAGTCGAAAGAGTCACAGTCCACAGAATGCATCAAGGCCTCCATGATACCAGCTCTGCTAGGCTGACAAAGTACACGAAACTCTACCCTGTGCCTCTCTTGCCTGTTGGCATTCAGATTTGTTTTCAGCCCTATGTACCATTTAAGGCAGAAGGCCTTGCCTCTTGCCATCTCTCCTGAGCCATAACATGGAGCAGGGTTCTCTCAGGCTGCAGCCTTGAGGTTTCTTGTACAACCAGTTTCCAAACCACAAAAGCCCCAGGTTCTGGCTGCCATGGGACGGTCCTGATGTGTAAATGAGGGGGCCCTGGGCCCTGGGCCCGTCACTTACTGTTTCTTGTTTCCTTGACTGCAGGATTACATAAAAGAATCAGGTACTGTTCAGATGCTTACCCTAGTCCTGGGCATACAGGAAGTATGTGTGCCTTGTTGCTGAAACTGAGAGCTGCTGAGATTCTCTCCATGTGTGTTACTAGTTTGTGCTGAACTGTGATATGATCCTGCACATTACTGCTCAGAGTGACAGAAGAGTTCTTAAAATCAAGACACTTCAAGTAGGTTGTCAGTTTGGTTTAATCCATTATGGCTTTTTCAGGGTACGAGGTTCACATGCACGAATAGAATAAAGTAACAAATGTCTAAAACATGGGCCCAGAACTTTGGCTCATTCACAGGGTTCCTAGGTCACAAAAAATATCATTTGTTAAGCTGCTTTTGTATATATATAACTATAAAAAGCTACAAAACCCATGAAAGATACATGAAAAATATAAGTCCTCAGGTGAATGTAGAAGGCTTGTTTCATTTCTCAGGAGGTGGTCAGAAAATTGCCCTGGTATCCACAGGGAAGCACATGGTCTTCAGGGTCCTTAGAACACTGGCCTCCAGCAAGAGGAGAGGGTTTAGCTGGGCCTGCCCAGCTGCCAAGCCACCATCACTGACTGACTCCCTCTGTCTGCCTGCCCTGGCCAGTAAGGCTAGAGCTCTTCTCTGAAAGTCTTAGACCCAGACCAGTCATCTCATCTGAAAAAGATGTGGTTCTGGGTGTGAGATGTCAGGTGTGGGTGCCGAGACCCAGGCCTAGACAGTAAGGTCGAGGTCAGTTTCTCCCTGCTTTAGCTCCTGGAGCTGAAGATTCCTAGAAGTGGTGCTCTCAAAAGGTGTCAGCATAAGCAGTGGCCCCTGTGCAGACAGAGCCCATCCTGTTAGGGAGACACAAGCGACCCCCAACCTGCAGCACAAACTGTGGTATGGCAGGCTGGACACTAGTGGCCTACCTGATGTTGACAGCAGGGTTAAAGGCCTTAAGGTGACAGAAATGGGGAGAAGGTAGAGTACCCAAGATGTCCTGGCATGCAGAGTGGTTTAGCTGAGCCAAGCCTGGGGGTGCAGTGTTGAATGTTGGGCTCAGGATAGAACCTTGTGGCTCTGGAGAGCCCCAGACAGCAGCCTGCCCCCATTGCAACATCCATGGCCAGGCTTCCAGCAGCTGTGTCAGGAAGGTGCAGGTGCCAATGCCCCAGGTGGCTCAGGTTGCCGGGCGAGCGGGCCCTCAGTCAGTGTCAGAGTCGGAATTCTCCTCTGAAAGGAAAGCATGGAAGATGCCAGGCAGGAGTCTCCAGGCGTGGGGCCTGGGAACAGTCTCTGGGGAGGCGCTGGCAGGAGCCCAGGCACTGCCTCTCCCACAGCTGACTCTAGACGCTGCCATTACGGGCGTCTGCTGGTGGAGAGAAGGTGGGGCCTGGAGGAGGCCACTTTCACCCCCAGGGCCAAGGCTCCTGGGCTCTCCTCACCTGGAGGTGTTAAGAGTTGTTCATCTGCATCCCAGCCTCAGTCCTACCCCAGAATTCAGCAGGACAGAGCCAGGACACCTGCCTCCTTGTCCCCCACAGTAAAATATTCTGGAAAATCAGCAGACTTCCTAAAAAGTCATTTTATGGGTTCCATCTCCCCACCCCCATCCTTGTTATATACTGTGGTCACAAACAGCTGTATAATGTTAATAGGGTCCATCAGTGATACCAGTCCAGAGGGTTCCTGAAACCCCACTACTGAAGACTGTTCTGTGGAGCCTTCCTGGGAGCCCGCCCCAGGGAGGAAGAGCACTCCAGACTTCATCCCCAACACCACCAGTTACTGCTTTTTTTTTTTTTTTTTTTTTTTACAGTTACTGCTCCTCTCTGGCCAGTCCCTCTTAGGATTCTTGTTTGTCCTAGAGCTGTTGATGGCTCAGGGTCAAGCCTGTGGGAGAGGGAGTTCCCGGAGTGCTTGAAGAACCTCCCCACACATGCCAGGGCTGTACCGAGAAGATTGTGTGGATTTTGGTATATTTGCATCTAATATGTATTTTCATTGCAATAACTGTATGCATCAAAAACAACCTCCCCACAAACAAAAACAAAATCAAACACTCCAGATACTTTTTAAAAAACACAAAATATTCAAAATATGTCTTCACTGACACTGATGTTTAATCACTGGACCGGCTGGCTGGCTGGTTACTCACTGCAGGTTCCAGATGCCCGAGGACCACATCCAGGAGCATGTGACCTCATGTTTGCCATGGTGTGGAAAGGACTAGCTGAACAGCATGTTTTAGCAGGGTGACAGCTTCAGGGGGCAGTCACAGATCCCCATGGGCCCTGCAGCCTAGCTGTTGGGAACCTGGTGGGTCCTAAACTTAAGCAGCTGGGTCCTGCTTAGGACAGCAGGCACTCAGTGGGGAAGATCCCAATTTGGAAGTGGGGCCTAGATGCCCTGGAGGGCACCCTGTCCTGTCCACCTTCCCGGGTCTGGGCACCACTTCCTGACTTAGAAGTACTTCACCTGGATGATAAGGACACTGTCGGTCTCTCTCTCCACTTGCCCCATCTCTTCTGCCTGCACACTCCTACACATCCATTGAGACCTAGCACCAGGGTCACCTCCGCCAGCCTGCAGCCTGGCTGGCACATTAGGACCCAGCCTCAGCTGCTTTATCCCTGTGCGTTAGCTCGCTTTGTTCTCATCGTTACTGCCCCACCTGGGGACCTTCCCTGATGTTGCCTCTGCTTCTGTCCCCACAGGGCAGCACATAACCTGCTGTGTCCAGCATCACTCTGCTTCTGGTTTTAATTCCAGTCTGGCCTGTGAGCTCCCCCAGGGAAGGCCCTGTGCATTTTTGCACTCCTAACACCCAGCACAGGATGGGCTCAGCGGGAATAACACAAGAGCCCAGGAAGACACAGGGAACACCAGACTGGGATGCATTTAATGCTGAACAAGATCTGAATTGCTAGCCAGTTATGGCACCGATTTCTGTTTAAAGTTTACCTGGGACTGCAGCGAAGGTGGGGCAGGGAAGTGGCCAATGGGCTTTAGAGCCCCGGATGTGTGGAGTGCACATCAGCACCTCCACCTACTCTACCCTCCTGCCCTTCTGGGCCTGGTACTCCGGGCTCTTCCCAGAGTGTGGCTAAGGGAGGCTCCACACCAGCTGCAGACATTCCTGACAAATCTTTGCAGAGGTCCTGCTACTTGTCCTGTAGAAGGCACAACCCCTCCAAAGATCCAACAGTTGATATGGCTATGTTGTCACAGACAAGAGACATCAATCTTTTAATTTTCAGGTTGTGTTGTTTTTTTTTAACATCAAGAGAATAGGTGCTGGCCTCTGAATTGAATGAGGGGCTAGAATATCTGTTGCTTTTTCCTTGGAAATACAACTAAAATGAGCCTGAGTGGACCTGGCTGTGCCTAGGGACCATGGAAAAGGTAATCAACTGGGTTCTCAGGCCCTTGGGCTCCGGGCAGGTAGGATGGCAGGGAAGCTAGGTCCAGGCAGGGGGCCACTATAAACACTAGGTGGACTGGTATCCTGAGAATGACTGGCTGCCTTGAGGTCTTGTCCAGGAAGTAAGCCTTGCAGGGTCAGCGGCACTCAGCATGCGTGAGCTTAGCTTGGCCCAGCTGGGAAGGACAGGCTGGCTTTGTGATTGGCCATCTTAAGGGACACTGTCCCTCTCCCAGCCTCTAGTGTCCCCGAGGGCCAAGTTTCCCCAGGGGAGGGCAGGGCCCCTACAGCAGTCCTAGGAGCAATCAGAAAGACCTAAGGCAGCCACCTACCTTCTGCCCTGTGGGCTGTGGTTTCATCTGCACCAGCAGAGTCCCCTTGCTTGAGGAATTTGGCTACTTGATTAAAGATCAGGTAGAAATCAACTGCAAACACGATGGTGGCAAAGAAGCCAAAAACCTGTGGAACATGTACAGAACATGTGGCTAGGAACACTGGGCAGGGCACATCACCAAAAGTCCCAGGTCACAGGTCTAGGAGGCTGCAGGGGGGAAGGGCAGCCTTTCACAGCCTTTCTGAGGCAAGGGAGATGAGTTGTAACCCAGGTTTGACAACCAGCCTTCCAAAACTCAAGGTGCTGAGTAAATCTCTGCAGTTGCTGCATTCCACCTAGAGCCCCAAAGTGGAAAGCATGTGCCCAGGTCCCAACCTAAAGGAGGGCTCAGAGGAGCATCTGGAACTTCAGAAGGGGGACACTGCTGGGCAGCCCCTCCCTGGGATAAGGAAGCTGCTCACCCCGGCTGCTTTGTAAGACCCATCAGAATATTTGGCCACAGCTGTGATGGAGATGACAAAGTAGATGAGAGCAGCAGTAACACATCTCAGGAAGTCCTGGGGAGAGAAGAGCATGGCACACTGCCCCGAGCTCCCCAAGTGGCCCGGGGCTCAGCATCCACAGAATCCTGTGGATTCTGTCCTGTCCTGGCTCTTTCCCACCCCTGTGAGTTTCCTGCTGCCCTACAGACTGCCAGCAGCTGGCACTGCCCTGTCCCTTGTCCAGGTAGGCTGCCATCCTCTGCCTTGTGGACAACGAACAAAACCAGGCTGCAGCTTGCTTTGTGGCTTGGTCCATGTGGCAAAGCAGGAATTGGGAACCTTGTCACTTGCTCCTTTCTTGCTGACAGGGAGGCCTGGGTCTGCATCCCACTGTCCCACACTTGTGGCTTATCCACTTACAGATCATTCTTTCTCCTTACTCATCCCCAAAATGGGAACAGAGGGTGCAGCCCTGCCTAGCTGGGTGTAAGGAAATGCTGGCAGTAAAATAAAGAGATCAGAGCTCAAGCCTTTGCTGCCTCTGCTCTATGACACATTCCATTCAGCAGTGGTCGCTGGTAGGGCTGTGGGGCCCTCCAGGTGATCAAACAAGGCCAGGGTTGCCAGATGGCTGAGGTCTGGGTGAGCCCTGAAGGTCCTCAGTTAACCTGCCCTGTGGTTGTAAATGGCTCAAATTCCTGTGGCCGGGGTTCATTCCTGCAAGGCCCTGCTGGGGACAACAACGCCACCTGGTGGCCATGGGCCGTTTCCAGGTTTCCTGTTCCAGGTTCTACTGCAGGGCAGGCCTGGATTATGTTTACTAGCAAGTTGCTCCTCCAGTGCTTTGGAGATAGACAGGGCCCTATGCAGAGCTCTGGATTTCTCATCTGCTAATCAGTGATGAATATCGTGACAGCCAGCTTCTTCCTCATGGGTCCCTGGTCCTTACCATCATAGGCCAGCACAAGCCCTGCCACTTGTCATTCAGCTGCATGGCATCTGCAAAGAGGAAGTATAGGGCCAGCAGGAACTCCAGCAAAGGCACTGTGAGGAACGCGGATGCTGAGGACACCACGTAGCAGATGAAAGTGATGAATGAGAGACCCTGTGAGGAAGCCAGGGACAGTCAGCATCTTCCTGCCTTCAGGAACAAGGGAGGCTCCAGCTAAGGGTGCCGCCTGCCCAGTCCTGCAGCTGTGAAGTGACACAGTTGGTACTAAAACAGCCAGGAGGTCAAGGCCCACATCCAGTCCCTAAGTATGGCTCAGAGCCCTGACCCCTCACAGGACCCACTCTGGAAGGCCCAGCCTCCTAAGCCTATCCAGCCCTGCTGGGAGGCCACTTCCTGCAGCTGCTCCCCCCAACCACCAGCACCCCTGTCCCTTTACTGGCTTTATGGCAGAATTCACCCAACTCGGTGCCCACTGGGGGCAAATGAAAGCTAAATAGCAACCAGTTTCAAAAAGTAACACCAAATGTAAATTTTACCTGAAAAACAAAAAAACAATTTTTTTTTTTTTGTATCAAGGATTGAAGCTAGTACCTTCCACACTGAGCCACATCCCCAGTTCTGTTTTATTTTGAGAGAGGGTCTCGCCAAGTTGCCCAGAGTGGGCTCAAACTCCAGATCCTCTTACCTCAGCCAAAACCTTAAACTATAGATGATATAAATGCTGAAATGCAAATGCATGAAATGTACTGGTGTTTAATTTACTATGAATGCATCAAAACATAATATGGATGGACAGACGATCCAGCAAACATAACAAAGTGTTAATCATCGTGCAACCTCAGGGGTAGGTGTGGGTGTTGATACCAGTCTTTCAGCCCTTTTATCTGCAAATTTGCATAATAAGAATCTATCCAAGAGAGGATATGGTGGCACTGACACTGGGGTCTGGCCAAACCACTTGTGCAGCCATCATGAAAAGCGGGGCTGGGTGTACTTGACTGGCGTCTTGTTCACATGCACATGCTGCAAACGGAGGGATCCTGAGGCTGCCCTGTTAGTTCTGCAAACCAAGAGGCTGGTTCCTCTGTGCCCCGTGCCTGCTGGGTTTGAGATGTCCATGGCTGAGCAGTTTGGAGTGGGGCCCAGAGACTGGCTAAAGGGGCCCCCTGGGGACTCCCAGATGCCCCACAGGAAGCTCTGTGGCTTCCTTGTAGACAAATGAACTGCAGGGAGTCCCCAGGTACTGTCAGCTGCCTTCAACATGGTCTTGGGGGTAGCCGAGCCCCCACCTGGACATATAGGAGGCTGTGAGGTTCTCTGGGAAGGCAGGCCATAAGCCATGGCCAGCCCTGTCCCTATCTCCTACTCTGTACTTGGCTGAAGGCTGCTGTCTCTCACCTTCCTGTCCCCATCCCCAACAACCCCCCCCCCCATCAAAGCCAGATTCTGGGTATCACTTTCTTGATGATTCCTGTTTCCTCAGTCTCCAATTCTTGATGGCCCTTCCCTTACCGCCCATGACCCGTGTCCCTCTTGTGTGCACCCCGGGGTAAGGGTAACCAGGAGCAGCTCCCTTGTTCAGAGTGAACACCCTTGCCTCTGGATCATCCTCCAGTCTGGATTCCTGACACCCAGCCAGGCCAAGGGTTTCCTCTCTGCTCCAGCTGACCCCCAACACCCTACCCACAAGGTGGTCCTGGGAGGGGTAGAGTTGGAACAGTGAATTTAAGGTTTCTCCCCCGAAGTGGCTCCAAGGGGGTCTCCAGGGTGGGGCTGAGGGTGACAACCACGAAGCTGTCCCTGAGCTTTTGGGCTCTGGGTTCACCTGCTGCCTCATTTGGGAACCAAATAGGTGCTGGGCTGGTGACTTCAGAACCACCTCCTGCCTTCTGCCCTAGGGTACAAGGCGAGGTCCAAGGTCATAATTCTTCTGTGACCTCCACCCTCCTCTTAGCTCTCACTTGGCCCTCATCTTGGCCCTTTATCCGTCCCCTGGACGCCTCTACTTGCGCTTATCTCGGTCTCTGTCCATCCTCCAGCCCCCGTGGGTACAAGGTCTGGTATTGTCAAGTTGCTGGAGAGCAAGTGGCCTGGGCCAGATAGTCTTCCTGAGGTCTCCCCCTCCGCCTGGCCTGCTCCTCCCCTTCATTCCCCCGAAGCCCGACGCCTGTCCCGTCCCGCCCTACATGCGACAGTGCGGGAGTTTTCGGAGTGGACAAAGAAGGCCGGCCGGGTGGGGGCGAGCGGGAAGGCGGAAGGAGCTGAGTGGGGCGGGGAGCAGGGGATGAAGTCACCCCGCTGCTGGCTCCCGCCCTGCAGCCGCGGTGCTGCCCGCGCCCCCGGCCTAACCCAGTCCCCGGGGTGCGGGGCGCAGACCCTGCCCGGGGCCCTGGAGGTTCCGGATGTTGGGGTGGCGGGTTCTCCGGGGCCCTGGGGTGCACTGCGGGGCGCCGGGACCGACCCCGAGGTCACCCAGCGCCGACCCGGGGTTCCCGAGCCCGGCTGCCCGCGCCCGCCCCCTCCCCAGGCTTCCCCGCCTCGCGGCTCGTGGTCCCCAACCCGGGCCTCGGGGCCGAAGACCCGAAGGCCCGGGCTCCGGCCCCGCCTCGCCTCTGCTGGAAGCCGCGCGGAACTCGGGCGTCGGCAGCTCCCCGCCGCTCGGCGGAGCCGTCGGAGCGGGCGCGGCGGGGCCGACGGGTCCCGCACTCACCGACTCGGCCAGCAGGAGGCGGCCTTTGAGCGAGCAGAGGAAGGCGCGCGCCGGAAGCAGCGCGCGGAGCCCGGGGACCGCGGCGCCCGCCCGGGAGTCGCGCGCGGGCTCGGGGTCCGGCCCGGGGTCGGGGTCGGGGGGCCACATGGCGGCGGCGCAGGGCCGAGGCGCGCGCTGCCTCCCTCTCGCCCCGCGCCTGGGAGGGAAGCGGAAACCCCGGCGGCCGTGCGGAAGGAGAAAGAGGCAAAACCAGCCCGCGCGGGGCGCATCCCCAGCCGCCCCGCCCCC
>PVLA01001114.1:0-401365 GCA_004027455.1 Hydrochoerus hydrochaeris | reverse complement strand
CTTCCTTCCTTCCTTCCTTCCTTCCTTCCTTCCTTCCTTCCTTCCTTCCTTCCTTCCTCTCTTTCCTTCTTTCTCTTATTTTCTCCAACCTCCTCTCTGTCCCTTTCTTTCTCTTTCTCATTCTTCTCTTTTTCCTTCCTCTTCCTCCTTCTTCTGCTGCTTTTTCCCCCCCGTGTGTACCATATCAGCTAATTGGAACCTGTAGCAACAACAAGGTTAGGGACAGCAGCGGGAGGCAGTGAAGGTAGAGAGGGAAACAGCACCGTACCCCTGCCCTTCTCCTAGTGGTGTGGGAGAGGAAGGCACACTGGACTGAAGCAGCCTTGGGTGGCAGAGGCCACGAGGAGGAAGGCAGCATTCTTCTCTCCTGCTCCCAGTGGCTTGAGAGAAGAGGGAGAGACACAGAGACAATTATGGTAAGGAGACCTGGGTGGGCCACTCAGGGACACACAGAAAGTGGCTGGCTGAAGACTGGCAATAGCCCTTGCATCCAGAGGCCCAGGTCAGCCCCACACCTATCATTAATCCTGCTGCAGGCTTGTTAGGGTTACCCAGCAATGATTTAGGCTCTGACCTGGACACTACCACAGAACTGTGAACATGAAAGGAGTTTTAATGATTTTTGTTTCTTTGCTTGTTTTTTTTCCCTTTTCTGTCTTTTCCTTTTTTGCTTGTTTAGGACTTTACTTTTATTGTTTGTTTTGTTTGGTTTATCTTTTTTGTCTGTTTTCTCAACTATCTTTCTTTGTTTTTTAATAATTTCCTTTGAGTGAGCAGTGTCTCTAGTACTTCTCATTTACTTCAGTGTTACCTTCATTTTTTCTTTCCTGTCCTCTAGATTTCCAAAGTATGGGTGATCATTTTTTTGTCCTTCATGCTTGCTTCTACTACATTTATCTTCATTTGTCTCTCTGTATTCCTGTATCCTTTTTAAATCCCCTCCCCTGGATAAAAGCACTCTACTAATGGGAAACTCATTACATATAAGTTCCTGGTTTATAGTTGATTTTGTTATGTAACTGTAGATCTTTCATCTGTGGTGAATAGTACACAGTGTGTCAGTTTCTAGACTGTGCTTGATGCTATGATCATTGATAATTGTATTACTTTAGCCAGGGTGTCATACCTGTTGTAATTCATTGTTTTCCATTGTGCTAGAATAGTGTGACCGTCTGGGATCATAATCCTCACTGTAGTCTATCACCAAATGACTAGATGCTGGGCAATGTGGATAACTACTTCTCTTTCCTAATAAATTGGGAATGTAGGATCTTGGGACAGACAAAAGACCAAGATACAGCTATAACTAGAAGACATCTTTGAAGAACAGACATTTCCTAGCTAAGCCTCAATACTAGTGATAAAGCTATTTACCATAAGCAATTTAACTATCAACACAGAAAGCAAATTTATCAAAAAATAAAATAGAATATGACAAGATACAAGAGTGAAATGCAGCCTCAGATTTCCTGCTTACCCAGGACAAGTCCAGGGCACAATGAGATAGAGGTAAATAGAAGCCACCCACCTGAACTTTCTGAAATGGTAGCAAAGAATTAAAAATAGAGGAATGAGACTAAACAGTAAATAAATCAGAAATAAAGCTTTTAGATAAAAAAGAGGTGATGGTCATAATGAAGGATTTAGTGAGTCTAGAGTATACACAGATTTAAAAAAAATAGATGAGTTTAGATGAATTATGGAAACCATAGGAAAAAAAAATGGAATCCATGGAACACATTCAAACAACCAGAAAAATAGAAATCCTATTGAAAATATATGCAGCTGAATGATCCAAGGTGAAGACAGAATATCACATTTGGAAGACAGAATTGCAGTTGGTGATCACAAAAAGAAAGATTTCTTAAAAATAGCAAGGAACCAGGAAAAATCAATCCAATGGCTATAGGATGATGCAAAGAACAATGTAAGATTTATTGATGTAAGTGAAAATTCAGGAGATAGCTCAAATGATATGAAAAACACAAAAGTAAGGCAGAAAAGTTACCATGTATAAAAAAATATTATGGTAGCATATATGTGTGTGTGTGTGTATATATATGAGCTCCAATTAGCTGTGACCAAAATAAATCTACAGCAAGGCATATAATAATCCAGATTCCAGAAATTCAGTACAAGAACAGTATATTAAAAGCTGTTATAGAAAAGAAATAAATCACCTGCAAAAGAAAACCCATCAGAATCACAGTAGTTTTCTCAACACAAAACTGTATGTCAGTGAAAGCTTGGATTGAACTATTTCAAGTCATGAAAGAAAATAACTTCTGATCTAGATTAATGTACTCTGAAAAACTATCATTCAAAAGCAGTGAAAAAATAAGATACTTCTGTGACAAAGAACAACTGTAGAAATTCATGACCATCAAATTAGCACTCTGAAATGTCAATAGTGTACCTTACAGAATTAAAAAAAAACATAAAAATTATGTGGAAGCAGGAGAAACTCAGAATGGGAAAAGGAATCCTGGACAACAAAGGCAAGAAAAAGGGCATCACAATCCTTGACTTGAAATTATACTATAAAGCTATTGTGATAAAAACAGCACAGCACTGACAACAAAATAAAAACAAAACAAAACAAAACAAAACATAAAAAAACAGATCCAAGAATGAATGTAACAGATTAGAAGATGTGGAAACAACTACAAACACACTAAGGTACCCCATCTTTGGCAAAAGGGCCACATATGTTCACTGGAAGAAAGATAACGTGTTTAATTTAATAAACAGTGGTGCAAAAAATGGCTTTCCACTGGTTGAAGACTAAAACTAGACACATGTCTCTAATCATGCACTAAACTGAAATGAAAATAGATCACAGATCTAAATATTAAAACTCACTAAGTCTGTTGAAGAAGAGAATAGGTAGAATGCTTGAACTTTTATTGTTGAAGGTAAAGATTTCATGAACAGAATCCTTATAGCACAGAAATAATACAAAGAATCAACAACTGGAATCTCATCATATTAAAAAAAATTTTCACAACAAAAAAAGATCAACAGAGTGAAGAAGCAACCCACAAAATGTGAAATTTTTTTGCCAGCTATTCCTTAGACAAAAGACTAATATCTAGAATATATGAAGAAGTAAAAAAAGTCATACCCTTCAAATTAAAAAAACTCAATCTAAAAGTGGGCATCTCAAATCAATAGACACTTCTTAGATGAAGAATACAAATGGCAAATCTATGGACAAAATGTTTAATATCACTGGTCATTAGAAAGATCAAAAATAAAACAGCACTGAGATTCCATCTCACTCCAGAAAGAATGGCTATTATAAAAAAAAATCAACCAATAATAAATTCTTGTGGATCTGTAGAGGAAAAGGAACCCTTCTCCACTGCTGCTGGAAATGTAGAGTGTTGCATCCACTGTAGAAATCAGTGTGGAAAGTCTTCAAAATCTAAAACTAGATTCATTTGACCCAGCTATTCCCTTTCTTAGTTCCTTCCCAAAAGAATTTAATGCATCACACCACAACAATATTTGCACTCCTGTGTTTATAGCATAACAGTTTGTAATAACTAAATTTTAGAAATAGCTCAAATGCCAATCAACAGGTGAATGGATAAAGATCTCTCTCTCTCTCTCTTTCTCTCTCTCATTGTATATATCAATACTACTCTTATAAAGAAGGATAAATGTGAGACATTTCTAGGTAAGTGATGTACCTCAAGAACATATTTTTAAGTAAAAAAAAAGACACACATTTTTAAATATCACACTGTTTTCCTGATGTGAAAAATTGGAAGTGCATATAAAGACCAAAATTTATAATAATGTCTTGGTTATTTTTCTTGCAGTGCTGAGACCAAATACTTGTCACTCAAAATGAAGGAAAAAAAGGTTTATTTAGCTTACAGCTTTTGGAGTTTTCAGTCCATACTCAGCTGGCTCCAAGGCAGAGTAGCTTGGCTAGGAGGCAACTGTTCATGGTCATTACAAGTGACAATAGTGCAAAGGGCAAAAAGGGAAAAGCATGCCTCCTTGCCATTGTATGCCAACTATCCACTCCTGGGCGGGGCAGCACTCACACCACCAATGCCAGTGCTAGACATGAACCAATCATAGACACTAGATTCAGCTACTTTTGAAAGACCTGCCTCACCATGATCGCATGAGGCTTTGGGGAACCTTTAAACATAAACCATAACAAGTAGATATTGTGAAACAGGAAGAATATGTTCAAATGGGAAAGGAAACTAGAGAGGTGAAAATGGAAAAGGAAGGAAGGGAAAAGAAGAAAAAAAGAAAAGGAAAAATGAAAAGTGCTTTTGTAAACAAGGAAGGGAAGAGGGGTTGAAGGGAGAGTAGGGGAATTGGAGACAAAGAAGCAAGATGCGTCATACACAGATACAAATTCCCTATGATGAATGTGGTCATTTATATATATATCTAAAATGTACCAATAAATGTAATTAATTTTTAAAAATATAGGCCAAAGGTTCCTTTTCATGTATATACTTATATACTCATTTTTGTTTTACCTATGCTTATTCTTTCTCAGCATATCTTGGTGTAAATAACCTTATTTTTAAGAAATCAGGAATATTGAGGTTTAAATCTTGTATTCTTATAACTTTAAGTGATATTTAACTCCCTGTCACTTTCCATTTCTTCCACAGTGTTAAGTGGTATTCTAGAAATTAGTCACTAATGTTATCAGTTCCCAGGTTAGAGTCTTTCTTCCCTCCAATATATATTTAATTTTTTCTTTACTTCTTAAAACTCAATTGTCTTTTTCTGTATTTCTCTTGAATCAGAATGGCTCGTTTCCCTTTCATTTCATGTCAACATGAAATGAAAATCACTTTCAAGGACTCAATACCACCATATTTTAAACAGTGACAAAATACTCTCTTATGTTTAATAAAATTTTTATTGGTATGTTTGCAATAAATAAATATATATTTTGTGAGAAGTAGATACACAGCCTTGTCCCATTTTGACCCTTTCTGCTTCCTTTCTTCTCTGCTCTTTCCTGTGTCCCGCATCCCCCGGTCTTCTTTTCTTCCTCTCATATCCAGCATTATTTTCTATCTTATCAGCCAGCTCATAATCTGTCACGAATGAATTAGAGTTGTCATACTAGGGTCAAATGACAAACACAGTGGAAATCACATAGCTTGGTGGGTACAGCTTCCCCCTTACACTGTTAGTTACAACCATCCCCATGGGATCTTAAAAGAATCTTTTACTTCCTTCCTTTCCCTATGCTAACCCTACTTCAAATAAGGCTTCAAACTTTCACTTCTGATAAGAGCTAATGATGTTAACTTTAAAACTGAATATAAATCTATAGTTTTGTACAGTATGCAGAGGGATTTTAATTATTTTAACTTTTTGCTCTACTACTTTAGATGAATTAGGAAAATGCATTTAATTGCATTTTTGAGAGCAAAATAATATAATACCTGCTAGTGTTTCTGAGTTTTAAGAATTCAGAACACCCAAAAGTGATAATGTATTATTTTAGTTCTGCATCATTTGATAGCATATGTTGAGATTCAAGGAACCAAAAGAGGAAAAGAAAAACTTCATTGATCTCAAGAAGTTAAGGTCTACTATGGGAGAGATAGGAACATCAGTACACAGATAAGAAAATTTACTTAAAAATAAGATGACATAAAATATATTTAAAAAAGTGTGTAATTCTTAAGGTATTACAGAAAATGTTTCAGAAAAGTAATAATTTCTGAGTTTTGAAAGATCCATAGAGATAATTCACCTGCAAGAAACAGAAAAAAAAAGTAAGGTAAAAGAAATTTTAAGCAGAGAGAGCATATGTAGACTCAGAAAGATGTTATTCAGTTAATATTTTTCATTGAATTCATGACTGAATAGTTTGGAATACGATTAATATGCCAAAATAGGGGGGATATGTCTAGCATATGTCAAGATTACCTAATTACTTTTCATTGATATTATGATGTTTACTAAAAATTATTTACATACTTACAATTTTCAGTTACACAGCAGGACTGACAATATTGGAAATAATTGGAATATAGACGTTGTTGGTGCTTTCTTTGTATTGTAGCATTCTTTAATTGAGGAAAAGCTTATTTTCTCTATTTGGAACTTTCCTTTAAAAACTTTAATTAAATGCTTAATTGAAGTGCATAGAACATCATGATCTTGTTTGAAAATCTTGTTTAATATTTTAAACAAAATATCAAGTATACACAGAGGAATATACTTGATATTAAATTAGATGTGTATACTTGATATTAAATTAGATGCCCATACAATAAAGAATAAAATTATGAGATTAATGAGATTCAATACAGTGTTCTGAACATTTCAACTAATCTGGAAAGCAAAAAACATGTTTGCATGCACCTTAATTTAGGAATGTGTAACTAAACAAATAAGATTACCAATTTCATTCATTCATTCATTTACATATATGGGGCAATAGACAGAATAGACAAAATAGGCAAAATTTGAGATTCTCATTAAAACTTCATTACATATTATTTTAAAATTTAAATTAAAAAGTATACATAAAAACATAAAAATTGTCCATATTAATGTCTATGTAATGTTACGGTAAATATATAAATTATGTTTAATTTTTTAGCATTTAGATTTCCATCATGGTTTCAAAAGTCTGTGTATTCTATTTTGCAGCTCTTTTTCAAATTTCTGTTTCTATGTATTTCCCTTGTTATTTGTCTTCTAACTTCATCTCCTTTTTTCTAGTTAAGCAAAGCAGACCCTTTAATTTCTATAATTCATTATCCATTCTCTAAAGTTTGCATGTTTCTAAAGTATTTGTTTATTTCACCTTTTTACTTTGCAATCCACTCCATAATAGGATGTATGGCTCAGAAGATGGTACCAAATGCTCTCTGGGTAAATGAATGTGCATAAACATGCCTCCTAAATGTGACTCACCCAGACTAATAGCATGAGATTTCCTTTTATGGTAATTTAAAAAAAATCCCCCAAAAAACGATGGCACAGAACTTCAAACAACATAATAGATTACAATGGTTGATATACTGTTATCTTTAAAGTATTTGCTCAGATTACAAGATATAGGCATAAAAAATGATCAAGCAATGAAAGCAAAAACCATCCTTTTTTATGGACTAACACATTAGTATAGTTATTATATATATATATATATATATATATATATATATATAATATCTTCTCCCTTCTTTCTTTTCTCCTTTCCCCCATCCCAGTTGCTCTTTCCTTTTGAGCAGTTTCTTCTTTCACTTTCAAGATATCTATTGTATGTTTTGGATCCTATATACTCTTTCAGTTTTCTTTATACTAGGGAGACAATACAATGTTTACACATGTGAGTCTAATTTATTTCACTTATGAGTATGGTCTCAAATTGCATCCATTTGCCTATTAAAATCTTGAGTTTATCCTTCTTTGTAACTGACTAGTGTCCAGTGTTTAAAGTATTAAAAAATACTTCATCTTTTTTAATAATGAGCATTTGGGTTGTTTCCACAATTTAGCTATTAAAAATTGTGCTTCTGTAAACATGGGTACACATATATCTCTGTGTTATGATATTTTAATTCTTAATGGAAAATAACTAGAGGGGGAATAGTTGGATCAAATGAGACCTTTAAATCTACTTTTTCGAGGAATCTTCAATCTGAGTTCCACCAGTGGTTGTACCAGACTACGCTGCCACCAACAGTAGAGAAGTGTTTCTTTTCCCCCACAGTCCTTCCAGCAGTTGTTATCGGTTGATTTCTTGATGAAGATTTCCTTTTGTACATAATAGAAAGGTAGTTTAATATTCTACCAGTTGATCATGTGGAGAGAGAATCAATTCGTTTTAAATCTTATCAGTGATAATTTTTCAAATAGATATACTTATTTTCTTTTAAACATTACCATTAAAGGTGGTGTGGTGATTGATATCCAAATTTAACTATTTTGTCTTTAAGCAAAACATAGTCTAACCACTTAACAGCATATATACTAAAAAGTCTATTGTGATTTATAGTATAGTTTGTTGACAACATTCAATTTCCAAAGTGAAAGTTACTAATGTTAACCACATTTTCCTTAATCATATTGTTTGCAACTTTCTATTTAAAAGTTTTGAATAACAGCTGGATCTGATAGAGCTACACCCATCTATATAAATGTATGTGGTGTTATTTTTTTAGTCTTTAATTTTTTAAATATACTTTAGAGGTAAGATACCATCACAAATTTTCCATGCAATTTATAAATCTATTCTGAACAATTGAGAACACATAATAGGAGAGAGTGACCACTGCCACTATTGCCACTTAAAAATCTTATATTTGTGTTTAAATTACAACGTAACCAGGGTTTACGTGTGACTGTATTAGGAATGTTCCTTTCCACATTCTCTGATCTCTGCTGTCTAAGAGGAAATGGGAGTGGATGTGTTGTATGGGTCTGGAGCAGTGGCAACAGAGACAAAGTGCTGTTCAACCAAGGACAGACAGTCATCTCTTCTCTTAATTTTATTTTCCCAAGACAAATGCCATAATTTGAACATTAAATTAAACAGCTATGCATATATGGCACAGAAAAAATCAGTAGATGAAAGTCTAGTTATAAGATTGAAAGTTAATATAAAGAAAAGAGAGGAAATTGGAACCAGGCTAAAATGTACTCAAATTTATTTTGTAGAATACATGATATGCTAGTAGCTGAAATATGCCTGGGGAATGAGCAATGAGAAATAATTAAAACTATTAAAGATTTGAAAGGCAAAATACTTATGAGGATGTGGAAACTTATTATCAATAATATGTGCATATGAGAGATATTGTCATAAACCCAGCTGTAGCACTTTTATCCATGCTAAGAATAGTTAATTCATCCAGCCAGTATGAAGTGAAATGCAATTACATACAAGCATTGTACTAGGTTTGGAGATAGAAATTAAAATTGTCATTTAACATTTGCAAAGTGCGTATTATATAGTAGTTATCATATTAAAAGCTTTCTATCGTTGGCTAATATAATCCTTGAAAAACTACTTTAAATAGATGATACTACTAGCGGAGTTTTTCAGAAAAAAAAATTGAGACAGGGAAATTGAATAACTTTTCCAAGCTTACCATGCTGGTAAAACGTGGCAGAACTAGTAGCTGAAATATGCCTAGGGAATGAGCGATAAGGAATAATTAAAACTGTATTAAAGATGTCAAAGGCAAAATACTTATGACGATATGGAAACTTGAATCAAACAATTCTAACAAAACTATCACCTTCTCTTAACCATGTTGTTGTTCATCATCTTTGTAAATACTTCATGAGGGAATAAGCAGAACAAAGATATGACGGGACCCTAATGACTTAAATGAATGCACAGTATTTGTCACTACCATGAGACAAATTTAATAATATCAACAAGAGCAAAGGGGACAGGGAACCTGGAGGAGTTGGGAGGGAGGTAGGTGGAAGGGAGGGAGGGGGATTTACAAAGGAAATCCAGCTGTATCACCTGATGTTCCATCTCAGGAGGTGCATGTTCCACCTCCCTAAGATGACTGCAAACAACATGCAATGCAGACGTGTACTAATAATTTTAAAAAGATAAGCCAGAAAAAAATACTTCAAATCATCTAATGATTTTCCTCTATTAGGGACCAAACTCATGAGTTTAAATAACTTCAGTTTTTGTCCTTGAGGAACTTTTAGAAAAACAGACATGTACTGTGAACGAAAGAACAAAAGTCTGTTGTTTTATACAGACAGGAGGAGACCATCTTCCTTTTCTAAGTTCAGCTCCTGAGGAGAAATGAAACAAGGCTTCAAAGATATGGATGCCTCAGCTAAGCTCGGAGAAGAGAGCAGGTTTTCACTTACTGAGGGGAAGTTATTAACATTGTTCGGGATAGATAATAATACTTCAAAGTGTTCACATACGTTGTATTCTCTGATCTGAACTTATATTGAAGTTGGCAGGAGGGGTATTTCCTTCCATGTATTCCTTTGGGGCAGTATGAATCACCACAGATGGTCATTACCACACCTCTGTGTATAGAACAGGATGATTCTGGACACTGAGTTAGGATTAGGTCTACCTGTTTCAGAAGGACCACTCAGACGTTACTGATGCAGGGGCTTTAGTTGGGAAGGCTAGGTAAAAGATTGTTGTGGGTTATGTACATGTTGCGATACCACACAAGGAATGTAAGCATTAAGTATTTCAAATGTACAAAAAAAAAAAAAAAAAAAAAAAAAAAAAAAAAAAAAAAAAAAAAAAAAAAAAAAAAAAAAAAAAAAAAAAAAAAGAGGAAGAAAGAAAAAAGAAAAGAAAAAAAGGAAGGGAATCAAAGGTTCTGAAAAACATGGAAAATAATTAAACAGGAATTACAGTGTATGATGTATTATGTACGTATATACCAATTCTCTACAAGGAATGTAAACATTGTGTATTACACACATATACTATTAAAGAATACAAAAAAATAGTGATGAAGTATTCAAGGTGAATGTCAAGAGAGACCAGAAGGGAGACAGTTCCAGATACAAAAGTCTATAAAAGAAGGAAGGTGGTCATTTGGATACTCTGAGTCTCTGAGTGCCACGTTTATGAGTGGCAGCAAATATGCACAACTTGTTGTTTCCAGAGCGCATCTCCCTTTGGAAAGGCAGTTGTTTCTCAGTGTTTTATTGTCTCATGTCCCTTATACTGGAAGGTGTAAACCATTCTACTTGAGAAGCCTCACCTTCCATAAATGTTTAATCATTATTATGGTATTTTAACCCATTTTGAAAACCTCTCAACACACAGATTTTTCACCTTAAAACCATTTTCCTGGCCAAGGGGTGTAGCTCTGTGCTAGAGCACTTCCCCAGCGTGGATGAGGTCATGCATTTTATTTCCAGTTCTTAAAAATAACATGCGTTAATTCCAGTTCCCTTCAGTGTCACGTGATTCTTTATTCTGGTTTCAAAAGCAGTTGTGGAAGAGTAAAACGTTTGCTTTATATTGAAACAGTGTACATATTTTGTATTGGAGCAATCCAACAAGAAGAATGGAGTAATTTACACTTGATAAGGAGAAAAGACATAAGAAAGTGCTTAGGTAAGCAATACAACTGAAAAAATGCGTCAAATAAGAAATAGAAACAAGAATAGAAACATCATATTTTTAAGAGTATCATCAAGTTTGCTTCAGGATTTGAATTTTTATTTTCTTTAAAGCCATGATTGAGACTAGAGACAGATTTTTAGATACCAAAACAAAGGTATCTTTGAGAAGGTAGTGTAGTCACAGGGAAACGTTAATTGTTTTGAAAATATTTCATAATATTAAAGGTGCAAATTACTTTACTATAACATCGTTTTAAATTTTGAAGGTAGTAAAATACCACAGAACAAGACAGAACAAAGCCAATCGAGACAGTGCAGTGAAATTGGTACAGAATTTCACAGAAGGATACCAGGATAACAGTAATAGGTACCATAGTATGTGGTACTCGTTATCTTCACAAGTGATCTCGTTATCTTCACAATTGTTGTCCATTCAATCAGGTATAGCAAAATCAAACCAAAAATAGAGCATTCAAAATCTATCAAAACAAAAGATTGAATAGAGCAAAACAATTACTCAGAACAAAGCAAAACAGTGAAAACAGTATTTGCCTTTAAAGACAAGATAGAAGAAAATCCCCTATATTTGCTATATTGCGTACGGTTCATCCTCCCAAGAGATGCTCAGACTTCTGGCCCCCAGTTGCTAATGGGGTGGGGTGGCGGATAGGATGTTTGATTCTCAGCCTGCCACCAATAGGCTCACGGCTGCATACCAGGAAGGAGGGCATGTTGCTTTCTTTCTCAGCCACCTAAGTTCCACCATGGCTGGATCTCCGGAGAAGTTGACTCTAATATAATATCTTGGTAATGTGATTATGTTGATAAGTTAGGGAGGTACTGGTTTTCTTATAACCTAGGAGCCCCAATTGTATACACAGACCCTTTAGTATGTATTCTATTCCACATTTTACTGAAGCCATGGATGTATCACAGGCATATTGTTTCTGCTTAGGAGATAATTTTAAAATCAAGTATCAGTTCCTTTACCTCCCCCAAATGGTAGCAGATGATATATTCTGATTGGAATTTCTAACAGCTCTGTACTGTTGGTCCTAGACTATCACTGAATGTGAAATTTAGTCTGAGACAGCATTTTCCCAGTGCATTAATGTATCTTCTCTAAATCAGATTAAAAAATTATAAATCCCAAGTAAAACAGCTAGAGAAATCTTAATGTAGATTCATACAAAGAACAAAAGTATTTTACTTTAATTTTAATCCCTGTAGAAAAACAACTCTTTCACTTCAACTTCAAATTTAAAATATTGCTTTTAAAAATAATATCATTGTCTAGTAACAAAAAGGATGTGACTTTTTAGTTGATTGTGAAAAAGACAGGTAGAGTTCTATTTCAGTAATGTCCAAGGAAGTCTTAATCTGCCTTTAATAGAAATTTGGTTTTATCAGAATCTCTCTAAGCATAAAAGAATTAGACAAATTCTAAGAAACATTTTTAGCAGCCTCATCATGGAATAGTTTTTCTCTAAATTGAAATGCATTAGAAACAGCAAAAGAGCTCTAAGCAAGAATTCTCTGAATGGTTTCAGAATTACATCTGCATTCTGAGAAAAGTCTCAGGACATGAAACCACAAGTGCCACACAGGGAACAGAATTTACATTTATTTCACTTCAGTGTGTGTGTGTGTGTGTGTGTGTGTGTGAGCGCGCGTGCGCTAGCGTTTATCAAAATTTGCTCTTTGAATATAGGCGGTTCACTGCATGTTAATTAAACCATAATCAGTCTGTTAAAGTACCTTACAAATCATTTTGCTCATCTCTGTTGGTCATTAACCACCACTGTAAAAACATTTCCATTAACTGTTAAAAGCGTTTTGCCACCATCTTGACACTAGGCAGTGTGGAATGGGAGAAAACAGAATCATAGTATATGGACAGTATTTTTCTTAATACACTGACTAGAGTGACAAATATGACTTTTCCTGTTTTACAGATATTAAACAGTAGATATTGCTTAATACAGTGGCCTTAGCTATTTCCCAGGATCGCTATTGAGTTTTGAGTAACACACGCTTTTGCTCCTACTCTCTATGTACTGCGTTACTGGAACAATTTAAATGGATCATGTAGTAAGTTTTAACACTGGGAACCAATCCCAACAGTAAGTGGTAGATGTAATGATAAGGTCAAACCTGTTCCAAGGAAAGAGCTTGTATTTTCTGGAACATGGAACTTTTTTCCTGTACATGTAAGAGAATAGTGAAAAGGAAATGGCATATTAGGAAAGCCAAGGAAATGGACAGTTAAGTGGGGTCATTTAAAAAAAATATACTGAGGTAGTGGCATACAGTAAAGATCTGTGGTAATTATTTTTGCTCTGCAAAACATTTCTGTTGTGCATCCTCTAGTTTTTTCAGTTACTCATTTTCAAATATCAATATCCACAAATGCTCCTTATCTCCAAACAAGATAGAAGACCAGTAATCCTGTGTCACCCTCCCATTTATAGTTACCTTAGAAAGCTTGAGTGGTTAGTTGGCTGATGAGACAATTATTCCAAAACTGGAATTGGAATCTGAATCTCCTGACTTGTTTCTCATTCTGTTTTCTCCCATTCCACACTGCCTAGTGTCAAGATGGTGGCAAAATGCTTTTAACAATTAATGGAAATGTTTTTACAGTGGTGGTTAATGACCAACAGAGATGAGCAAAATGATTTGTAAGGTACTTTAACAGACTGATTATGGTTTAATTAACATGCAGTGAACTGCCTATATTCAAAGAGCAAATTTTGATAAACGCTAGCGCACGCGCGCTCACACACACACACACACACACAAATCGTAAGTACAATTAAGTTTAATGATGAAGATTCTCCCAAATTCCCATGTGTGTCCTTGAAATTCCTGCCGCATGTTTATCACTGCAATTCTATCCCTAGGTAAATGTTGCTTTTCATGACACTATGTTTCTTGGAATTTTACAGAGACTTATTCAAATGAAATTCATATATGCTTGATTTTTGATCTTGCTTCTTGAACTCAGTAGAATTTGTTTCATCTAGGTTTCTGGGTATCGGTAGTTCATTGCTCTTAATTGTGGCACTGCAGTCCACAGTGTGGCTGTACCATGACTTGTTTACCCACTCTTATACTGACGTGGTGAACGCTGGTGTGTTTTCTGTACTTTGACTGCTACAAAGAACATTGCTATGAAGCAGCATTCTGGCCTTTGTATGGATATATCCATTGTATAATTCTTGGTAAATACTTAGTGGTGAAATGTTTGGTCCTACTGATAAGTACAGATAAGGAGTTAAACTAACTCCTTAAGGCGGTACTAAATTGTTTTCCACATTGATTTTTTGCTGTTTCCCACTTGCAACATAAGAAGGTTCCGGTTTCTCTGCATTTTCACCTACAGTTACTGTGGTCATTCTTGTGCATTTCAGGCATTGTACCAGGTGCTTGGGTGCATACTCGGTAGTTTCCATTGGAATCACCCTGTTGAAGATGTTGAGCAACTTCTAAAGTATTTGTCACATCTGTTTCTTTATGTCTGAAATAAATTTTCAGTGCTGTGCATTTTAATTTTAGGTTAATTATTGATTTTGAGCTTATAAAACTTTGGAGAAAACTCTTATTGCAAGTTACGTTATTTGTAAGTAATTTTTTTTGCTAGTTTGTGGCTTATTTTAGCCTTACCTTTGGTAAAAGCAGAAGTTCTAAATTCAGAGGGTGACCACTTAAGCTTTTAAAATTAATTTTGAATTCGTATTTGCATCTGTTTTGTGTATCCTATGTCACAAACATTTTCATTTACAGATTTATACTTTTAAGTTTCATATTTAGGTCTGTGAAGAGATTTGAGTTATTTTGTATATAGTGTGGGATATGGATCAAAGTTTAGTTTTTTTCTTTTCCTGTATGGACATCGAGTACTCTTTGTAGAACAGGATAGATGTTCTGCACAGAATTTTTTGTTACCAAACATTGACATATCACATATGTCCATGTCTGTGTATTGAATCTCTATTGTATTTCATAGATTTGTTTTTTTGTTTCACGTATTTGAGTTTCAGTTTTCTAAAACTTGCAAAACATTTTGTACATGGTTATGTTCCATGTGTGCTTCAAAGGGTATGTGTTCTGCTGATAATTTTTGTGTTCTATAAGTATCAATACTTTCATGTTGGATGACAGTGTTCCACTACTTATAACCTTATTGAGTTTGCATTTACCCATCCTATGAAATGTTGATCTATAGTTGAAATTCCCTATGACTTTCTTTGTTTCTAGTGATAAATTGTATTTATTTATCCTCATATTTATTAACATGTGACTGACAACTAGAAAGTTTTTATATTTAAGAGGTACCTCATGATGGTGTCATATATTTATACATTGTCAAGTGAATACTACCATCAAATTAATTAACATAGCGGTCAACTCATATGGCTACTCTGTGTGTGTGTGCATGTGTAAACAGAGGCATGACAACACTTACAGTCTACTCAGCAAATTTAAAGTGGGTATTACTAACTGTAGTAAGAAAACTCTTTTCTGTTCTTTTGGTCACGTGCTTATGCCAGTCCAATTTTGCTTTGGTCACAATATCTCTCTGTAGTTGTAGTGTAGTTTTAAATCAGATATGTGATGCATCCAGCCTTTTTTCTTAAAAATGACTTTGATAATTTGAGCCTTTTGTGATTCCATATGCATATTAAGAATGTTTTTCTATTTCTTTAAAAATTTTATTAGCATTTGATACATACTGCATTACATAACTAGATCATTTGGGTAATATGGAAATTTTAAAATTTAATTCTTTAAATCGGACATACTATGACATCTGTCCATTTATTTGCATCTTCTTCACTTTATCAATATGTTATAATTTTCAGTGTACAGATAAATTCTTCTTTAAATTTATTCCTAAGTATTTTATATTTTGAAAAAAGCCATAGCAGATGGAAATTTTTAAAAAGTCAGATAGTTTGTTGTTAATTTGTAACATATTGCTGATTTTAAAGCTCAGTACATCTTTGCATTAAATATAAAATGCTGTAGCAGAATGTTTTTGAAAGATTTTTAATTTTAACAACAGAATAGTTCATGGTAGTAGATTCTTATACTACTCTTAGAGGATAAAATTTTGGCACATAGATGTTACATAATTTGTTCAAGACCATAAAGCTATTAAAATATATTATATTTTTAAATACAGCTGCATATGGCTCTATTATACTCAATTTACTTATTTAATGTGTTTCACTGATTAAAATATGGTAATACTAAATTAAAATTTTATATCTCACAATCTACTTACATTATTAATGTTAATATAGGAACAAGACTTTCATAAATAACCTAACATTAAAAAAGTATTTAAAACAATATATATGGCACAAATATTTAATTACTAATATACTATTACAACATGTTATCAGACATGGATATTTTAAATGTTTAATTATTTAATAAAGAAATTTTAAAAACTCACCCATGAAGTTAAGCTGGAACTGAAAATATTTTACCATCTCGATGGTGTAAGGACGAGGGAGATAGGTCTTTTGGAAAAGGTAAAGGGACCAAGACATGGGAGGGATGGACAGTGGATGAAAAGTAAGTCAAATGTGCGATGCACAAATGGCAGCTCCCCATGGGGAATGTAATCATGATGAACTGCCATCATGTACATTAAAATAACAATTAAAAAACCGATGAAATCACTTACAGCCTTTGAAGAAGGGGGTGGTCCAAGCAGATTGAATAAAGGTGAACATTTTAAAGTATCTTGCAGTTGAGGGGAAAGATCCTTGCAAAAGCAGAGATATCTAGAGTATATGATTTGTGTGTGTGTGTGTGTGTTTGTGTGTGTATGTGTGTTTAGTGTTGTTTGAAGTATGAAGATATGCCCAGTCTTTAAGTAATGGAAAATTTTCGGTCATAATCAGCAGGTTAGGCACTAGAAAACATCGAACAGCAGTGTATTTTTCAAGTACAATTATTTTGTTTTGCAAATACAGCACATGCTTTTCCATATTTTAAAGTACATTAGGTCTCAGTGGTTACCTGTATCTTAGTATCCTAGTCTAGAAAATTGTAGTCTGAGTATTAAACTAAACTATTTCATTTTGGATAAATGGTCAGACACATCTTTGAAGTTTAAAGATACAGTTTTCACTGACCTAGTTTTTGCCACATTACTGTCATGGTTCACTTTAGGTTTTCCAAATACTGTTTCTGTGCTCTCTGAGCCAGAGACAGCATGTTTGATTGTAATGGTTTAGAGTTGAAAACTTTTAGTATGTGAATCCACTCTTGTTACTCAGCATTTACCACTGCGTCTCTCTAGGACGGATGAACACACACAAAGACCTATTTTGACAGATCTTCCGATGTCATATTATATAATATAATATATATAGAGAGATTTAATATGTAATGTTAAAACACCCTATAAGTTATTATTTAAAAAGAAAATGATTTTAAAATAAACTGAAGCATTAAGATTTATATAGCAATTTACAGGATATAGAGATATAAGCTGTATACAGATATAGATATATGCATATATATATTATATAAATACACTACAAAATGTGTTTCTGGTGTGAGTTAAGTCTTAGAGAAAAATATAGGCCCTGACTATAGTGTGTACTAAAATATTTACTGATTTAATAGGCTACTTAAGAAAATGAAGAAAAATATCTATCAAATTAATATCAGTAGCATTAAAAATTAATTGTATCACATCCAATATCACAGCATCACATACTGTCTTATTTTGCAGTTGCAATATCTTTGGAGTCTTTGCCACTGAACTCTTATGTACACAGTCTAGGGTTCTGTAATGCTACCCATTTGTCTCTCCTGTTTAAGCTAAACATAGAACTAAAATCTAAAATAGAAATTACCTTGAAATATAGTGGGATGAAAGCTTTTCAGTCTGTGTGTTTGGAACTAGTCAGTGACTTTCTACCTTCACATAGTAAATTTTCATATTCTGAATTTATCCTTGAAAAGGTATTTTCCTATAAATGTACATTTTAATAGCATGCATTGACTTTCTTAATAAATTATGCATTTTAATGGTGAGGTCCCTTATCTTTGAAACATCATTAGAAAGCTGATCATGCGTTTCCTTTTAGTGTTCTCTAATGGCATGGGATTTTATGTTCATATACCTTCAAAATGGCTTTGTTGGATCATGTTTTGTACGTTTCCTTGATGACCATGCAGAGCAGTTTCTTCAGACCTGAACTGACAGAGGAGAAGGGTGAAACAGTTTGAGCAGCATGCTATGAACTGCAACATCCTTACTCAGGTATATTGCTTCAGACACATTTCTAACATCTCTCTCTTACTGTTTTGTCCTCAGATGGTTTTTATTCAAATCTCATCTATGTAGATAATTCTCCTCTTTCCATTCATTACTAACACAGTATTTCAAATTTGCAGTCATTTTCTCTTAAGTTTTTTGCTAGCTGAAATGGTTACTAGTCATAATTCTGAATAGAAGCATTCTTAGGAGAGCTTTTAGTGATAAAATTCTAATCTTCAAAGACAAAAAGCAGCAATTCCAAGGGTGATGTCTACTGATTTCCTTATTTGAATTGATTTACTTCAGTGTACTTCTGTTTTCTGAGAATCATCATGCTGTCAAAATGCATTACAAGTTAATAATCTCATGAGAATGAGTTAAAAAAAGCAATATAGATTATTTGGATATTGGTTAGTATTTATTGAACAATGTGGTGTTTTACAGAGGAAATATAATAGAAGAAATTATACAGGTATATAATTATGGTGCCAGATTACTGCATATATTTTAAGGATGCTCTGTGCAGCTATGCGAAGAATTTTGTTAGTTTTATTAAGAAGTTAGTAAGTTATAGACCCTGCTAGTGTTTTCTCTGGTAAAATGAATTTAGGGTACTACAGTCCAGATATAATTCCAAGTTATAAGTTGCCTTCCTTTTACCAACTGTGATTATGTGGGTTAACCTTTTTTACTTATCCGAATATTTTAAAAATATTTTATGTTTAAAAATTATATTAACTAGTCAACACATATATACTGAACATTTATCATGTTTCAGGTATTGTCCCATTTAAAGAAACACATAAATACCATCAAATTGATTAGGGATATTCTTCAGTAACATATGGGAAAGCTGAGGTACAGATGAGTTTGTTAAGTCAGACTAAGTTCACAAAGAAAGGCTGAGTAAGATTTTGAAAAAGGATATGGTAATGCACTGCTTTTAGGAGGTGTATTCCAGATCTTCTCCAGTTTTAATTTATACATCAGGACACAGGCTCACTGATCAGATGAAGAAATTGTGTTAGAAGAGTAATACAAATGAATCAACTTGGAGGTGGAAACTATGTGGGCTGCAGTTTAGTAGGAAAATGTTAGAAGTTGAGATCTGCTCTGAACCAGAAGATATCAGAGAGGCCGTGACTACCATGTTTTGTAGGGGTGAGTTTACAAAGTATGCAGATAAATATGGAGTATTACTAGAATGTTTCATTAGCTCATTCTGAAAGTAGCATATAAGAGCCTGTTAACCATGGTAATAACTAGCTTAATATTTCCTTTAGATACTGGTTATTATTAATATTCCTGTTACTCTGGGACATATTATGCTTCTCAATAGTCTTGATGAGTTTTTCCTGATGCAAATAGTAATAATCATTGTTAAAAAGTACGTGTATTCTCTAAGCATCACAAAACATGAATTTAATGTTATTCATTTATTAGACTAAGAGAAAAAGAAATGGTGATTAGGATCTAAAATGAAGATAAAATGAGAAAGAAATGGGGAAGCTTTGTATATCACTCTGATCAAATTGAGAATCTCTACTCATGATCATCACAAATATTCACTAATCAAATTTTGATTTTCATAAGATTGTAAGACAAAAGTTAAGTTCCACTGAGTCGATAGAATGCTAAAATACAGAAACATTTCCACATTTTCTGATTAAGTAGAAACAGTCTGTTACTGTGGGAGAAGCTCATGGAAACAGTTTAGGAACCTTGGGAACTGTATGCTCTGCCTATTATGTCCCTGTGTTTCCTGAGGCCACCATTCCAAATTTCCATGAGTTTGGTGGCTTAATAAAGCAGAAATATGTTCTATGACGAGTCATGAGTTTTAAATTTCAGAATATAAATCTGACCAGGCCTTCCTTCTCGTGGGGGCTTTGGGAGAGAATCCATTCTTTGCCTCTTTCTACTTGTGACAGCCAAGCTGGTGTCCCTTAGCGTGGGGCCTGTGTCACTCTGATTTCTACCTCTGTACTCAGAGCGCTCCTCTTTTTTATCTCAAATTTCTCCCTGTCTTCTTATACAGACATGTGCCATTGGGTCTGCGGTCACTTGGATCATCATGAATGAGTGCATCTCTCTCAAAATGCTCACATTAATTACTCCTTCAAGGACACTCCAGAGTTACATTTTCAGATTATTTTTTGGACATATTTTTTTGAACTTTCTATACATGCCATGCACCACCCTTGCTGGCATTTCCTAGCTAGAGGTACTCCCTGCACATCAGTCACAATGGCCTTTATTGGATCATCGACTCCATTTCAAATCTTCACCAACTTTTAAGGGATATTCAGTTAATTATTATTATTATTATTATTATTATTATTATATTTGGGTACTGGGGTTCAAAATCATGACCTTGCACTTGCCAGGCAGGCGCTTATGTCACTGAGCTAAATCCCCAGCCCAATTATTTCTTTTGACTACTTCTTCCCTAAGCTCTCTCTGGTCTGTATTTTGACCAGACAGATTAGCAGCAATTCTGTGACTTTGCAATACAAGGTCAGCAGCATTCTGAAGCTGGCGGGTGAGGCCAGAGGTGTAAAGTGTGTAAGCGTAGTCATTCCAAATTACCATAGCTAGTTCTGACAAGTTCACAAAATCTGAAGATTAATGAACTCAAAGGGTTTGAGAGAATTGTTTACCATCTTTTATTCTAGGCACCTGCCCGGTCTTCTAATTTTTTTTCTATTTTTCTGTATTCCTAACTTTGTAGTGTAGAAAAGTAATGCTGTTTTAATTTGAACCAATTACAGAAAGAACAGATACAGGTCTCTTATCTCATAATTACTCTGAGATGAGTGCTCATTTAATGAAATGCTAATAGGAACTGTATGGGAATCATAATTGCTATTTAAATTATTTTCTTATTCTTGTACTTTCTCCTTTAACCTAGAAAGATATTGCTGAATTCGTCAAAGGACAATAAAAATATAATTTGACTCAGTTTAGTTATGCTAACACTTATAGATGCCACACTGCTTTCCCATTTAAAATATTCCATCTTTAAAAGAGAAATTCAGTCCATGATAAGAGGTTTGTTATTTTGTTTGTGCAGCTTTGTTCAAATCATTTGCCAGGGTAGACTATGGCACAGTGTTGTCTTTTTATGAACCTATGTGAGAGAATCTGGAAAGACACAGCAAAAATTCTTAGTGAAAGATAATATTTACTAGTTATCTTTTTGTAATATATATATATATATATATATATATATATATATATATATATATGATATAGGAGAAAGAATATCCCAACCTGCTAGAAGACTGGTACAAGTTTGTGTTCTCTAAAACTGAAGAATAATTTTTAGGAACCATGGAGGTTAAGAGCAGAATGTATTTATTGGGAGAAAGAAAGCTTCTGTCTGAGAGAGAGACAGAAGGGGTCCCGAGTGGGTTACTCAGAAGCCCTCCTTTTCTAGGGATTTTATAGAGCAAAACCTTAAGGTAAGATGGTTCCAAGGTGGGGAAAAATGGAAACTTGCAAGATGGGCATGAGGGGGGAAAGAACTATGATCAACCAATAAGATTTCAGAAAATTAATTAAAGATAAATTAATTAAATTGGAAACTATGGGAAAGCCAGTCAAGTAGCAAGCAGGCATAAATGCAGAATAGGGGCTCTTCCTGTAGGGGGTTGGGTTAGTGGCTCTTTCTGGATTCCTCAATATGATAGGTATACGGTTTAGAATATCAATCCCCTGACAGTTACCCTTAGGAAGTACATGGGTACACTTGTTTTATCTTTTGTCTTGCGGTCTGATCCACAGCAGCTGTGCCTGTCTCCACCACAGTTGCAAAGTACCTGTTTTTCAGCACTGCCTATTTCCAAAGCCCTGCTCTCACTGCCTGTAATATTTCTATTTAACTCAGCTGCTTGTAATAACTATAGTGAGCACTTCCTGAACCACATCTCAATCTGGGAAGTTTATATTTGTAATCCCATGGAAACATCATTGGATTTCCAACAAGTTAATTCCAATCTACCACCTCCAGTGTAGCCCATGGTGAGAATAAAGACACTAAGACATATTTATAGTTATGGGAAACCAAGGGGTCTTAAAGCCAGCCAAGACGATGGTTCACCAGAAAAAAGCCACAACCCAGGGATCAACCCAAGTTTTATTAATTATGGATAACAGGGAGTGGAGGAAATGTGAGTGCTTGGAGCTAGGCTAGGTAGGAGGCCTGAGATTGCCTCTGCGATATGCAGAGGGAAAGAACTGCAGAGAGAATAAACTGCATAACACAACTGAGAAAGCATCTAATGTTTTGGGGTCACTACCTCAGCTCTGATGGATAGTCTTTTGTACCCTGGGAACTCATTACCTCTTATCTCAAGGGCCAGTCCCAGCCTACAGCGTGGAGCATTTTTCAGGAGTCAGGGAAACTTCAACTGTAGCCATGCTTCAAAGATTACACATCAGCTCCTCAGCCAGCCCGATTTACATTGCAAAACAGGTTGAAGAGATAAAGACATGGCTTAGCCAGCTCTGTACATATCAACACATGGAGATAGGACCCAGTTTATCCAAAATGGAAATAAATTCTCTTCTTTCAAGGAGAATAATCCAGATGGTTCCCCACAATATGTAGTATATGTATATATGTTTATATAATTTAAGTGATGCATTGTTTACAATTTCATTCATATTATTATTTCCTACTTTCTATATGCCATGTCATTTGTTGAGAATTATTTTTAAATTGAATAGAAAACCTGTCACATAACTATTTAAAAAACATACTGTGGTATGGGATTGTATCCATACTTGGAATACTTGAACATAATGTTGGACACTTCTACACAAGCTTGTTCCTTACCTCATATAGCCAGTCATAAATTGAAAACATAACTAATGAAGGAATTTTTGTTTTACACAAGTTACCAGTTACTTGTTTTGTGTAAGATTGCATCTTTTCAATTTATGTAGTCCTGTTAAGTTAGTTTATTTTGTCAAGATTTAGTAAACATGCATGTTGGAGAAGGCAGTTAGAGCTTATTGAGTAAGCATTAGTAAAGCTAGAGTAAATTCACCGGGTCAGGGACACCAGCCACAGCATCCCAGGAACATCTGAGTGAGGTTTCCATGCTGAGGTCCCTGTCTGGAGTGTGGGACAGTGGGGTAAGCCGATGTGAACAGAACGAATTTGCCAGACTAAAGCTGGAAGAGTCAAAATGGTGCCTGAAGGGTTTGGATCACCCTGTTAGGGTGCCACAGTGCGAGGAACACAGTGACAGAATACAGTGAAAGCCTCAGAAGCCTTGTGGGGTGGTGAGTGGCAGATCACCCCCATTGGTTCTTCTGCCTTCTGGCACTGTTGCAAATTAGCTCAAATAATTGTGAAGAATTCCAGAAATTGAAAAATTTAAAATAAGAGTAACGCATTTGTTAATTCCTACTTATTTGTTGAACATCCTAGATTTGCTTTGTGAGACTATGAGAATAGCAAAGCAAGGTTCTTTCCATCTGAACTAAGGTGTAACAACTGACTGCCCCCCCAATTTTTGTTCACCTTACTGCAGAAAAAGTTTAGTGTTTAAGAGGAAAAATGAGAACTCCTAGATTGGAGAGAACATTTTAATTGATATAGACTGACACATTGCAAAACCAGTTTATTCATTTCAATAAAAATAAGTGATTTGGGAGCCTGTAATCCCAGTACTTAAGAGGCCGAGGCAGGAGGATTGTTATGAGTCTAATGCCAGCCTGCACTACCTAGTGCCTCAAAGCAAGAGCAACAACAGCAACAAATAGTGATTTTTGTTAGTTCTTAACATGTGTCAAGTATTTTTCTAAATGCATTGCACATTTGTTATTTAATCACTGCCTGATAAAAGAGACACTGATATTTACTCCATTATATAGAGATAATTCCAACTTTGTGGAAATTACCAGAAGTCACCATGATAGGCAATGGCATAACTAGTGTTTGAACTCTCCCCAAAATTCAGAGGCAGATACTGGAGGGAGGGAAAGTACTAATCCACGGTGCACAGATGCCTGTTACCATCCACATAAAGCTTTATTCACTAGAGAAAGTATGATAGGAAAAAAATAGGTTAAACTTCATGTCTAATGTGCAGAAACCCTGATAATAATACATTTTATTATACACAGCATATGAAAGGCATTAAATAGAGACCAAATATTGGGAACACAGATATGTAGAGTGTTCAGAGAAGACATATTGAAAGATTATTTGTTCTAAATGGATCTTAAATAGGGTTGGGGAATATAGAGGGAAAAATTCAGTGATTTAAGCAAAGTCAGAAATGGAAAGCAACAAATTTTGCTGACAAGAGTAGAGTGAAGCACACAGTGGGAAAGAGACTTTGGAATAAGGTGATGGATAGAGGAAATCCAAAGTCTACGTCAGTAGCAATGGGTGATTGTTAAGAACACCATATGAAGAGATGGAATATTGATTTGACTCATGGACTTTGGAATCTTTGATTCAAGTCATGTATGTGCTTTGGAATCCGTCATCCAAATCACACTTCTACCATATCTACTTGTCTGCCATTCTTTACCTGTGATTTTAGTCCCACCTTATAACCCACCTTTTTATGACTAAAGTTCCTTTTCATGATTCAAGCAGCTTGGCGAAAACATTGCTTCAGAAGCTAGTAGGAGGATTACAAGGAGAATTGCACATAGAAATCTAACCAGGATGTTTTCCGTACATTTAGGAATCATCCATTGATTAAATATTTACTGTGGTGCCACTTTAAACAAGGTGTTTGCTTAGTATTTTTTATTACTATTTTGATATTGCTAATAAATTGAGATGGGTTATGAAAAAAGATACATAGAGTGGTTGGAAAAAAGAGAAGTAAGAGAAAAGGAACTCATTTTAAAACAACCTCAGTGTTACTAAGATTGAGAGTCTTAAACCTGGAACATGGTGGTGTGGGTGTGTTGGGGAAGCAGTCAATGGGAGCATTAAAATATGTATAATTTAACATTTTTTCCGCATGAGTTTTAAAAAAAAATTTGAAACTGGCCTTAAACTCACTGTGTAGCCTAGGATAACTAAACTCCCAGTGATCTTTCTGCCTGAGTGAGGAAATGACAAGGGTAATGTCACCACACCTGGGTATTTACCTGCTTTTTATTTATGATTTGCATTGGGGCTACTTCCAAATGAGATGAGTATACAGTTCGGGACAATTAAAAAGAAAAATATTTTATGAGGATGTGTGAAAATGTGCTGAAGAACTCAAATTTGGCATGTATATGAATGTGTGTTTGTATCTGTGACCTGTGTGATTTGGAATATGTAGCTCTCTAAAAAAGTTTTGGCATGGAAACAAAATTTGGAATAGTAGAAATAATGAGAGTAGTGAAGGTAGATGATGTAGTATAGTGTGAAAAACAAGGATGGAATAAAAAATGAGGCCATGCTAATGGGATCTCATTAACACTTAGATTGCATGCCTCACCTCTGATCTCTATGTATAAATTTCACTTCCTGACAGATAAAGGAGCTGATTCATCCTCAGCCCAGACCCTATATAATGGTTACAAAAAAACCCCTTTAAATATTCTTTATTTTGTAACCATTTGAATACTCTATAGACAGAATCAAGTAAATTTCATCATCTCATTGGAAATATTTAGGAAAATATGCAATGAATATAGTACCATGCATTTGGGTATACAGGGTAAAAAAGAAAAAGGATACATTTCTTATAAGCTTCATTTTCCATATAAATTGAGTTTCTCTCAATTTTTCTTTGATATGTACCTTATATAAAGAATAATAATGGAACCCACAGTTTTAAAATAACATTTCATTTGTCATAAAAATCAGTTTAATATTTGTTTGGTGAGATTTACTTAGATTCTACTCGTTCAAAAATTATATAAAATGTTTTACAAATTTATTCTCTGACTTTCTCAGAGTGTTAAAATAAAACAAATAGGGAAGGTAATATTGAATAAAAGGGAAAAGGAAGTACACAAACATTCTGAATTAACAGAGTCTGAAACAGAGGATAAGGTATTTTTAGGAATTTTGGTGCAGTCAAAGCAATAAAGGAAACAAATTTAAAGTTAATGTATATGTGGAATCAAGTTTCTTAGTTTGTGAAACCTTTCATTAAAAAACCTTAGAAATAAGACTTAAGTAGTTTGATATGATTTCATTATTTTCACTTTAAAATACAGTAATAAGAACATTAATATTCAAATGTTTGATTTTTACCAAATTAGAGTATAAAAGAATTGTATCTGACTATCACTTAATCTTCATTCGCATTGAATTTAACTTCCTGTTTCCCTTTCTACTTAGGCCCTGGCAGCATCATTCTACTTTCCTCTGTGATGAATTTGACTGCTCTAGATAATTTTTATAATCACTCATGCACTATTTAACTTTCTGTGACTTGCTTATATCAATTAGCATGGTGCCCCTGAGTGTCACCCATGTTAAAAGATGTCCTTCTTTAGTGTAGCTGAATAATATTTCATTTTATGAATACATGATACTTTTGCATTCATACACCTGTCCATGCAAATACATCTTGTTTTTGCCACTTAGTTAGGATGTATAATGCTGCTTCTAATTTAAGATTGCAAATATCATTTCAGAATCTTGATTCACTTATCTTGAGTAGATACCCAGAATTATACTTAGTGGATCATCAGTTTGTTCTGATTTTAATTTTTTTGGGTAATTCTATACTGATTTCTGTATCAGCTGCTCAAATATATGCTAACTAATAGTGTACAAGGATTCCAATTTTTATATCCTTCCCAAAATTTGTGTGGTGTTTCCTTCATTATTTTTATAATGGTCATAAGTGGGGTGAGGTGAAAACTTATGATAGTTTTGTTTTGTATTTCTCTGATGCATATATCCTGATCAACATTCCAAATGCATAGAAAAGGCACTATTAAAATTAACATGTAAGCAAAAAGTCTCTGAATATAAAACACAGAGAAATAAAGAAAACTGAACCACTCACCCTTTTGCTAATTTTAAAGAATATTATAAAGCTGCAGTAATTAAAGCAGTGTGCTGTTGATAGAACAACAGACATAAACCCATGAAATAATAGAGTGTCTGAAAAGAGAGCTGCATTAAGCAGTATATAGCTAATTTGTCTTTGGCAAGAAAATCAAGAATACATGATAGGGAGAACAGGTAGTTTTTTCAACAAATGGTTTTGTGAAAATTATGCATGACATGTGTGGGTCGTGTGTGCGTGTGTGTGTGTTTGTATGTGTGTGAGTGTGTGCATGTGTGTGTGTATAGCTATATTTCCTAAAAGAAAACATAAGGAATATGTTTCATAACATTGGTCTTCAAAATGATTTCTTAGATATGATACCAAAACAGCCCCATCATCAAAAATATAAACACAAAATGGAACTGTATTAAATTAAAAGCTTCTATGCAACAAGACAAATAATCAACAGAGCATAAAAACTACTTATGAAATAGATGAAAACATTTATACATCATTTAATACATCAGTGGTTGACATCCTAGAGGAGAAATTCTTAAAACTGAATAGCAAAAACACAAACAGCTTCACTAAAAGCTGGACAGAACACTCAACAGGCATTGTCCAAAGAGTGCAGGCAGACAGCCAGCATGTATATGGAATGCTGCTCAACATCTCTAGTACTTTTTTTTTAAAACTTATGTATTGAGGTGAGAATACAGTTAGTGGAGATTGATACACAGTAAGATCAGGAAAGAAGCATTTGGATTTTGCTTTCCTTTTCCAGATTTTTTGTGTACACTTTGTATAACATCCAATTTATTCAAAGCTCTTTCTAATCTTCTTTTTGTATCTTTTTCATTGTGAATAGGTTCTGTAGGGATAATCTCATGTTTGGATTTGTATCTCCTCTCTCTCAGTCTTTTTTAATAATCCTTATGAACCAGAAGTACATAGTCTTTAAACATTCCAAATACCAACTCCGTGTTTATTTTTTCTTCTTTTTGTTTTATTGATTTACATTTAATTTTGCTTGTGTTTTTCACTCAAGAGGAAAGTTTGACTCCAATTTTTCATAAGAACCAAATTAATTGGAAATTTTGATAATTTTTTTATTTAAAGAGAAAAGCATGTAAAGGTTAGAGATAATACAGAATTCCAAAAAAAGATAAACAATAAGAAATCACTAGTTACTAAATTACATATTGTCCTCTTAAAAATAGTTGTTCAAGTTACAAAATTAAAGCATACAAAGTAGATAGTCAAACAGTGAGAGTGTGAACAGCTACACATGCATGAATCTCTACATGTATTTCTATCCTTTCTGTATTAGAGGGAAAAACAAAACTTAGCAAGACAAAACAAAACAAATTCCTATAAAAACAAGAAACCAAAAACTCATATAAAACCACAGGACAAGGTGATCTACAATGATTACTGTGTTGTTTCTTATTATCTTCAACAGAATTGTCTATATCATCAGGCATAATTGAATATAGCAGTATAATTGAATATAGCAGTACATAACAGTATTAGTAAAAATAAAACACTGTAGACAGTATAAAACTTCAAAGGCAGGTAATGATCAAACCAGAGTGGATATTCTAGTGGATCTTGTCATCTTCAGTGCAGTTGCCTATACTCTCAGACTTGATACTATCAATCATAACAGCTTTGAGTAAAATCTATCAATACAAAACAGTGATCCAACAAACCAGATTCAGTTATGATCAGTCAAGGTAAGACAGTGTAGGTTTTACAGAGATTTGGATTAAGTTAACAGGAAATTAAGGATGATTACCATACTATATCCTGTTATTTTCAGGATTGCTGTCTGTGCCCTCAAATCTAGTACAGGTAGAATGACTAGAACAGAATATAATACATCTAAGCAGAGCGGTGTGAGTAATGTGGGTTTTAAATCCTGGTGCAGTATTAACAATATAGTGTATCAAGGCCATCTATGTTAGAGATCCTAGCCATCCTTCTCTGCCTCATTTCTGCTATGTTATTTTTTCTGCCTTTGCTTGCCTAGTTTTCTCTTTCATTCTACTGCCTGCCCCACTCATTGAGGCCTTTCTGCCACTGTCCCTAAAATCCTGCTATTTTTTCTCTCTCTCTCTAGAACGTCCTTCAGTATTCTCTGTAGGGTTGGATTGGTGGTCACAAACTCACCCAGTTCCTCTTTGTCATGAAAGCATCTTGTTTCTCCATCAACTTCTAGTGATAGTTTTGCAGGGTACATCAATCTGGGCTGGAGGTTATTTTCTTTCAGGGCTTGGAAGACTTTGCTCCAAGCTCTTCTTGATCTGATAGTCTGTGTCGAGAAGTCAGCTGTGATCTTGATGGGCTTACCTTTATAGGCAATCTGTTTCTTTTCTCTGATGGATTTTAATATTCTGTTTTTATATTGAATTTCTGGTATCTTGATTATTATATGTCTGGGTGTAGCTCTGTTTTGGTTTTAGGTGGATGGGGCTGTATGCCTCACATAACTGAATCTTATTTTCTATTCCCACACTTGGGAAGTTTTCCTTAATTATTTCCATGAATAGCCTTTGTAATTCATCTGTATGTATTCCTGCTTCTTCGTTCATGTTTCTTATTTTTAAATTATAGATTCTCTTGTAGTCTTCTAGCCTTTGTATTGTTACTGCCTGTTTCCTTGTTGTTTTTAAGAGATCTTTCCTTTCATGATCACACATTACAAACTTGTCTTTAAGTTTTGATAGTCTATCCTTACTTTCTTTTAAGGAGTTTTGCCAGCTTTCAGTGGAGTTTTTAATTTCCTGGTAGTCTCTTTGAATCTGCTTCATGTATTGTATATTTTCTTTATATTCTTTATCAAATGTTTCTCTCCTTTTTTTGTATTCCTCCCTTCTTCCATCTGTATCATCCTGAGAGATGCTTCCTGAGAGCATTTCTTTTATTACTGTACTCATATCTTGCTTTACCTAATTTAATATTTCAGTTTGAGCTTGTCTACAAGGTTCCAAAGATATCTCTTAATGTCCGTTGAAGCCATGTCTGATGTTGTGTGTTTGCCTCCCTCAGTCTCCCTTGTTTTTCCTTCTCCTGGATCAGTGCTCTCAGGGTTCTGGGCTGGGGGCCTCCTCCTGCCTCTCTCTCCTGTCATGGCCCTGGCTTCCTCCACACAGGTTACAGTGCAGGTCCCAGCCCCCTTCCCTGTTGGCCACGTTTCCTCCGAAGCACGCTGGCAAGGGAACTCTGCTCTCTCCTGCCTGCTCTTGTCACTGCGGTGTAAGCAGCGGCTGTATTTGCCTGCCCCTCCTCACTGGGCCAGCCAAACTTCAGGTGCCTTCACCTGGTTAGTACTTACTAGGTGCAGGGAATTGATTTGGGATGTCTCATTGTGTCCTGGCCAGGGGCGTGGCCCAGTCCAAGCAAATCCCACGAATCTGCTCTTGGGAGGGAGCAACCAACTGAAGTCACTGTTGCTTCCAGTTCAGGCTCCTCCTGCCTGATTCCAACATGTTGCCCATTTGGTCTCGCCCTTCCTGTGGAGGAGGTCTCATTCCCAGCACTGACTGTGGATTAATGAAGGTCCCTTCACCGGTTCTGCTCTGTGTTGGGCTCACCAACCCCTGACTTCAGCGCTGCTGTGTTTCCTGTGAGTGGCGGCAGGAACAAGTTTGGGTGGCTCTGCTGGCCGGCGTGGATTCAGGTCTTTGCAAACTTGGCAGGTTGCCGCAAATGAAAACACTGTGTCCCGTAATTTTTAGCTGTTTCAGTTGTTGTCCCAAAGTATTTGACAAGCTTTTTTATGTTTTAATTTCTTCCTGTGTCAAGAGGATCCATCTCCCTCTGTCTGGGTCTCTCCAGGGTGTTTTATTCTGGCAAATGAGTTGTTTCTCCTGAGAGCCTTTGTATTTTGTTGCTCACTGATTGGCCATCTTGTCTTCTCCATTGAAATTTTGATAATTTTTAAATACTTTTTTTGAATTCAAACAATTACTGTGATACATTACTCTACTTCTGTCTTTGAGATGATGCATATTTCTGTCTGATTTTATATATTTGTCCTGAGGGTTTTCCTGTATTCACTGTGGTTCTGCCACTTCTGTAGACAGGCAAAGCAGCAAATGTCTTCAGTTCCTGGTGATGGGAACCAAACTGAACTCCAGAAGCTTGCCAAACTGCATGGGTTTGTGGGTTATAATATTTGAAAAACCTTTTACCTCCGAAGAAGAGATAAGAAATCCTTCTGGATCCAGAATTAAATAAAAGAACTATTTAGGATAAGAAATGTTAGAAACAATTTATTTCTGCCCCTGAGTAGTGAGAAATCATGGGTTTAGATTTCTGTGCTGATAATCCTGAAGACAGGACAAGGATGTCTCTTTCTTTCAAGAGTGGATATAAATACTAGGTAAAGTTTGGCTTCTATGAGAAATGAGAAGAAAATGTTACTGAAGAAGACTCAGAAACCAGATTGACTCTGAGACTAACCTAATTTATCTCTCACATCTGTAGTGATAGCACCACTTCCCTAAAGTCTTGTGATAACTACGTCCACCACTGGACAGTGCCTTGGGTATGTCAGGCTTCAGGGGCTATAACTATCTTAAAGTTCTGCAAACAGGAAAGCTAACTATGAGGTACATTTGGTTACTATTTCTCCTGCTACTACAAATAGATGTAATAGAAATGAAGACAGAGTATCTTATATTAATAATCTAAGATCATAAATTAGCATAAAAGAGCAGACTTCATTTTCATTTATAAACATGGAATTAATTATTTGCATTTAACTTTAAATCTTAAATGCTATTTAATACACAAAATACTTGAAAAATGTATACTGCAAAGCATACTGAGACACATAATAGTTGGTTAGAGTCTCAGTGTTGAAATCTTCAAAATATTGAAGAAATTTTGATGGACACATGAACATTTCCATTGATCAATCAAAACATAAAAACATTTCTGGGAGAAGGAAGATTAAATACTGGTAAACTGATAGTTTTAGTTTGATCACGACTGAAAATAAATGAGTTCTATGAGAAAAAAAGATGGATCCCCCTCTATTATGCTTACTAAATTGTAAAATGAAGAAGTCTTTGTGTTTTATTAGCTACTTCTTTGATGAGGTGTTCTAAGCAGTACAGCTGAAAGAATATGCCCTTAGAACAAGTCTCCAGGGACATGTTTTTTAAGTTTAATTTGTGTGTGTTTTTGTTGAGTGATAGTTACATGTTAGAAATAAAAGTTTTGTTACATAGATAGTAAAGATCGTATCATTAAATTTTTCAATTTAATGTTCTATTTCTGGTTGTGGAGATTATAGCTAATGTATAGAAATATATTCTGCCTTTTTGTAGCCTTCATCATATTTACAAAAGATATATGTTGGTCGGGTGAGCTGATAATGGTGGCAAGTGATAGAAATTAATCAAGAATATGCATGCATAAATAGAACAAATGACATATCTTCATGAATGGATTGGAACAACGGAATGTCAGTTTTCTAACATGCTTGCAATTTCTGTTCATTGCATGAAGCATTACAGAGCATTCTGCTCTGGTCCGCATGGTGTATTTTTCATATGGCCTTGTTAATCTGGATGAAAAAAGGATAGACACTTTATTGAGGTGGATAGCATAATGAGGCCTATAGTTTTCTAAGAAAGCTTAGACTCTGGATAGTTATTTTACATTGGATCATTGTGATTTTCTGTATTAGACACTATTAATATAGCATATGGAAGAGACATGAGTAACTTTGGTAGTAGTCATTAATATGAGAAAAAATAGTGATGTTTCTGAAGTTCTCAAACAGAATTCTTTCTTGATGCAGTTCCTGCTCAGTGTGAGAATTCTGGGGACGTTCTGAAGAGTAATTTCCTTCAAAGTTTCTAAAACTGTTTGGTGAATTAGTTGCCATTTTGATTATCCTCAAATAACCAGTGTTAACCTTTAAGAAAAACTCCAACAATTTAACTCAAAAAGCCAATGAGCCGGGGTATAGCTCAGCAATACAAGCACCTGCCTGGCAAGTGTAAAGTCCTGAGTTCGATTCCAAGTATTAAAAAAACAAAAAACAAACAAACAAACAAAAAACTAACTTGCATCATTAATCATTAGTGTTTATAGTAATGGAAAACTATCTTTTCAATTGAAATATAAAGTGCAATATATATTACAATACAAACAAAAACAGAGTATAATGGAATAAAGCAAATGTGCAATAGAATTATCCATCCAGCACTATATTGTGTTTTTTATTTCATCTTTCATTTTTACTTATTTATCTTGTCCCTTAACACTAAACATCTTGTAGCAGGTTTTAAGTCACATATGTGATTGCATTCCAGGTACCTCAGATATTTTCTCTGACAGATTAGCTCAAAAGGAATTTCCTGAGTCATTGTTTCTGAAAATAATCAAGAACTGACTGAAATATTTATTTGTAAATTTTTTGAAAGGGATTTTCAGAATGAATGGTTTACTATATGCATACATATCCATCTTGTATCAGTAACATCTTGGTTAAATGGGTTATAAGATACAATCTATGTCTCCAGTCCCACTGCTTTGAAGAACTATTGCCCTGTGTTTCCTTCTGTATATTGATATTTTTATGTTTGACTATAACTATACACTCCCCTTCACTCACATAACGCTTTTTGTGTCCTTTCCTCAGAGCCATAGGCTTAGCTCAGTTCTTCATCACACAAAAATTGATTTACAGAAATAAAGAACTGATCTCTATATCAACTGCATTGGAGTTTTACTTCATTCTCTTTTTACTTGAAAGCAATGATGCTATAACTTTTGATATTTCTTATTGTAGAGGTATTTTATTGGCCTGTGGTTTACATTTGTCTTCTATATAATGTGCAGATAACTGGATTTTTTAAATAAATTTTTGTGTTCTGCTCCCCACTTAGCAAGGTATTTTGTTGCTCTTCCTACCAGGTTTCTTATATTAAGATAGTTAAAATAGTCTTAGTTAGATTTCCATTTTTAATGTTTATAGATGAGACTATTTTAATTCTTTTAATCTTTGGTTAGAAAATTAGAACTTGGTCTTTTTATTGACTTTCTATGTGTTTGTGTACACATGATATCAAGAGAAGAAAGCAGTTCAGTCTTCTATATTTTCACATGTACTTATATAAACTAGAAGACTGTTCAGTATTTTATGGTTTCTTCAGTGGATGTGAAACATGGTGCCATTTCTAACCTTTCCTTATTTTGTCTTACATAGCAGTGTCTTACATAGCTCTGTATTTGACTGGATCAAATTTCATTTTGAAGAACTTTAGTCATACTTTTTTCCAAAGTAGACATTGTACATTTCCCTAAAATTTGCACAAGCAGAAGATTTAAGGTGAATGAAGAGATTTTCTATGAGTTTGGGCTTTCCCTGAGATGAGTCTCTTTCAAAAGTCTGAATCATTAGCTACTTGTAAGCTTACTCCTTTATAATGCTTTTGTGTATATTCACTACGATCAGGTAGATTTTATGAGGAAGATCCTGCTATGATAAATTGTTTATGAGCTTTGAATGTGGAAAGTTACTTTATTAACTGTTGATTTCCAATATGCATGTTTTGGAAAAGACTTTAATAAACTGTCAGGAGCAATTTTTCCGTTGGTTATTCATTACGTTGAATTGCTGAGGTTAGAGGATTCTTTTATGATAAAGAACTCTCAAGAATTTAACCTTCTTTAGTGGTGTGCAATTAGAACAATGTGGGATCAAATGTTTCAAACAAAATGATGCTTGTTAAGTGCATAAATAATTATCAGGGTTTATTCTAGAAATAGGTAGATAATGGCTCAGATTCATAACAGCGTAACATCATTGAGAGTTTAAGCAAGAATTATTTATAAATGGTCATATATAATATTCTTATATTTACTTAGAACATTCTTTCAGATACTCTTAGGTAAAGAACAGAGCGACATTTTTATAGTCTTAAAGCCTCTGATTTCAGTCCATTTCTTTATGCAATGTGAAGCATAAATATGCAAGTAAACAATACATCTGCAAACCTTGAGCATAAAATTCAGAAGCTGCTATGAATCAATAAGTTCTTTAATAACACAAGTCAGACTAAGTAGTCTAGAGTGGTACTTGAAATATTCTGACATAAATATTGTAGAAAAATAGATAACAAAACCGGCCGGCTCAGACCCATCATATTGGCTACTTGGGAGGATAAGGCAGGAGGATCAGAAGTTTCAACTCAACATGGCAACTGAGTGAAACATTTTCTTAAAATAAAATTTAATAAAAGACCTGGAAATGTAGTTCAGCATTCCCTGGGTTCAATCCCCAGCATTCAAAAAAAAGTTTAGAAAATGAAAAAAAATAATGAAAATGGCTTAAAAACTGTGTAAACAATGTTTGAGATCAAACTGAATGTACCTTTACATATTGCTATTGCTATTTTTCTGGGGATGGGAGGGAAGAGGCTTATGTCATGGAAAGACACCTTCTCTAAGAAGGTGCCTTAAGACTATTTTACTAAGTCTATCAGAAGCAGAGAATTGGGTTACTAGAATTCCATTAGTTCAAATGTGTAGCTTCCATTAGTTGCTGATTTTAGGATAATATCAGCATCTCTAACCTGGTGCTGGAAGCCAGCCCAACACACAATGGAATGACAGAGCAAGGCAGCCCTCACAGGACCTCTCCGTCAGGGCACCCTTCCTAGATCAGCCCTCTAGCATCTGCTGCCCCAGAGTCAGGGCCATCTCCTTCAAGGAGCTTCTCAGGCATCTCTCGCCATTCTATCCTAAATATTGTTTCTATTAAACAGTCACTAAGTTCACATTTGGAATTTAATTATTTGACTTTACTTTCCTTGACTCTTCATTGCCCAAAGGAAAAAATAGCATATTTTCTTTTTCATCTAGAACTTGCTAATTATCTAGTTTGTTCCTCACTATTCTTTAAATTGTTTCTATCTTTTTGGACAATTTAACTTTTTAGCATTTGTACCATTTAGTTTTTTTCCAGTCGGAGATAACCAGAAATAATTGCCCGAAGCAATTCAGTAAATACTTTACTCAATCAAAAACATTTTTTAAAGACATTGCACATTGTTTTAATACTAAAAGTAAAATGTTAGATATAATATGATTTGAAGAAACTATAAGAAATGTACGTTAAGGAAATATATTAGCTTACTCTGCTTCTTCTATTTAACTAAATTAATGGTGCCTTTTTCTTTTTTGCCTGACTTAAAGCCAGAAGTCATTGTGTTATATCCACCTGAAGACTCAAAATTCTCTGAAAATAATCATACCTGATAATGAGAAGGCTTCTGTTAATTTCTTTACATATGTCACCCAGATTTTTTTTCCAGATGAAACTGCTTTGTTGATGTGAACATTTATTGTCAGTGACACTTGGTTCTCATTGCTATTTTTCGCAGGAGATGGTTTTTAAAAATGTCATTTTAAATATATTTTTCTTTCTTCAGTGCCCAAATGATTTGGTCAGTGCTTCCAAAGAAAATATTTTAATTGTTACACAATTTTATATGTGTAAATGATGGAGTTTTGTTAATAGGTAGTTTGGTAAACAGATTATTATAGTTAGAATGATACTCAGGATAAAGACAGAGACATGTCAAAGTGCTTCTTATATATCACATGGGAAAATACCATTTTATAATATTAATAACAAAGAATAAACATATGATTTATGACACTTAATATACACAAAACTGTAAAAGTTTTGCTCAAGGTTACTAAGATATCAGCAAGTACCACAGGCAGATCTGACTAGACTGATGTAATTTTTGGTCCACATGTGTGCTGGACAGAAATGATTTTATTATGTAGAAGTTACAAAATGTTTTAACACTACTTTTGTTTTATATTTATGCATTTCATTAATTCATACCAGTAATATTTCCAATTTTACTATAAAAGCACTATGTGTGCAGTAGACACATAAGGCATATTTAAAATATAAACAAAATTGCTTCAAAAATTTAGCTTTACATTTTCTGAGTGATAGGATTTGAATTTGCTAAAAATCACGAATAATTTTGTAATTAAATATTATATACATGGAATAATGTACACAAAGTCTTAAAAAGAAACACATACCAAAGTGCTTCCCTGTATACAGAAAGTGTGAAGAGTATTTAAAAATCAGGCTATGGCAGCAGAGCAGGAGGGCACTCATGTGGAATCTAGTTCATTTAGGATGTGTTCCTAGCCAAGCAAAACCAGAATTCTCCCCATGAGAGAGCATCCAGTTCATAGGAACTGCACTTCTCACTTCAGTTTCTCAACCACAAAAATATGTAGAACACATTTCAAGATCTCACATCCATATAACCTTCCCAGTAGGTTCATTTTAACTCTGAGCATCTGGTAATTGGTCGCTGCGAAGAGCATCTTTCCGAGAATATGTAGTCAGTTGTGATGAGGGAATATTCAACAAACATAAGAGCCACGCATCTTCCCTGCTTTACTATGATGAAATGGGCCATGAGACCTATGTATACAGATAGAATGAAGAACATTTTGGTGGCTCTGGCAGGGGAGAGGATGATACAGAAACAGGATTGACACCATCAAAATTTCATTCATAATAGTAGAATGTTGGGAATGATACAGAAATTAGGTGAACTGGGTGAAATGCTGGCATGGTTAAAAGAGGTCAAAGTCTATAATCCATAGCATTTGCATGAGGGATTTCATCTAGTGAACCTATCATTTGAAAAGATTATTGACTGCTCCTCTCTATAAGACATAACATAAATGTGAATTTATACAATATGCTAACTTGTGTAGAATTAATTCTAAATTAAAATGCAAAGTAACTGTGCAGAACCTTCCGATGGATGGGTAAGTTTTGGCAAGGAAGGATGATCAGAACATATTCTCTGCTTTTCTATTAAGGTCTGAAACAATTCTAGTTATGCAGGACCCAGATCAAGTGCAATAGCCTTAGACTGACTCTTTTCATGGATCTGTTAGTCATCATCATGGAAAAATGAATTAAAGAGAGATTCATAAGTAAATGTGTATGCAGTTACTTTTACTCCCTCAACTGTGTTTGAGAAAAAACAGCGTATTCCTTCAACAAAATTTATTTTTGCACTGAGTATGTATTGTTAAGATAACTGAAGCCTTCCATATAAACACAATAGACTTTACACTGATTACATATTTTGCAAATAAATATTTAGAAATGCATTCTGAACTTTTCTTTTGTTTTCAACAACTGATACTGATTTTAATTCCAAAATACTTGACATATTTTAATCCATTCATATTCTCCTTTACCTCCTTATTAATGGATATCAGATTTCTGATACATCATGTAAGTTATAACTCCATCCAGTTATAACCTACATTTGAAGCTTTTGGCTTACTAGTATCTGAGAAAATAATGAGTTCAAATTCTTAGATTTTGTATCAATGAATGTAAAATAGATAAAGATTCAGTAGACTTTTCCTTAAGCTAATGGACTTCATCTGACTTCAAGTAGAAGATGATTTCATAAGACATTTATGTAGTACAGTGACTGAATCAGAAAAAAATTTGAATTTAGGTCAATTTTGCTGTTCTAAATGCTCACCTTTTTATAGTCTTTCAGATTGTCAACCATTTTCATTTGAGTTCTTGCCTCATTGAGTATGTGACTATATTTGGTAGTGTAATGTGGTATTTGATCAGGCTTGTTTTGAGAATGAAATGGGATGCCATTAATAATTATGTCACAATGATGAAGGCAAATGGGATTCTCTGGAGCTAACCAAGATGGATAAGTGGTCACCTTAACAAAATATGGCTGTATGACAAAAGGTTTTTTGTTTCTTAATTCACTTTTACAAATTATAATTTACTTTCAGTTTTTAAGATATCCATACTTGGTTCAGTGACAAGTCAGTAGTTAGTATTATATTTCTTCCTTTGTGCTCTCCCTTTTAGTCATACAGAAAAGTCATAAACCTATTTTAGACATTAGTTCACAGAATAGTTTTAATCTTTTTGAACATAAAAGCAATAATGGGAAAGAGATTGGATATTTTTTCTTAGGGAAAAATATTTTCTTTTTGTTATCTACCTTGATGCTTCAAAATAACTTGAAATCTTATGAAGAACTTTCTGATTTCTTTCCCTCGGGAGTGCCACTTAGTAGGTGCCAAAGCATATGTAGCAGGTGGTAACTAATTTTCATTTTAATGAAACTAATTTTTTCAGACTAGGATAACATAAGGTTTTACCATCTGTGTGTATCCTATTTAGTTTATCCAGGTTGGAGAAATCTAAAGGAATTTCCATGAAACAAAAAGCTAGATGTTGTTCAACAACAGCCTTAACTACCTGAAAGCCCTATGTTTTTAAACATAAAAATATACATATATACATACATACATACGTACATACATACTTAGAGAAATAGATTACAAATGCCAATATATTAGTCTACAAATTTCTGTAAATTGTATTTTTATAATTTAGATAGAATGATCTTTTTGAACACTACTCAAGAAAGCTTTTTATTATAAAATCTAGCTGAGACTTTTCAGAAAAAAATGTTAAAAGCGTATTTTAAGAACCAGAAAATTACACATATTTTTGTGCTTCTTAACCTTTCTGTATCCTGTACATTACCACTGATTGCATCTCTACACGATCTCTTTTTCCAGCTTTGATTCTTTGGAATCTTCTCATTAGTTTCTGTTCCATAAAATTTAAGTGTTTTTTTCTTAACCTTTATGGCAGTGTTTAAATTTAGTATATAAATCTAGCACATATTTAAAAAATTGTGAAAAGGCTTATGACATATGTTAGTTTGATTTTTTTCTTTCAGGAAATGAAAGATTCTCATTGCTTCTGAAAGTTACTTGCTAAATCTTATACTGCATAAATAATAATTACAACTGTAAACATTTACTACATACTTAAATGTAAAAAATGTTCAGAATATTAGCTCAGTAAGAATCAGAAAGCCTAATAAAAATGTAAATATTTTATGGTTCAAAATAAAATGAGATATATAGAAAATGTGGAAAGCATGAAGACGGAACAGAGATCTGAGTTGAGTGAAGAAGTAATTCCGCATTTTTATAAATGTCATTATTGTTGATTCTTGTAGTCATATTGTTGATTTATGTAGATGACAATAACATTGGCGATAAAGAACTATCATTATTAAATGAGTTTAGTGCTAGTTCACAATTTGACTGTGAAATAGGGAGAATTTTAGAAGCCTATATAGAATAAAGCACTATAGTATATTATTGGAAATGATGAAGAACTTTCAATATCAGGATATATATGTTCTAATTAAAGCATATGTGTATCAATTTTGCTTAAAAAACAAAGATTAAAAACATTTGTACAGTGAAATTTTGCTAAATACACAGTATCAATAAAATTATTAGCATTATAGATATTTTATTTTGCTTTCAGAATGATTCCCTGAATCGTTTCTTAAAATGTTGCTTTAATGGATCTATTAATTTAAAAATTTACTTCTTAGTGTTTGGACTAAGGATAAATAAATACATAATGACAAAATGTAAAGGCTATTTAAATTGTGAGTTGACTAGATCCAAAGATAAAGACACCTTTAAAATTGTGCAGACTACTAAAGAAAGATAACACTATTCACAAGCCACTGGTAACTGTGTTTCTATTCTGAAAATGTCTGGTATGTATTTCTGCAGAAATCAGAGTCAGTCACTTACTATTTACTTATTGTGCACATATAGTCACTCTCATATAGTGTATATAGTCAGAGTTACAAGGACATTACAGAACTTATTTAGCTGACAAAATAATGTAAAAACAAACCAAAGAATAAGAGAACGGTGACCACAGTGTTGTCAAGTTTCATGGCCTGATCAGTAAAAGAAAATTAGATTCCTTCAAATAAAATCTAGGTGCTAAGTTAATATGATTTTTTTTGATGTTAAACAAATGCCTATGCTGAAGATCTCAAGTGTGTTACAAATATGAATACCATGTTTTCTTATAATTTCCCTTTTTAGCCAGGAAATATCCTAATAATTCATTTTTTGGATCATTTTTGTTTTATTAAACTACTGTTCACTACATTTGGGGACTTTTTAAACACTGTTTTTTTTCTTTCCTGATCCTTATGACCAAATATTTATCTCTTTTGATATTTCATAGAAAGTTAGAACCTACTGATTAATTTATATAACTGCTTGATTCTCCCACTACTAATATCTATTTTTTAGTAAAATACCTTTATAGGAATTTTCTTGTCTCTTCTGCTATCCATTATTTCTCCATAGATGGACCCAAGTCCTTCTATATCCCTTGCTGTACTTAATAAATTTTATGAATTTCATTAAAAATTTACTACTTGTCTTTATGGTATTAGTAATTTTTGCTTCATAGAATTAAACTTCTATTTCAGGAATCAGTATTAGTACAAGTAGAATTGTACCTGGAAGGAGCCTTTCTTGAGCACTTAAAAATTAGGGCATGTGGGAGATAAAATCATTTTAAGTGTTTGTATGTGTCCAACAAAACGATAAACAATTGGTATTTGATAGACAATCGATATTTTTGATTGATTCAAGATCATGGGATTACAGTTTTGCTCTTCCACTGATGTTTCTTCCCAACCACTGTTACCTTAAATGAAAACCCTCATGACACTTTTTTTGTCCATTTTCAGTCTAATGATTCAGTGTTGAAGACTGTAGATTCTTTTTTATGAGACTCAAGCCTTTTACTAGATTTTGTTTAGCTATGTTGCTATTAACCTTCTTAATCCAATAACAGTGATTTTTATCTAGGAAAAAAAGATTGCAGTGTCACTGTCATTTTCTAAACTTTGTATTTTTCCTTTCCTGTTATTTACCTTTATGCCACACATTAAGATATCAGTGACGATACTTTCTTAGTTTATCTACTGAAGTTGAGTTTGTTTTTTAATAAATAATGTATATATAAATATATAGCTGAGGATAAAATTTTAAATGTCTTCCCTTTATGTAGATTTAAATGAAATTTTTCTAATTCCCTTGTTTTTATTCAGGCTGTCTTGAGACATGTCTAGCGACGCTGTTTCAGTTGGGGCTAATCTTCTGTGCATTTTCCTGTTGCTCCTGTCCTTGGCCACCATCAGCTCTGTCTTTTCTGTCATCCAGACTGGTTAGTGGGTAATTTAAGTAACAACTCCTGAAACTGATGAGCAGAGATCTCCAGTCTGAGCACCTCCTAGTTTGAAATCTTTTTCTAGAAACCAGGAAGAATCCAGTCTAAAGCCTGCTTTATTTTTTTTCTCTGTCTAGGGCTCTCCTGGCCTCTGGTACACAGGAAAACGGTGACAGACAGGTGCTTTAGCAACTACTCTGAGACCTCGAAATCTTATGGGGTGAATATTTTGTAAACTAGTGTTCTTTTTAATTCATTGGGTCTTCAAAGTCTGTTCAAACCCCTGCGACGCCTTTTCCTTGCAGGAATCCTTCATTCATATTTTGTTCCACCTCCCTTGTCCATGTAGTTGTGATTCTCATTCTTTTACATGGAAAAGAGTAACATAATGTATTTTCTGAGAGCTGGTGGGTATTTTCTCAGTATCTGTCTCAGATGTTTAGCCATGCTCACCAGCCTTTCACAGGAGGGGCTCTGGTTTATTGAATCTGATGAGGAGGGAAGGGCAGTAGGAATGCATTCAGGATTTCCCTGTGATTTATTCTTGGAACTACATTTTAATTGACAGTAATTACTGTCAGCAGCAGTAATTGATACAGAGGAAGCCAACTATTGTATGGCAAGGAATGCAGTGAGTGTGGCCAGGGCTCTGGGGAGTAGGAAGTGGTATCCAAGGCTCATCTACCAGTAGTTCCAGTCCACATTCACTGAGAGCTTCCAGGTTGCTAGTCACAGTCACACTGGTCTGTGTAATGATGTCATACGTAAGGCAAAGATCCTGCTTTCATTGTGTGTGTGAGAGGAGATTTGGCACTCCAGGCAGGAGGACAGTGGTGAGAGGGTGGACTTGAGACTTGGGATACATTCCAGCTGTGCAGTGCTCTCTGTCCTGAGGGCCCAGTGGAATGTCGCCTGCACCTTCCACTGCACCTTCTCCTAGTCCTGCCAGAGTAACATGCCTCCGAAGGGATGTCACATTGGGTGATTGGCACATCCATGGGGCCAGCAGCCTCTGCCTGGCCCCTCAGGTCTCCTGAATGCTTAGGCTTACACTGCTGCACCCAGGACCTTCCAGTTCCTAAGTGATCACTGGGGAACTCAAGGGTTCACATCCCCAGAGTATTTAAATTCCTTCCTACATTTAAAAAAAAAAAATTGACCCTTACCAAGACAGTATTACTTGCACGTGTTTGAGACATTGATTACAATGACAGTGAAGACAAAATAATCAGCGGACACATTTAACAGTCTGATGATTTTAAGATGCAGGCATAGAAGTTTTTCTGGGCTAAATTTTAGAATTTTATTTCTGAATTATAGTGCAGCTTTTTTCCTCTCCTGGTGACTTCCATGAAGAAAGCATTAACTAGCATTTTTGTAATTCATTAGCACCTGGTTGTGGTGAAAATTCTAATTTAAAGCTGGGTGTGAGGGTAACACTTCTGTAATTCTAGCATTCTGGGAGTCTGAGGCAGGAGGATGGCAAGTTTGAGCCAGTTCTGGATAACTTAAGAAGTTAACAAGGCAGTATCTCAAAAACAAAAAACAAACAAACAAACAAACAAACAAACCATCAGGAAGAAAGAGAAAAGCGGTTACGGAAAATAACTCTTTGGGAAGGCCTTTCATTCAATCTCCTATATTTAAAAAAAATATATATATATATATTTTATATATATGTTAATTTTAAACAAAAGTACCCTATTAAGTGAGCATAAAATAAGCAAATATTTAAAATTTTCTAAGAATGTATCAATTTTTTTTCAGTTTCTACTTTATACTTTTAATTAATCATATAAAGAATGAACTTACTACTAACATTCATTGGTGTAAACTAAATGTTGTATTAAAATGCATCATTTAGTAAAACTAATGTCAAATATAACATAATTATAAAACGTGAAAAACAAATTTTCTTGAAAACTGCAGGCAATTTTTGCTTTAAAGTTATTTTCATACAAAACCCTAATAACTAAATATCAGAAAGAGTTGACACAAAACTAACAATTGTTTTGACATTTCATTATACTTTTTAAGTATACATTCAAAGGCATGTGATGATATGCATTAAAAAGAAATGTTATCAGTCAGAAGGCTAATTTGGAACATCAAAAGTTCAATCAATGGTCAAACAAATATTTAAAGGCAAATTAAACTTTGATGCAGATATATATTATCCACGCACAATTCTTGGAAATTTATTAAGCCAAAATGGTACTTTTGTTTTGGAAATATTAATACTGTTCTAGTGCCCTATGCATTTTAAAAGCGAATGTTAAGAAGTGAATCTTACAAGTGGCATTGAAATGAATTCTTTAAATATCAGTTTTATTTAAGCATTTTTCCTCTAGAATTCAGAAGTCATTTCACTAATTATGTACATGTGATGCAGTAGCTGAGTATATGACAAGAGACAGCATAGCTTGCTCATTATAGTTTGCGAGTACTAAAGAATATTCCTGCTTGCATTTCAGTAATTGTAATTTTAAATAAGATACAATTTTTGCCTTTTGAATCTTATAAAAACTAAATTTACTGAAATTATTTTAGAATTAACCTATCAGATAATGAGGGTTATGACATTTTAGCATTGAAAACTCTATCATTCATTCAATTTAGGTTAAGGCTTATCGTCCTACTTAGATGTCTTATCTCATTACTAAACTCTTATGAGATTTCTTGAAACTCATTCCTGGTGTTATTTGATATATTTGGTAATATTTCATTTACTCACTTCCAAGATCATTCTGTGGTATTTCTGAGCCCAGGGTCTCCTTCAGTGTTCAAATGCTAATGTCTTTATGAAATGCTGTCTGATGCTGGCTTCCAGGCCAGATTGGCTGCTTTTCTCCGGAACGTACATAACTGCATATTTTTACATTTCTTACAACTGTTATCTGTAAGACTTAATGCTAGGAATTATTCTTCCTACTTTATAAAACAGAATAATCTTGAAGGGAAGTTTTTAAATACTTAATAAGATGTCCAGAGAGCTCTAGCAGATCTATTACCGAGAAATCATGAATACTTACTGAACTAGACGGAGTGAAGCTAAGAATTGCAAGAGTATAAGTAATGCAAGGCACTCTCGCTGATTTCAGCAGTAATAGTCTAGTGGATCAGAAATAAAAGCATGGTAATTATGCTATAATTGTATATCATCTCAAAACCAGAAATATTTAGTACATAACTGTGAACTATCATCAATACTGTATTTAGGGGTTCACGGAAGAAAAATCACATCATGAGGCTATTGTTGATAAAGTTTTTTTCTAGCTATGTGAAAACTACTATGAACAGGTAAAATCTGAATAGCCAGAACAGACAATGGGAGTACCCTTTGCATATACAATACTGTAAGCAAAATTTAGAGGGGAACACTTGAGTGATGGAAAGATCCTTTAGAGGAGAGTCTAAGAGAAAATGCATAAAAAATTTTTTAAAAAACTAAATTCCTAGGCACCTCTGTGTAAGTGGGTACTTGTCAAGACTGTCTTAGCTAAGTAAATCTGTAAGTAAGATAAAAAGTTGTGGTAGTGGTGAAGACTGCGTAGAGGAAAATTTCAAATCTGTGGATTCTCCAGTAATGTGTCATGGTTAACCCCAGAAGACAATGGTCCAGTTGCAGTTGGACTTCCTAAACCTAATAAGAATCTAAATGTTCCAGATCAAAGGAAGTTAATAGAGGTCTTTCTCAGCTGACTTTTACACGGATACATTCTTCTAAATTGTGAACACTCTTTGCAGAAGGAATGTGTCAGTAAATTAAATATGCTACAAGCATTTCCAAAAACCTCCTCTTGGTATTTCATGGGTAAAGAACTACAGAAATTGGAGTTAATTTGGAAACAATGAGAGTTCAGTCAATGTTAAATAATACTAGGTGTAGAGTGAAATAATTCTTCTGTATTTGCATAATAGCACAGGAAATGAGAAGTTATATATTAGATTACATATTAGATTAATGATTTTAAAATTAAGGAGACATTTTGATCTTTACCTTGGGATACCTTGGACGATTTAGCATAGTATTAGCTGAGTTTCTAGAAATATGGATAATTTAGATTCAAGGAGTATGTGGAAATAAGGAATACAGTATAAAAAAGTAAAATCAATTCTACACAGCCTTTTTGGTGCCAACAGGAAGTGGTGAAATTGTACAGAACTCGGTGATGACAGGATTGAACTTTATGCTAGAATATCAGAGAATGGAATGACAGCAAATGTATGCAAAAAATCATAGCAGGGCTGGGGATTTAGCTCAGCAGCATAAGCGCCTGCCTGGCAAGTGTGAGTTCGATCCTTGGTACCACCAAAAAAAAAAAAAAAATCATAGCTGACTTTGGTGCACAGTGATCTATCTGACTATTTCAGTTGTATCATGGACACTTAAAACAGATTTAAGTGTTAAGTAAAAATTTAACTTATGAAATATGAAAGTAAGTTATTTTTTAAAAGTTAATGTGCTGTAACATTTCACTTGCATGCACAAAATAATCAGCAGCAACACAGATAGGCAATTATGTTAGGAAAAACAGCCATGACTATGAAGAGAACTGAATCTTGTTGAATATTTGAGCATGTAACCATTTAATATTAATAACTGTCTTTTCTGATTAGATTGAAAGAAAATGAATGTCTCACATATGCATGTCATTAAATCCCTCACCTATTAGCAGTGTGATATATCTGTCTTTCTTTTTGCTTTGCTTGGCCAGTTATTTGGAGTTGGAAAGAATAGAATCTTAAGGTTATCCCAAGTATTTTACATTGAAATCTTTTGAAAATATATATTGATATGGCATTTATCTTCAAATTTGTATTTGACATATAGCATACGCCGCACTGTGAAGGCAGGTTGTAGTCATTGGTGCTTTGATTTGTTTGTTCTCCAAAGTTCAAGTTTCTGGGACTTTAATCTCCAATGAGACATTATTGGGCAGTGAGGACTAATGAGTGTGTTTAGATTATGAGGTCTAGATTAATTAATGCTGTTCTCAGGAGTGAATTCCCCAGAGAGTGGGTTGTTACAAAAGCGAGTTCAGTTTTCTGTGCTCTCTCGTCTTCTGCTATGTTTGATGAACCTAGAAAGTGGTTGCTGGAGGCTAGCCGAGCCGTGTGCTTGGGTTTCCCAGTCTCCAGAAGTGTGAGCCAAAATAAACCTTTCATTATAAATCACCCGATCTGTGATATGTAATAGCGACACAAGCAAGCTAAGACAGTTGGTTTCTGGAAAAGAAAATCCTTAATTGTTTCTTATTTTTCTTTCTCTTTTTCCTCACGTAAATAAATGTGTTTCTCTGTTTCTCTGTCAGCCTCTCCTGCATCTAGTAAATGGTTTTTTATCCCTGTATTTTCTCATTCCTCCCTCCTACTCAAGTTACCCCTTTTCATCCTTTAATTTCACTGCAAACCTCTTTGAAAGAGCAGCCCACTTTGACTCTCTATATCCACACCTTGTGCATGTGTTAGTCTATTTCAGTGCGCTGTTCCTTTCTCCCCAGCGTGTTTATTTGTGTTTGATTGTTTTAAATTTTAGTTAAAGAGAAACAAAAGCATGTAAAGGGTAGAGGTAATACAGAATTCAAAAAAAAAAAGAAACAATAAGAAATCACTAGTTAATAAATTACATATAGTACTCTTAGAAATAGTTGTTCAAGTTACAAAATTAAAGCATACAAAGTAGATAGTCAAACAGTGAGAGTGTAGACAGCTATGCATGCATGAATATCTGCATGTATTTCTATACTTTCTGTATTAGAGGGAAAAACAAAACTTAGCAAGACAAAACAAAACAAATTCCTATAAAAACATGAAACCAAAAAGTTGTATAAAACCACAGTACAAGGTGATCTACAATGATTACTGTGTTGTTTCTTATTATCTCTCCCCAGCATTTTGAGGAGTCTTCTCTCTGAGAATCGCATGAACACTGTAGTTTCAGTGCTTTTACGTGCATTATTTTACCTGAGTCTTCTTTGAACTGTGTCATGCATTTCCTGCCCTTATCTTTCTCAGGAACTGCAGAGCATATCCCAGCTCCTTCTCAGATGCACAATCTCACTGTTTTAAAGACATTTCAGACTGAATATATCTAAAGTGAAAGTCTAGGCTGTGTTCGGCTGCCTACTTCACTGCCACTAACGAGTGTTTTTGTACCTGTAATGCATGTTTGTGTGTCTGTGTGTGAAGGCCATCTTTCTTTAGTCCCTGGAATTATCTTCTTTGTACTTCTCAAATCATATATGGTTCATCATATATATATGTGTGTGTGTGTGTGTATGTACATATACATGTGCTTCACATATATATGCTTCATCATATACATGTGGCTCATATATTACATATTTTATATTATACATATTTCATATTATATATGCTTTGCCATTAGATTCCTACCTTTTAGGATTTCTTCTGTAAAACCTCTAATAGCATCCTTAACACTATCTCCTTTACCAGTGAGCTAGTTTTTGACAAGAACAATAGTCTAGACTGGTGATACTGTTTAAAAATGGAAAGAATATTGGGAAAACATGACCAGTACTTCATTTGTCTGCCACTGTAGTACAAAGTGAATTTCATGAGAAATGCCCTTGGCTTATTATACTTTGTCTTCCGTACAGTTATTTAAAGTAATCTTCTAGAAACAAGTGATTATGTTTGGATCTTCATCTGTAGATTCCCATTAATAGTCTCATTCCTATAATTTTACCCCCTACATTAATGTGACAGATAATTTTGAGAGCCAGCTAGATGTACTGAGGCTGCATTAGTGAATAAAAAGATGTAAATGCTTGCTGTCATGGAAATGATTTATATAATAAAATGACTGAGGTATATGATGTACAGTATTAAATTACCAAAGCATTGCAGAAAATTTAAGTAGGAAATAGTGACTGAGGTGAAAAAGTGGGCATTTTCAACTTAGAACAGGGGCTGAAAAAGGTTTTTGGCAGTTAAGAGCCAAATGAAAAGTGGGATTTGGCCACAGGCATTTGAATAAAAAGTACCTTGGGCTCACAAGAGAGAGTGTGCACGAGCCCATGAGTGATAGTGTGCTTGGTGTGTTCTGGGGTCAGCAAAGCCAGTGTGACCACCAGATCACACTGGACTAGGCGGGGCTGTGGAGTAAAATGTAAAAGAGATCCAGACTCTGCATTACTGTTTTAAGGGTTTGACACTGGCTCTGAGGAAAATAGAAAGGCAGCAGAAGTCTATAGCAGGGTAATGACCTTAAACTTTATTAAGCTCCTTCCTGCTCCTGTGACAAGAAGAGACTTTCTGGGAGAGTAATCAGGGTTTTGGAAGCAGAAATATGCAAGAGCTACTCTAATAACCTGGGGTCCTAGTTTGGGGTGATAACAATGACTGCCAGGAACCATGGTAGATATACTTCGAAATTAGAAACTATGGAATATACTGATATATTAAATGTGGAACATAGGAGAAGGTCAGATAATTAAACCTTTGACGGATACAAATAGAAGGATTTGATTGAAAAAAATGGTTTGAGAGAATATTTGATAATTAAGAAATGATGGGTATAAAGAGGAATCAGCTAAAAGTACTGTTTCTAAAACAAAAACCAAGAGTATGCATGGAAGTTTAAATAGCATGTTTAGTGAAGGAGGAAGTGACAATCCTATAGCATACTGATTGTCTGTCATATACTAACATTAATTTGCTCTGCTATGCTTCTGAAAATGAAAGGGGCACTATTAATTACATCTGAATGAAAGCCACAAACCAAACCATTCAAGAAAAAGTGAAATATGTAGTCATCAAGTGATATTTTAAGTATGATGAAGACTGAGAAATAGTACATTCAGACAATTTGAAAGTCTTGATAATGTTGAAAATAAAAGTTTTGGTGAAGTATAAGGATGAAAGTCTTACTGAGTAGATTCAACAAAGAATGAGCAGCAAGAAATTGAAGATAGTAAGAATAAACAAGTCATTGGAAAATTTTGCTCCAAAGGAAAAATAGAATGTAAATTACAGATTCAGGAGAAATTATATTTTTTGAATTGTGATAAAATATATGAAATATATAATTTGCTTTATTAATAATTTTAAGTGTAAAGTTGAATGACATTAAATACATAAACATTTTGTGCAATCATCACTCCCATTCATCTTGAGTATTTATATCTTCCAAACTGAAACACCTTATCCATTAAATGTAATGCCCCATTCTCCCCTTACTCAGTTCTTGACAGTCTCCATTGTACATTCTGTGTATATATGAACTGGACTTCTCTGAGTACATCATATAAAGGGAATTATTCAGTATTTCTCCCCTTGTGACTGACTTTTTAAATTGAGAATGATGTCTTCATAATTCAAGTTGCAGCTTCTGTTAGAACTCCCCTCTCTCAAGGGCGAATGATATTTCCTTGCATTGTACTATATTTTGTGTGCCATTCATCCATCTGTGGACAGTTAGGTTGCTTACACTTTCTGGCTATTTTAGTTAAATCTCCTATTGTCTCAGTTACTTTTCTTTCATTGCCGAGACAAAATTCCTGATGCCCAAAATTAAAGGAAGGAAAGGTTTATTTAACTCACAGCTCATGGACGTTTTAATCCTTAATCAACTGACTCCAAAACAGGGTGACATGGCAGAGGGGCAACAGTTCATGGCAGCAAAAGACAGCAGAAGCAACAAGAGCAAAAGTGGGGAAAACAAGTCTCTTTTCTTCCCTTATATTGTATGCATGCTACCTGCCCCCAGGCTGGTACAGCACTCACATATCTCAGTGCCCTCCTCTTTCACAAACTCAGAATGTTTACAAAGTAAGGGCCCAGCCCTCCTGCTAAGTCACTTAGTTAGACTTCTTAACTTCTCAGTTTAACACAATGAACAACATCCTAGGGTGGAAAGGGCATGTCCTCTATACCCTAGTATATAGAACTGCTATGTTAGTTAAGCTTCTAGTCTTTTCAAAATGACAGGTTGCTTATACCTTTTGGCTATTTTGATTAAAACACCTATGGACATATTTACACAAGTATCTGTTTAAGTCCCTGTTTTTAAATCTTTTAAGTATATAATATTTTTAAAGGCAGAAAGCATTATAATACATTTAAAGGTTTTCTACATTTTGGCTTGTAAATGCAGAATATGTAAAAGAGGAATGGTTGCTTTCTAGGCTCAATAAATAGCCTCAGATATTATTTATAAAGGACTAATGCAAACTTAGATAGCAATGAGTCTCAATATGGACCTTTAAGTCAATAAGCATTTTGGGGTCCTAGATAGATAGAGATATGCTCTACATGTGATACTGGGGCATCCTAGGAGAATTTCAGAGGTCTGCTTCAGCATTAATGTAGTGTCTCTTCAAAGCCTGTCTCAATAGCTATTTAGGTTACAGCTGAATTAGCAGTGCATAGCCTATGAAACATAAGAGTAGGGGCTGGGGATTTAGCTCAGTGGCACAAGTGCTTGCTTGGCAAGCTCAAGGTCATGAGTTCAATCCCTAGTACCAATAAATAAATAAATAAATAAAAAATAAAAGTAGGAATATTTGAAGTGCATAAATCAATAAATACTCATCCCAGGCACATTAATATATCTGATTATTTTATTCTTTATGGCTCTGATTCTTTTTTGAGTTAGCAATAATATTTTTAAAAAATTTATCCATTCAGTTTGAATAATGTATAGTGTATCTGAAAAATTTGAGTTGAGTCACAACATTGACTGAAAACAAATTTTTTATTTATTGTAATGCATGAATACAAGATTAGCATATGAAATGAGTTCTAGAACAAATGTCTTCAAATAGTGTACACATATTTGCAGTATTTGATAGCAGTGACCAATGCTCTGAAATTGTTATATATAAATGATGTGTATGCTATATCTGTAGATATATCTTATACCATATATACTGTATGATGCTGTATATATGATATGCATGATGAAGACTGAGTACATTTAGCAATATGGAGGTCTTGGTGTTCGGAATAAAAGTTTTGGTCAAGTAGGAAAATGAAAGTCTTATGTATATTTTTACATATGTATGTAACATTGCTAATTTCTGTGATACTGCTAATTCTTTCTTAATCAGTACCTCTTTTCCTGCCAGTGACATCAGTGAGACACTGCAACATCATACTTAAACTCAAAGTAACATAGTTCATTACAGAATTTTTGTGTGTTGAAACTGTTTAGAACAAAGAGGTTCTAGACAAAGAGAATTTTTTCACCACATTTTGTCTGTGCTGCACATCATGCAGTGCCTGATTCCGGGAACTCTTCACTGGACAGGAGAAAGCCTAAGTTCCCAGAGGCCAGCGGGGGGCCTCTTGTTTCAGGCTTTGCACCACAGGGGGCCTTAGCTTGGAAAGATTTCTTCTTCTTTGCCTTTAGGTCAGTCATTAATTCACAAAGAAGCTGATACTCCAAGTCCATTCTCTTCTATCACATAATTTCATAGAGCAATGCAGCACTCTTCCCAGTGACTTTTACTACTGCAATTTTATATTTTTGGTGTGATTATGTCCTAGAATCTGTCTCACCTAAAAGCTGTGGGCTTTATATTTTTGTGGATGTGGACCTTGCCTGTTTTCATTCTCTACTATGTCTCTGCTTTCTTGTATTGTATTAAGTACTGTAGTTGATACTCAAAATGGGCTTCTTTCATGCATCAGTGGGTGAATAAGTTAATGATTGATTGATTGATTGATAGAGGCCTGTACAGGGAAAATATTTTGAAATGTACGTCTTATGTAGATTATTTTCTATGTAGGCTTCTAATAAGGAAGTGTTATACATAGTTTAAAATATTCTTCTGAATGCAGATTTTATCAGTATTTTGAAATCCAAGTGGGTAAGGAGAGCTTCAGAGTTCATGCAAAGGCAGGAGGCATACTTGTCATTTCACACTTTGAATTGGAATGTGGAAATGCAGGTCGTGGAGGGACCAGTATGGCACACATTTCTCAGGGGAAGTTAAAAAAACCCAAAACCACAGGAAGAGGATTTTTATTATTCCATACTAAATGCCTGGACAACTACTCATTGTTTATACCTGTAACAGCCTAAATTTCACATCGCTAGCCTTATTGGTTTTTTTTTTACACACTATTGAGTTCTGGTTCTGTCATGTTTAGTCATTTTGTGTAACTTTAATTTGAGGATATAATTTATTTCATGATCATTTGGTTAAATGAAAGTTTACTTAAATGGATTACTAGCATTTTAGATTTAACAGTTAATTATTTAGGACTTCTATGCCCCAGGTACTAACTATGGTAATTCAGACAAAGAAAATTTAAAGTTAAATGATATGAATAATAATATAATTCTATTATTTAACTTTAAAATATTTTATTTGTTGTGCAAATTAAACCAAAATCGGCTATTTTCATACAGTCTTTGCGAAAATCTAACTCTAGGCAGTGAAGTTTGAATAGATTTACTATCACTACCACTGTTACCTGATGGGTCTCAGCTGACTTCACATTTTCCCAATGAAGAATGGTTGTATTAAAATCTCAGATGTTCTGTGAATAATGGCACTTTTATGAATAGTGGCACTTCTATAGAAACAGCAATCCATATGGACTATGTGACAGAAAGGGCAGGAGTGGCTGGTGGCCATGTCTACGTTTTATATATATATGTTCACACTGCAGTGTACCGCCTGGCTGCTGCTGCTATTTGTAAAATGCAGCTTTGCTAGAGTCTGCCTCTTAGTCCCAAAACCTGCTGGACTCCTTTGATCACAGAGTGACTCCTTGCTTTATAGGCTGGTCTGATTCTTTATTTCTAAGCTGTGCAGATAGAGGTAATGTTTCAAGTGTGTCAAGTGTTTCTTTTGCTTTATACTATGAGAACTGCCCTCTATTAGTCTCCGTTCAGCTGTCATTTAGCTTACTGATTCTCCACAAAATCCCTGCACAAGCAGAGATACCAATCTCACAACAATATAGATTTTTCTTCTCCTGGTCAGTGTACACTGCATTGTTCTATTCTGTATATACACACACTGTTATGTATTACAATTTATAACTTATTTATAGTTTATAATTGCAGTTCTGATTCCATGGTTATAATGAGGAAAAGTTGCCAAGGTATGTTAGAGTTGTGTTATTTACTATTTTTATTACTATTAGATACTACTATTAGAGTTGTGTTATTTACTACTTTCTCCACATAGAATTTACCCTTAAAATGTAATTACGGTAATCATTGTAGTCCCACTTACCTTTTTTTTAAAACCACCAGTGAAACTACCAATTAAAATAGACAACATAACAAATACTGTCTTGGATAACTATAGTCCCTTTCTTTGAGATCTATTTCTTTCACGTATTAGTTTATTACAGAGAAGCAGAATGTCAGATCACAACCACCCAAGGTGCTGACAATTGTAAGCAAAACTGAATCCTAACCACTCAGGAATTCCATTGATTTTATTAGTAATCAGTTGATCAAATGTGAGTAGGATTTTTATTCTAATTACTGAATGTTTTACATTATTTTTATATGAAAAACAGGTTGAGTACTTAGAATCATACTCACCCCTAGGGTCCACTATTCGGTCTCATTTGTGCCACAACATGCTTTGATGCCTACTAAGTGCCAAGCATTGTCCTAAATGCCTGATTAACAGATTAAGAAACCCTCACGTTTGAATTTTTTGATGCTGTCCACATTTTGTGACTGTCAAAGAAAACCAATTATTCTGACATTTGTTACCAAGTTTCTTACTTCATTTGTCAGGATGACTCACCTTTATTTGGAAATTGGATTTTTTTCTTTCAGTATTGGTGATGAACTAAGGGCTTTGCATGCTAGGCAAGCGCTTTGCCACCAAGTTACAGCTTTTAGCACCAGTCTGGAAAACAGGCGTTGAAAGAAGTTGATGTTCAGTCAGACTCATGAAGAAAGTGTTGCACACTTTAACCTGCTATATCTTCCCTTAAAAATTGTGTTTTTGCTGGAACATTATGGTTTTCTCAGGTTCATGTAAACTGAAAGCCTATAGAATGCTTTTAGTTTCCATCTTGCAGAGATTGAAGGCTTACCTGCTTGCTGGAAAATTACATGGATAAATACTTAATATAGACTACATGAAAACAACTGACCCCACAGGGAAAGACTGGTTAGTATGTTTTGTTTTGTAAAATTTCATTTCATTGATCTTTTAGGATATGCTGTCATTGGTATTTTATTTTATCCTTCATTATGTAAGTTTTTGGAATTTTAGGAAAAATTTAGTTTATCAAATACAATACTTAACAACATTATCACTTTTAGGTCATTAAAATAAGAGTGAGACATTGATGATTTTGAGTTTTGACCCAGAGTTGACCCATGTCTTCTAGTAACAGCATTCTTATCATTTCAAATTACAATCTGTTAAGAAAAGCACTTTAATGATACCAGATTGGAAGAGAGCCTGTGTGGTTTGACAGCTGTGCTCTATATTTAAGCTCAGTTAAAACCCACTTTAAAGCAACATGACTTTTTAGTCATGAAGCTCCTTAGAACTGTAACATATCTGTGATTCTGTGCATCAGTCATTCTGGCAGAAAGCTATACCATCCCTGAGAAGAGAGACCACGCAAGCCAGGGGATGAGTGGTTGCATGTGCTGTGCCCCACGCAGTCCTCTGCAGCTTCAATTCTCTGTCCCTTCTTTGCTGCCTGCATTCTTCTTTTTCCTCTCTACCCTTCTTGCAGAGAGAGTGTCTGCACTGCTTGCTTTGTCAGATTGCCACTGATCACACTTTTCTTTCGGTTTTCCTATGCATTTAAAACAGAATCATAGTTCTTTATTCATTTGTAGGATGTGACTAATAAGCATCACGATGGGGAATAAAAATTGTTTAAGGAGATAAAAAGTAGAATTTAGCTTATAAACATACTTGAGCTTCTTTAATGTTTAAGAGATATTTTTCGCTTCTGGTATTGCAGTAGGGTTATTAAGACTCACCGGGCACCTGTTGAATATCTTCTCGGACTTAGCTATGTTTTCATTCTAAAGCCAAAATCCATCATGTAATGGGGCCCAATGAAAAACCTCAAACTCCAATAGAAATCCTCAGCATTAGAGCTCTTCATCTTTAGAGCATATAGTCCTGAAGGAAAGTAAGGTGTATTAATAGGACAGCAATTTGAACCTCCAAATTTTGTGAGCCATTTGTTTGCTTAATTCATTCAATTACTCACTCAACTAGATTCATGATAGGTTATTTATTTATATTTTATTTCATTGCATTTAATTGAGGACCAGTTACACCAGCAGCAATAACAACAATAATACTGTCCATACCTTTTGAGGATCTTACAGTATTTTGAAAATCAAAGACTTGGAAAGCTTTTTTATACTTTCTATTAATTTGCGTGCATAAAATCAAAGAATAATAACTATCTTTCAACTTTATTGGCCTTATATCACTTGTTTCCTTATAACATGAAAAAAGTCACAGTTGAAGCAGAAATTACTTAGATTTTACTCCAAAGACTTTTTCAGCAGTCTACTACATAATGTAAATAGTATTAACTTCAGGTTTTCAAAAACTTTAATATTAGATTTAAAAACAACTCTATAAATATATGAAGGAACAAAAAAAGAACTATATAAAGAATATTTTCAAGGAAACATTCCAAATAAATCACACTTAGTTTTGCATGGTTTTGTGCCACTCTGTGGAGATCCAAGTTCTGTAGCCCTTTCTATAGGTACATCATAGATCAGTATTTTCACAGGAGCGAAAACAGTATTAAGATTTAAGAGGACTTTCCTGGAAGTTATTGTATTTTTTCTGACCAACTGAAAAATAAACTTTACCTATATCAAGTAGCTAAATAATATTTTTCTGTATGATACATTTCCAGTTCTGTAAGCTCAAATGTGGTAAGGATATCTCCTGTTCTCTTTCCTCTTTCTACTCTCTCTTCCTTTTTCTTCTTTCTGCTACTCTTTTTCTTTTTCTGTGTTGCTTCTTCAGAACAGATTTGGTTCTTGAATGGATATTTTGCCAGATTTTTCAATTTGGAGTAAAAGTTAATATAGTAGGCTGGGCTGCACTTTAAATGCAAACCTTGGCCCTGCCTGCAAAGATACTATGGCGGTTTATCTCTGCATTGGGAGCCATTTCAAAACTTTATATGGAAAAGAGTTTAGACAGTGCATCTGGTTGAGCACTATAGCTGATTATGGGTGGAAGTTTAATGGACTTTAGAAACTAGAAAGACAAAATATGAAAACTGTGTTATTGCATCTATGTAAAGTGTCTACAATAGTCAATTTCATAGAAACAGTGTAAAATTATACTGGGCAGAGCTTGGAAGAACAAGAAACTGGGAGTTGTTTAATAGGCATAAAGTTTTAGTTTTGAAAGATTGAAAAATTAGGAGAATTGTTTGCACAACAATATAAACATGCTTAACACCATTGAACTGTACACTTGAAAATAATTGTTATACTAAGTGTAAAACCAACCTAAGAATATGTAAACATGAGAAAGTCATTGACATTTAAGAAAGAGATTGTTTCTTCAGACTGCAGTCATGAAAGAATAGTGCAAGGACTGTTTTCAACTACCCTCATTTGTCTTAAAATCTGCCAACACTTGCTGTTCTGTAAGACATAAATATTTAACCTGCAATTATGTAGTAGGATTGAAAAGAAAAAGCCTTTTGGGATAAAGTATTCTGTTTTCTTAAATATGTTTGAAGTCACTGACACGGGATTATTTTCTGACACAGATTTTGACCAATTTAGAGGAAACAGAGTCCTTGGGCCCAAAATTTAAGATAATCTGTGACAACCTGACATGGCTGGGACAGGAAGGAAAAATTAAATGTGCACATTGAAGTAATGCTAAGGAATTTAACATTTTGTTAGCATGGTTTAGTTACAATTCAATGGAATTTTGAAAATTTAAATAATGCTTATTGACACACTGGATGACATAAATTTAAAAAATGATCAAACTCAAACTTGAGAATGATTTGCCTAAAAAACTTAAAAGTTAATTTCAAACTTTGCCAAGAAAGCAATTTTTTCCAAGTTTTTTAGTGAAAAACAAATTAAGTAACATATATCATCATGACGTTAAATATTTACCTAAAGTGTTATCTAATTGATAGCTTAGTATTCTATGTTTCAAAGGTTGAAAAACTTGAGTACCAAATATATCTAAAAAACTCTGAGTTCTGAAAATTCTATAGGAATCTATAAAGAAATAATAATATACATATGCTCACATTTATAATATGTGTACAAATCATACATAGTAATACACATATGTGCTGTAATATATAAGCCCATCTTTTTTCATACACACACATATAAGGGAAAGATGGATCAATTACAAGCAATTGGCTTGTGCAGTTGTGGAGCCTGAGAAGTCGTGAGAGCTGGCGATTATGAAGCTGATAATTTGGAACACATGGTGTAGTAATTCTAGTCTGAACTCAGTGGACTGCGGACTGAATTCAATGGCCTGCGTTTGAATTCCAGTCTAACCTCAAATCTGAATGCAGGAAAACAGTGATGTTTTTCCAGTTCAGAGAAGCAAAGCAACTGAGTTCTCTTTTCCTTAGTCCTCGGGTCCTGTGCAGGCCTTCAGTGGATTGGAGGGGTCCACCTTTGTTGTGCATGGCAGTCTGCTTTACTGAGCCTACAGATTTAAATCCAGAAACTACTCCAGCTTTTTTTTTTTTCCAGAAACACTGTTAATCCACTTTCCAGAAATAACCACATGTAACATTTGAGTGGAGCTCCATGGTCCAGCCAATGTGATACAAAAGAGTACCTGCCACAAATCTTCCTTCTCAGTTTGGCACCAATCCAAAATTTCTTAAGGATACTTAATCCTCAAATGAAGATATCAGTGTCATAATACTTTGTAACATGATAGAGCTAGCCTGTGTATAACAAAAAATGTACTAACCACTTCTCCTTAAGTGGAGGTAAAGCTCTTGTGTAATGTTTACACTTTTCCATATGTTACAATAATAATATTTAAGTACTGTGATACAGAGTCACTCCATCTATGTTCCATGATAAGGCAATAAGAGAGGGACAAAAATGAAGGTAATTACTATGCACGGGAAAGAACATATTCTTAACAAAATAAGGAGGGACATGCATGAGAATTAGTCTTCATTTCTGTAACTCTTCACATGAACATAACTGGTATTTATAAATATCTTCTTCTAATTATTCTGAATTTTTTTGCTATCAAGCATCTCTACTAGATATGCGGTTTTACCCAGTGATTCAGTCCTTCATTTCTCATGCAGTAGTGCCTGGTTCGGGCTGTTGTAGTTGTCCACCATCCAGAATCATGAGACAGTTACCCAGTGAGGCATTAAAGGGTGTCACGCATTCCAGGGAATATTCTTGCTTGTAAGTTTCCTCCTGGTTATCAGGATCAGCCAAGCCAGCCAGCCCAATAACTCCTGCTTCTGCCTTGTAATTCAGAGGCAGGAGGAATCCAGAGATCACCAACTTTACATACAGCTAGAGCACGGACTGGTAGTTGAATTAAGTAGGGTCCTGTGAATGAACTTTGAGAAGAGGTTAAATGAAAAGAATGTGCAGAGGATAGGGAAACAGATACTTGAGAGAAGAGTATTCCGGATGAAGGGCTGAGGTGAAGCACATGTTCTAATGTCTAATTATGCCCGACAGTGGCAAGTGAAGGAGCAATAGGGAAATAGTGGGTAATTATCATAAACAGGCAAATAACAGGGAAAGTGGATGAAAGGTATTAGAGACTAAGATTATGCAGGTTTTTCTGGGGCCTGGTAGGGACTTTTACCTGTGCTCTTGAGTCTACTAGGGCATTATGCAAGGAGTTTAGGCAGAGGAGATAAGATCCCAGATCTGACACAAGCCTTCAAACTGTCAGCCCAGTTACTGACACGTGAGTCTTCCCAGGAGCATAGATGAAGTGAGAGAATCCCCGTGTGGCTGATGATTCCATCAGCTCTCTGGCAGGGGCTCCACCAAGGCGGTGACTAGTGGTGGTGAGCACTGAAGTTATTTTTACTACCTGTAGGTAGATGCAAAGCAATTCCTCATGGGCTGGATGTAGGATCAGATAGAGCAAGATGGGCCAATCAAGGATTAACTAGGACCAACTTTTTTGGTCAAGATAATTAGGAGAGAGGAATATTTATTAAAATAAAATCAGAAAATAATGAGACAGATGTGTGTAAGAGTCAGGTGTTCAGTTTTAGACACAGCAGTTGGTGACTTTCATTGGGTAAACACAGAGGAAATGATGTAGTGATTAGATATTTAGAAGTCTGGATTGTACCTCTTAGCAGCACTGAGCCACTGAAAATGTATAAAGGAGGGGGAAATGACAGTTAATTATGTACTTATCTTATATGTTTTCTGGTGGTCAGGAAGAAACAATTTAAAATAATAAAAGACTAAAATATTTCAGAGGTCAGAATAATCAGAACAATGATTTGAGTCTACCAGACAGGAGGAGGAGTGAAATATTGTTGTAAATTGATTGGCTTATTCAATGTAAATGCTAATATCTGGAGTTAAGGATTAGAAGGAAAAACATGTTAAAGGAGAAACTCCTGATTTTCAGCTCATTAAAAGTTCAGTGTATGAGGCAGTCAATGGAAAGTTGTAACACTAGAGCAAAATTCCAGGGAAGTCTTAGCAGAGTGAAAGTATGAGGAGATAAGCAGAGTGATGTAAAGCTGATGGAAAATAAACAATGGAACATTTCCAAATCTCTGAAATACTTTCTTGTGGCGGAGACATTGTACCCAGCACCCACAATTCTAAGGAGGAAAGGTTTATTTTGGTTTGCAGTTTGTAGCAGTTTCAAGCTGCATTTTTCTGGCTCCAAGGAGAGCGACCTAGAGAGAGGGAGGGAGGGCAGAAGGGAGTCCAGGACCATCAGGGTACAGCATGATCTGGGGAGAGGGTGGGAGACATAATCTTCCAGGCCAGAACCCCAGGGGCCTACCTCTTCCAGTCAGACTTTATCTATGAAGTCACATTTAACCATAAAGTCATCAGTGGAAGAATCCACTAGTGTATCCTGCACTTGTGATCCTGCCACCTTCCAAAAGCTTCGCCCATGAGCAGCATAGGATTATTCAGGGAGGCTTCTAGATATAAACAACAACAGCTGGCATAATCTCAAGGAATTCAGGCATAATCTCAAGGAATTCAGGCATATAAAATGTACATAGAGAAAGAAAGGTTTTTGAAATAGCATAGACTGATCCTAACAAGGAGGGTCATGACCCAGTTGTACAGGAGAACAAAGTTTGGAGAGTAACACTATACACTATCATTTGCTCCCAGTTTCTCAGTAAGATAAATCCTCTGCCATGCACTGTTGAGAGGACCCTCATGATCAGTGATAGAATTTCCAGTAGCAGGGTACAGAAATGGGCTGTGTATCAAGTTCAAGGCAGGGAAGCCTTGGAGAGTGGAGATGGAACTTTCAAGAAGCTTCAGTGACAAGAAGGAGGAAACAAGCTATAGTTTTGGTTGTGGGGCAAAGAGAATTATCCTCAAATAAAATCAAGTTTCTCACATATTAGAAGTGGGTATTGGTGCAGAAACCTAGAGAAGGGGAATGAAAAAGTTGTGCTTCAGGTAAGTGTCATTGCTAACATTAGAACATTAGTGAAGATCCCTCACATAAATTTGTAGGTTGAAAAGAGGAAAGTCAAGAGACATTATGCTTTATTACTGCAGACTGCTCTGTGAAGGATACAAAGTTGCCTGTGCTTGCAGTTTGGAACACCTGCAGAAAATCTCCCACTCGGGAAGTGATAGCTTCCTTGTGTGGTGTAACAAGTCAATATTTGGATTTTAAGAAACGCAATTTTCTATTTTGTGGTTCGGTGGGTAAGAAGTCTGACATGGATCTCACTAAGTGAAGCCAAGGTATCAGTATGCCAGTATTACCCTTCGCTATAGGCTTTAGGGAGAATATGTTTTCTTGCCTTTTTGTTTTAAACAGCCTGTCAGCATCCTGTGTTTTATGCCTCCCTTCTAGTGTCTTTTTTGTTCTGTTTATTTTTATTGTTTATTGGTGCATTTTAGCTATACATAACCATCGTATTCATCATAGAGAATTTTTCTCAAACCTCTTCTTCTCCCTTTGATTCATCTTTGCCTCCATATTTACAGAGCTTGTTTCCATTTTATTTTTTAATCTTTTTTTCCCTTCCCTTCCTTTTTTTCCCCTTCCTTGTTTTCCTCCTTTTTCCACTCTATTTCTTCTTTCTTTTTGAACAATTTCTGAAGTGGGAAAAAATTGCTTTTTGTTTTTTCAAGACAGGATCTTGCTATGGCTAGTATTGATCTGTCTATCCCAGGCTGGCCTCTAATGCCTGAGATCCTCCTGCCTCAGCCTCTTGAGTGCTGGGATTACAGATATGCACCACCATGCCTAGCCTTTCTAGTTTCAATGTGAACAATGGATAGCTGAGCTTTTCTGACATTGAATCACTCCAAGGAAGACTCTTTTGTCTTCCTGTCTTCCTCTTTCATTTCAAAAGGATCCCAGTGATTATACTGAGCTTATCTACTAACCTGGAAAAATCCAGGTTAATCTCCCTATCTTACTGTCTACTGTTTAACAGTGTCCATTGTATCTGCTGTTTTAGTTTCCCTTTGTAATCTGATGTATTTATATTTCCAAGGATTAAGAAGTGAACATCACTGGGGGACTAGTATCCTGTCTACTATGATGACCAATGTTGAGACCTGTGCTGAATTTAGAGACCATGAACTGAAGAGATACTAATTTGGACAGTATGGATTCAGGATTGAAATTATGGTTTGGTAGCAGAAAGGAGGTACATAAAAATGAGATAGTAGGAGAGAGTGCTTTATGTGATGAATCATAGCATCCAGGATTATTATCAAAGGATATTAAATAAGAAAAGGCTGTTAGACTGTGGGGATAACGTATGTGAGTTGAGAAACGGAGGAATCAAAGAACGAGTGGAATTAATTAGATGGAAAAAACATTGTGATGTATTTAACTAAGTCAAAGAGCTAGAAAGAGGATATGCAGGGAGTATGATATTTGAATTTTATTCTCAGGGTTAGACCACTTCAGAGTTATGAGAACACCTATGGCATAATGGTGGGAGTAAGAAGTAAAAGAACAGTGGAAATGAAGTGCACTGGACTGGGATTCAAATATGTGTTAAGACGGTAGCATCAGATGGGTGATTCGTGTGTACCCAGGCTGGAGTTTCTAAGCGTGATGGCTGATCTTGCAGTAGAAAGAAAATCCAGGACACTGGTAATAAATCCTCAGTCATTGGAAGGGAACTGTCAGAAGATAGTAAAATGTGAAGGTGTTTGTAGTAGAGGTGCAGATAGCATGAGAAAAAAAAAAATAGAAAAGAAAAGGGCTTTGTGCTGGTATAGAGGTGAGAAGTGATCTGGAAGCAGCTTCAGCACATCAGAAGAAAGCTTCCTCCACCTTCTGCCCTGAAATGTGTACTAGAAGCTGAGGGAAGAGCTGCTGCTTGTAAAAGCTGCAGAGCAAATTGAAAAGTCTGTGTGGGTCAAGGCACAACGGTCCTTTGTATACGGAGGAGGCTAAGGTTGGAGGCAGGCAGGTGGGCCTCAGGGAGCAGCATTCCAAATGCCTTGAAAGACGGTGGGGTGCAGCTAGTGGTGGCTTTGGGGCCAAGGAGGAGCCCAAGGCAGTTTTTGTTCTGGGGTTGAGAACAGCAGAGGAGTCAGAGGGCTCTGAAGGATTTCACTGTTAAATTCATTCAAAGAACAGGAGTCACATGTTTTCAAAAAGTCCTCCCTATAGATTTACAGTGGCGTGAATGAAGCCTGAGGCCTCATGGACAGCAGGAAGCTGACCAAACTGAGAGGCCCTTTGCCATGTCCTGCAGCCAGCCTGGGACTATGGCTTCAGGCGTGAGTGTCACATTCATACGGAGGTGACATATATCTTCATATCACTTCATATTCTTGAAAGAAAGAAAAGAGAAGGGAAAGGGAAGTAGGAGGAAAAGAAGGAAGAAAAACGTTCAAAAGAAGGAAATACACAAAAATTATTTTATTCCTCTAATGCTACAAAAAAGTAAATTTTTTGTGCAGTACCTTCAACACAGCTCCTAATGTTATCATTTTTTTTTTCACAGAAAGGCATTAGAAACCCAAAAATCTTTTTAGTGTGTTTTAAAATACTGAAATAGTTAAAGTTTAAATTAGATTAATCTTGCGTTATATTAAAGTAACCACCTACCTAATTGGGCACATTTGTATCTTTGTGTTCACATAGGGACATGCACGTATTTTAGAGATCTCCGCTTTAAAGTTGTTATTTTTTCTGATTATTCTATATGGTTATTGGTTCATATTAAGGAATAACAATAGGTTTCCATGAAGGGAAAGAATCAGTACTCAAAATATCAGTCAGTATCTGCTTTGAAGTATGACAGGAAGCCGTAGAAAGAAGTCTAAGGTGCCTCGTGTACAGTGTAGTACAAAAAGTCAGCCTGCACCACCCATTGCAATGTGAGAAAGTTCAACTGCAAATGTTTCTCACTGTATTCATGCACCAGAAAAGTGAACTAACCAAGAAAATAATTTTAAAAATGAGTTTTAGGCTGGGGATATAGCTCAGGGGTGCAGCACCTGACTGGCAAGTACCAGGTCCTAAATTTGATTCCTGGTGCACACACACACACACACACACACACACACACATTCACACAATTATCAGATTGGGAAAGTAAATTTGAAATTATCAAATTATCATTTAGTAAGTTTCTGGAACCAGTAAGTATTTTACTATGTGGTGAATATATATCATGTTATGTAATTTGAGAGGGCTTGGACATACTCTCTTTAGGACAGTGTAGCAAGAGAGAAGCAATACTACAAAGTATAATGGAAGATATAATCATCCAACATACTAAAATAGCTGAAGCATTAAATGAATATTTCCAACTACATTTAGAAGGCAGAATATTTATTGTGATTTGGATCCGAAACGCTGTGACCAAAGTAATAAGACAGACAGAATTTCAAATATTTGAATTTCCCTTAGAAGCACATGATAAAGACACACACAAAAAATTCTAAGCTTAAATGCATTTCTTTTGACAGTAAAACTACAATACAGTCTTTCACTAAATATATTATTCAAAAAAGTTTTATCATTTTTCTAAGAACATAGCATTTTGGCTTCTAACAACATAGCTATTGATGAAGTTTCTTTTTGTATGGGGGCCTGGTTACAGTGGTCCATTCTTATTTCTAAACTGCCTTTCTTATTATAAATAGAGATATTTATAATGGTAAAGATAAATCAAAGGACATTTTTGTAACCTAATTTGAATTGTTGAATTTACTGTTTGCAAAATACATAGATAGACCAGTTGAATTGACCTTATCTTTATTTGGTGCCAGAAATAAAAGAAAAACTGAGATAGCATCATCAATATTACTTAAAACACAATTCATGCATTTCATAGAAAATTTAGACAATTAAGCTTTATTCAGTAAACTGAAAAAGACAGTAAAATAAATGAATTCACAGGAGTATTAACCTGACTAACCTTTGTTATTTGGGATATGAATATACATGTGCATTCAGTATGCATTTTAGTTGTGTCATTTTAAGAATCATTGTTTTAAGATTGATTTTTGGATTGTTTCCACATTTACATTTTTACCTTTAAAAATATGAATAACAGAGATTGCAAGATGGCTGACTGAGTGGTGGTACAAGAGAGCCTCTCTGAGGGAAAAAATAAATAAAAACAACTCAGATGCTGGAATCTCACAACATGGAGAAAGCCAGACAAAAGGAGAGGAATTCTCACAACCCAGGAAGAAACTGAAGAAAAAGAAAAAGAAAAAAGAAAGAAGAAAAAGAATCATGGACAGACGGCTGGAGCTGGGCAAGCCCCGATCGCTGTACCAGCCTGTCTTAAAGTCAAGTGACTCAGGATCGAGCTGAGATCGCGGCCCTGCCGAGAGCGGGGGTTGGTGAGCTCCAGACCCTCCGCTTGAGGAGGTGCTGAGACAAGGAGTGGAAACAGCCAGTTGAGCTGCACGAATTTTGGTGAGTGATGGAAACTGGAATCCACAAACTGGGAGGACTGGGTGACATTTTGGAGTTGGGCAGCGACATTTTGGAGTTGGTCAGGGCCAGCTTGAATCAAAACCTGAGGCAGCTTCGGCTGATGACTCCTAGTCCAAAGCAGATTGGTGGGATCTGCTTGGGCAGGGCCACGCCCCTGGTTGAAACCCAATAGTGAGAGATGAGGCTTTTCTGGGCCAGTGGCATCCCCAGGGTACACACAAACTTGTTGAAGCATAAACTGGTTGACTGGCATAGAGGGAGGAGCCAGCTCTCAGCCTGCAACTCACAGATTCGCAGTGGACTGGGGGGCAGTACTTCCCTAGCTAGAATGCTGCAGAAAAACTGTAAGCAAAACAAAAGGCCTAGAGACCTCCACCACCCACCCATCTGAAGGGGGCCAGAAACATGACAAGATAGAGAAAGCGCAAAAGGTCCCCAGCTGCGGAACCAGGGAAAGTGAGTCCAACAGAGGTAAATGCAGAGGAAGTTGAGAGCAGCAAACCTGTAATGTCAGAGACAGCCTCATCGGAAATAAAGAAATACATCCGTGACCTCATCGTCAAATTTAAATCTGAAATTCTAACTCAGGTGAAGCAAGATATAAGAAGATTAATAAAAGAAGTCCTGGGTAATCCTCAAGTAGACACAAGTGAAAGAATAGAGGAACCCAGAGAAAGGAGAGAAGGCTTTGATGAAGAATATAAACAAAACCTAGAACATATGAAACAGATCCAAAGAGAATATCAGGAAATTAAAAACTCCATTGAAACCTGGCAAAACCTTTTAACAGAAACTAAAGACAAACTTTCAAAACTTGAAGATAGATTTGCAACATATGATCACGGAAGGAAGGATCTCTTAAAAATAATAAGGAACCAGGAAGCAACAATACAAAGGCTAGAATATGACAAAAGGATTTATAACATAAGAATAAAATATGTGAATGAGGATGCAGCAACAAATACAAATGAAATAAAAAGGATATTCACAGAAATAATTAAGGAAAACTTCCCAAACATAGGTAACGGAAGTGAATTTCAGATAAATGAGGCATATAGAACTCCAGCCAGCTACAACCCAAACAGATAATACACCCAGACATATAATAATCAGGATCCCAGAAATCCATCACAAGAACAGAATATTAAAAGTGGTCAGAGAAAAGAAACAGATTACCTATAAAGGAAAACTCATCAAAATCACAGCAGACTTCTCAGTGCAAACCATCAAATCAAGAAGAGCTTGGAGTGAAATCTTCCAAGCCCTGAAAGAAAATAACCTCCAACCTAGAATGATGTACCCTGCAAAACTGTCTCTCAAAATTAATGGAGAGACAAGATATTTCCATGACAAAGAGGAACTTGGAGAGTTTGTGACCACCAATCCAACCCTGCAAAAAATACTGAAGGACATTCTAGAGAGAGAGAAGAAAATCACCAGGATTCTAGGAATAATGGCAGAAAGGCCTCAAAGAAAGGGGCAGAGAGTGGAATGAAGGAGAAAAGTAAACAAATAACAACAGAAAAATAGCATGGCAGAGATAAGACAGAGAAAATTGGCTATATCACTGTTTTATCTTGACTGATTTTGTTTGAATCTGTTATGATTGAGAGTGTCGAGTCTGAGAGTAGGGGCAGCTGCTCTGAAGATGACAGGATTCAATAGGATACCCATTCTGGTTTGATTGTTAACTGCCTTTGAAGTCCTATAATGTCTCCAATGTTTAGATTTTATTAATAGTGTAAAGCAATGCTAAGTTTATATTATATTTGATGATATAGACAATTTTATTGAAAATAACAAGAGTCATCATAGTGACTACCATAGATCACCTAGTGTTGTGTTTTTGTATGTTCTTTTCATCTCGTGTTTCTCTAGGAATTTGTATTGCTGACTTGTTTTGTTTCTCCCTCTAATACAGAAAGGCTAGGTATATGTGTAGAGACTTATACATGTGTAGAACTTCTAAGTAGTTTATGAGAATGGATTATACTTATTATAAAGATAAAAAAAAGGAAAAGAGAGTATTCTAAAGGATATAATTGCATGTATGTTTGAGTGTGTGGAATTAATAACCATGTTGCTAAAGTTTTAGTTGGATGGATGAGCAAAACTGACTGCAGTCTCACTGTTTGGATGTCCACTTTGTGGACTTTACTTTTGTGACTTGAACAACTGCACCTAAGAGGAAAGTATGTAATTATCAACTGGCGACTTTTTACTGGTTAATATTTTTGTTTTTTTTTTTTTTTTTGAGATTTTGTGTTGTTTCTACCCTCTTTCTGTTTCAAAATTTTTTCTCAAATAAAAAAATTTAAAAAAAAAAGCAAGAGGAGGAAAAGAAAGTGCTCTAAAATAGATAACTATATGTATATTTAAGTGTGTAGGATTGATAACCATTTTACCAAGTTTTTGTTGGATCAGTGAACAGAACTGTTTGCAGCCTCACTGTTTGAATGTCCACTTTGTATGCTTTCATTTTGTAACTTGAACAACGATGTCCAAGAAGATAATATGTAATGTATCAAATATTGATTTCTTACTCTTTATTTCTTTCTGAAATTCTGTATTGTTTCTACCCTTTTTTTTGTTTTGCTTCCCCCCTCTTTAAATAAAAAAAATAAAAAATAAAAATACAAATAGTAATTTTATAAGTGGAATGTGACATTAAAAATAACTCTCGTGCTCCCAGGGTTAGCTTAGTTGGCTGAGGCCCCACTCTGAAAACGTGAGGTTGTAAGTTCCATCCCAGAGGAAACAACAAAAAAAAGTCTATAAAAATAACTCTCAAGGTGATTAGAACTATAAAATTAATATCTATCCCTTTGAACAATAGTTTTTTATTTTTATAAGCATTTAAAGCATATACTATTATAGTAGCATTCTCATTATATATTATCGAAGAAATATTGATGGTAGTCTTGAAAAGCTTAAAAAGTGAACTTTTTAAGTAGTCAAAGTCTATATATGTGGGGGGGAGAGAGAGAGAGAGAGAGCAAGCACTACAATAGTACAAGGCAAAATCATCTAAACTCAATTTTTATAGAGCAAAAGCAGAAAAGAAAGAATGCAGTATTCTTTTGGTGGCCTTTAAACATGCTCTGCTTACTTTGGATCTTTATTATAACCTGAAGATGTCATCTAACACAGAGTCTTATAGAATGGAAGAAGGAAGGTTCATATAGGAAAACCAGGTACAAAGAAAGAGTAGTTTGCTGACTATGATGGAACACTGATGAGGAAAGTTTTCATATACAATAAGGGCCTCACCTTATTGGTATATCTAAGTGAATTATCACTGTAGGAAACAGCATATTGGCAACTGAATAAAAGATGAAAAATCCAGAATAGATGAACCTTTCTTGGGTATGACTAAAAAGAATAAAACCAGAAACGAAAACTGAGCCCAGAGAGTTTAGTATTCCATAAGGCAAATAAGCATAATATGCTTCCCAGGGCCAACTGTGATGCATTATGATGCACAGAAGGTTAGGTGTACTCCTCAGAGGAATGGCTGCTCTAGGCACCAAATGTTTGAGAATGAGAATGTCCTCCGTTTTTAAAAGCTTACTATCTAGCGAGAGAGAAAGATGTATCACATATCATTCAGACATATGATAAATATAATAACCAACTCAGCCTAAAGATTGTAAGATAGGAAACAGGTAAAAATGCCTTCTTCTATCAGGAAGACAAGTGAATAGTTGACTTTTGAGTTGAATGTGAGTGATGAATATTGATTTCAAAAGCAGGCCAAGAGTTGAGGCCTGGGAATCAGCAAATACAGAGATGTGTGAAAGCCACCACACGTGCTTCAGTGATCTGCAGCCTGGGAAGCTCCCTGGGGAAGACCAGAGAGCAAGATTGGCACTGTACTCAGGGCCTGGGTTGTGAAAGTCTTTGCATGGGTTTTGTTATGAGAACCCATTGAAAGATGTAAGCACTTTAAACTGTCAGATAACGCTGATTCTGTACTTTGTACTTACAATTAAAGGTAGAGTCTGATTTGATGGCTAGTGATATGAAATCCTAAGTAGTTCCTTCATAATTTCTTGGCATGAGCGGAGCAGAAAGGATGGAAAAGCTTTAGAGATTCAGTGGTACCTTGGATCACAACCTTGATTCTTTCCACAATTTTGGTCACATGCTGAGGTGGACAAGAACCGAAGCAAATTCAGTGGGGAAATAGTGTGTGGATGAGAGAAAGGAAGAATAGTAGAATATTTTCTAAGTATTGGGTCTGGTGCTGTGTAAGATACATATATAGAATATGGTATAAGAGTGTGTAAGGAAGAGAAAGGTAACAAAGAAAATTTTAAAAAGTTACAGAGAAAGGATCATGCATTCATCTCACATTCATTGTATGAATAACATTTATGGAGAAAGCTTCTTTCTATGCATGAATTTCATCAAATGCAAAGGGGATGTCAAAATTAGAAAAACATCATTTTGCAGTTTTTTACAGAATAATATGTCTGAGTGATGCTCATTGGTGGACATTATAATTAGATGGATTTTTTTTTTTTTTTTTTTGTACCAGGGATCAAACTCATGATCTCCTGCTCGTGAGGCAGGAGCTTATACCGACCGCTGAGCTAAATTCCTGGCCCAATTGGATGGATATTGATAGAGAATTTCATCATATAGGTATCAGGTTGATATCCTCTGGACCTGAAAATAAGTCTCGTCATTACTGGGATTAATTAATGCGTTGTGATGTGTTATAATAGGACACATACAGTGTGCTATATAATGTAGTCTGCTAGAGAAATAACCCCATATATCATGTGCATGTGGCCAGTTCCATACAGCAAATATACTGCAAACATATAATAAAAGTAAAAATAATATGCTTCTATAACATCAAAATTTTAGATCTAATTGTCAATTTATGGGAAAGATTGAGAGTAGTGGGGGAAGCTAACCAACAACCAACACCACAAATATGCACTTGGACTATGTAATCTGAGCAGCTACTTGACGATAACAGTACACAATATATTAACCATTGTTAGTCTCTTATTATTTTGTTTTGAAATTCTGTATCATCATTTTTTTCATTTTAAAATTCAAATAAATGAAGAGATGGAGAGAGGTGATGATTATAACTTTGAAAATAGATCCTAAAAGCACAACAACTGAACGCTGCTTCTGGAAGTTTGGGATTTTTATTTGAGCAAAGAAGCTTTATAAGGAGCTGTTTGAAGCAATCAGAATGATTAAAATATAAACTTGGACTGTACTTGTGGTTTTTTTTAATTTTAAAGAGACTACTTGAGGTTTAACCGTTAATTAGTTGGATATGTGATCTAAGAAGGGCACTTATTTATTTACAAATAGATGTAATGCTTTAGATTTTATGTAAAGTCAAATAAAATCAAAATAAAATCTTTGTGAAGAGTTAGAATCAATGAAATTGGTAATATTTGTTAATCAACAGCATTTAGTACTGGACATTAGTGTATCCTGGATTATGAGTGCCCACTGTGTTAGTTGCTGTCTTACAAGAGTGCGAATTTCCACAATGAAAGAGAAACATTTTTAATTTTCAGCCAGTTGGTATGAGGTGTCCATGAGACATTCCAGTAATGGCTCTTTACGTTATTTACTAGTGTAAATACAGATTCTTGACTATTTTCAAATAAAATACTCACTAGAAACTTATACATAGTACATAGTAAAAGTACTGTCAACTGTCTTAAGCTGGTTTCTTTTTTTTGGAAAAAATCTAAAAAACAAAATTAAAGATAGATAATAGGAAATAGTAAGAAAGAGCTCTGGATGGAGGAAATGGATGCAAAAAGGTAGCTGTTTTCTAGTAACAGAGTGCTACTGACTGGGCAAGGAGAGTTTCCTTTGTCTGACAACACTAGCTCTAGACCCTAAGATGACGTCGTATCCTCATAGAACCTTAGACAGTGAGGGGAGCCGCGTGGTGAGAAACAGCACAGGAGCTTGTCCTCAGAGCTTTCCCTCTGTTCTTATAACGTCATCAGTACTCAATCAGGGACTCCATGCTAATGTCCATAACCAATCTTAATTATTCCCAGAAGCTCTCACTTCTTGATACCACGGTAGGATTAAGTTTCTAACATCTTAATACCTCACAATAGGAATTACACTGCAACCTGAATTTCAAAGGTTCTGACTGTACTCAAAACATACAACAAGAAAGACAGAAGGAGGGTAGAGGAAAAGTCAGTGTCCGGTGGAAAGAAGCTTCCAAAAGTCAGGAAGAAAACCAGGATAATACACCAAAAATAAAAGAGACTCTAAAATGGTACAGGTATCATATAGAGTAAGTATTATGGTGTACGTTAGACCTGTCCAATGTGAACCATCATTGGTGATCAAATTTAGAGACAATCTAGAGGAATAGTTCTAGCAAAAAGAGAAACTCAAAAGTGAGATAGAAATGGATTCATAAGAAGCTGAAAAATGAGACATTAGAGAGAGCTCTCTATATTCTTTCAAAGATGATCTATGGATGTTTCTCCTTTTTAATTTTACTGTGATTTTCATGTTGTTGCACTGTTTTACTTCTTTGTTAGTATGAAAGTGTAAAAGCAATCAGATAAAGAAGGGGAGAGCCGTGGGTGCAGGGCAGGTGCCTGACAATGTCACTCAAACTTACGCTCACCAACAGAGAGACCATTCGGGTCAGTACCTTTCCAGGGCATTGCCATGTACGTACCAGAACACAGCATTTCGCGAGAAATGAGAAAACATGATGTTATCCTTTCCCCATTTCCCTTTCATTTTCACTCACACACAGTGGTTGAGGAGCCAGTGACTGTTCTGGAATCCTACAGAAAGGACTTTGAGTTGGCAGTACATTTATAGTTTAGCTTGAGGGTAGTATGCACATGTAATCCAGGTAGATTTTAAATTATTGTCTAGCTATAGGAATGGTTTACAGGAATCACCTTTGAACAACTGTGAAAACTCATTATGGTACGAAAGTTCAAAGCCTTCTTTTGTATTGTAATATGAAATTGTCCTATGGTGCCTGGCTTTAGAAGCACACAGAAAGTAAAGAAAAGCAAAGTTTGAAATGTATTCAGTAAGAAAAGTTAAAAGTGAAAGATTTAGTTATCTGCCAGTCTGAAAGTTCAAGAGTACACTAAATAATGCAGCAGTCTTAATCATTCATATATCATCTATTTTTATTTTTATAAACAATCATATGAAAATATAATGTACAACATAAATTTTAGTGTTATATATAATACTTATATTAATAATTGCTCATCTGTATAATAATTTTAGCAGTTTTTCCAAATTTGACATTACATGGTTTTGTCATATGTAAAAATAATTTTAGAATATATAGCCAAAAAAAGATAGGGAAATAGGTGCTATAGAGCTACATCAGGCAGTTAATATTGCTTTTCCACATTTTGTGTGGTTTTAGTGATATTTTGTTAATTCTGAAATACCTTTTTCCAATGATTTTATTCAGTCTAAATGAATTTACTGTCATCTTTAATACTGCCTTCATAACTTTTTATTTTTCTCAGAGAAATTTCCATAAAACCTGGATCAAGACCAGGGATTTAGCTCTGCGGCATAAGCACTTGCCTGACAAGTGCGAGGTCATGAGTTTAATCCCCGGTACCAAAAAAAAAAAAAAAAAGACGAAAAAACCTGAATCAAAACCAGTTATGGGAGTCAATGGAGATGACTGTAGTTTATGAAGGAGAGTGTAATTGGAGATCACTAGATAGATGATAGATAGAATTATAAAATCTGTAATCTGTTTTTGCTTTCGTCTAAAGAACACAAGCAGCTGGCTTTTAGTGACGTAATTAATTTTTGTTCTTAAAGGGAATATTTTGAAAAATCTTGAAGCTTAAAGGACTAGGACACAGATGCTGTAGCTTAGGTTTACAACCGGGTCTGGATCACTTGGGTCCATGACTCTTCCTGCTCCTCTATGGAACCCACCTCCATTCATTCCTTCCCCCCATCAGGGCTTTTTTCCTCAGCCCTGAAGACCAGTGAGTTCTTTTCAGAGGCAAACACGAAAACGTTCAAGCAGAATCCTGCCTCTGACAAATTTCAGTGAAAGCTTTACTATTTCTTGTGAATAAATCTAAAAAGTCAAGTACTTTCCTGAAGTATTTTGTCCTTGGTAAAGCCCGATGAGGCTATAATCAGAAGATTTAGTAATAGTTAATCACAACAGGACTTCTGGACAATTGTAGACTAAACAGGAATAACTATTTTGTAAAGATGTGATTTAAAAATTTTAAGAACATTTATATTCTAGATTGAAACTCATATTTATTTTTGGGGGGGTACTGGGGATCGAACTCAGGATCTCACTCTTGCCAAGCAGGTGCTTATGATGCCAAGCTAATTTCCTGGCCCTGAAAATCATTTTATTTAAAAGAATGTAAATACTATACTCACTGAAATATAATTGCTAGTTTTTGGATATATCTGTCAAGGAAAAATAGTTTATTTAACTATTTTGTTTAAATAATTTATTTCAGTCTTTTTCACATGACTATTAAATTTATTAGTTTTATTATTTTTAGGGAGACAGGCAATACTAATTTCTATCCAGGAATTCAGCAGTTGACCCAAAGTCACCCACTGAACTAGAAGTAAACAGTATATTTTGAAAACAGTTTATCATTTTCCCTTTTATTTGCCTATTCAATAACATTGTTGACAGACTTACAGAATGGATCCAGTACTACTTTGTTTCTTAAATTACTTGCTTCATGTTACTAGTGTAGGCAGTACAAATTTGGCCTATATTTTTAAAATCTTTGTGAAAATCTAATTTATTGTTCTTATCTTTTCTGATTATAAATCACTGTAAATCATGGCAGTGTAACTAGGAAAGTTCAAAGTGAAGATTTACAGTAAGTTCTGAGTTTCAGTCCTTAATCACTCAGTTTTTACTCATCATGTGTGAGAAACTTTTTTAAAAGTATAGGTGCTAAAATTCTTCTATATTCATTAATTAATTTGACGAACTAGCCTTTTCCATCACTGTCAAAGTAACAAAGTAGCAAAATTTCCTTTCCTTCATGAATTGTTTTTTTTTTTTTTTGTCTTTCTGAGACAGGGTTTCACTATGCAGTTCAAACTGGCCTTGAGCTCCCTTTGTAACCCAAGCTGATCTTGAACTTGCTATGATCCTCCTGCCTCAGCCTTCTGAGTGCTAGAATTATAGGTATGTGCCACCATGCCTGGCATCTTCATGAATTGTTAAAGCTTCTGTGAAAACTGTGAGAGGGAAACTGTGGCTGAAAATTTCACAATGTTGATGAGGGCCACAGAAAGTATGATTTGTCATTTACTGTCCTTTTTCACAGCTTTGTCGTTAAAACATCCTGGATCTGTAACTGGACAGATTTCAGTGAAAGTAGCGGATCTGAACTGGGGAGTGGTGAACTAATTCACAGTAAAGCGATTATTTTATGAGGAAACAGAAAAAGTGGTATAGTAATTTGTAAGTATTTTATTTTCAAAATATTTAATTTTCAACAAAAGGCAGGGAATTCTCTATAGTATCCATGTCTAAAGGAAGATATACAGCATAAAATATCTGAGAAAGTATTTCATGTATGAGAAACTATATAATATTTAAATTTGTGTATTTGGTTTACTTCACTTAACATTATATATCTCAAGATGCAACCATTTTCCTACAAATGGCTCAAGCTTCTCTTTCACATGGCAGAATAGTAATCCACTGTATATAAATACCACATTTTCTTTATCCATACATTTGCTGATGGACATACAGGCTGTTTCCGAGATTTATCGATTGTGAATTATTCTGCTGTAAACATGAGTATGCATACATCACTCTGGTATGATGTGTTTAACTCTTTTGGAAAGGCACCTAAAAGAGAAATAGCTGAGTCAAATGGAATCTCTCCTTTTAATTTTTTGAGGAATCTCCATACTGATTTCCGTAGGGATTACCAGTTTACAGTCCCAGCAGCAATGGGGAAGGGTTCTTTCTTCCTACAATCTCTCAGCATTTGTTACTGATTGGCTTATTGATGACAGCCATTCTTTGTGGAGATAAAATCTCAGTGTTGCTTTAATTTGCATTTCTCAAATAGTCAACAATTTTTTACTATGTTTATTGGCCATTTGGATTTCTACATCTGAGATGTGTCTCTTCACTTCACATGCCCAGTTTTTTCATTGAGTCTTTAAATTTGGGGAGCTCTAATTTTTTAAAAGCAATGTATTCTAGATATTAATCCTTTGAGGAATAGCTGGCAAAATTTTTTTCCCCATTCTGTAGATTGTCTCTTCGTTCTGTTGGTGATTTCCTTTCCTTATGCAGAAACTTTATAAGAGAAACTAAACTTTTTAAAATGGTAAAACAACAATAACAACAAATAGACTGCTGGATCAGTGGAACAGTGGAAGACATAGAAACATACTTTGATAGAAACAGTTATTAAAGTCATTAATTTCTAACATGAAGCTATCATATCAAAATTTTTAATTTCTTATAAAACTGTTTTGTATTATATATGCACTTCTCCAAGTACTAATTAAAAAAAGTGCTTGAATAAAAACTATTTTTTTCTTATTTCCTATAATTTTGATGATGCCAGAGAGTGAATCCCATACTTCCAGCTCTAGCACTGCATACTGTGAACTCCCAGATAGGAAGGAATGGTTTAAAGTAGCCTTGAACCAGCTGATTGAACGCAGTGGCAGTAAGAGCTCTAATAGGCCAGAAGGTTCTGCAATTATAACCACAGAGAAATGACCGAGAGACAAACTAAGAAAGAACTTTAGGTTGTAAATGTCTCAAACTGCATTACTATTCAACAAAGAGGTAAGCGAGACTTCCCTCAAAACTTCTAAATTTTGTGCCAAGTATTAGAAACACCCAACAAAATTAATAGTAATTATATTATAAATGAGCCAGGCATGGTGGCAACCACCTGTTATCCCAACACCTGGGAGGCTGAGGCAGGAGGATCGCTGTGAGTTCAAGGCCAGCCTGAACTTTGTAATGAACTGAAGGCCATCCTGAACTACAGTGAGACCATGTCTCAAAACCAAACAAAAAACAAAACAAAACCCTTATAAATGCTAATAACTCTCGCATGCATTTTATTCATGACTTATAGATCATCTAGAGAATTAATCTAGAATGATTGATTTACATAAAGTTCTCCAATAAGAATTGCGTATTTCACTTTTTTGCTTATGTTACCATACCATTTTTGAATTCCATGCATGTATGAATATGAAATGTAAATATGGAAATGTATTTAAAATTTTTGCCATTTTAGAAATTTCTTTGAAGGAAATATCATTTTCTGCCCCTTTTTTCCTCATATGCTTCTTGCCTATGAGTTTTTCTTCCCAAATTCATGTGATGTGAATAAATACTTCTGTGAATGTCTAAGCATGATGAGCAGGTGTTAAGATGCCATTTTCAGAATTAGACCTGAAAAACTTGTTTTTCTGTTTGTTCCTGCATGAATACTCTAGATGAGTAGTTACTGGGTCTTTATCAGCAGGGCTTTATATAACATAACACATTCGGGATAAAGTTACCACAAGAACGGCAGATTTGGAGTCCACTGTAGAAAAGGACATGCAGTCTCCCTTCTATAAATAGGATCACTTTAACTTCAGATCCAAAAGGCTCAATGAAACATGAATTTATTCTCCTTCTCTTTCTACTCTGCAGCACATAATTCCACTACATAATGATAGTGGTCTGTTTTTCAATGTTTTGCAGTTTTTATTTTGATAATTAAATTTACCATTATCCATTCATTGTAGTTGGGATGTGGGGCTTCATTTTGGTTATAAACATGGAATTTTATACCTGTATTACTGAATAATTTATATCCATCATGTGATTTCATTAGATAAGTTTATTTTTAACCTAAACCAATATGTAATTTAATCAGAATGAATAACAGGTTTTTTGGTCTTCAATAGGATGAGAAATTCATTAGTATAGACAAGTTATGTCACAAGCGAGCTGCATACAGTACATACATTTAATGACAGCGGTAAATTGGATTTATAATCCCTAGTCCTTGATCATTCTGGTATTTAAAGTATAGTTTTTTTTATTGTAATGAGTGAAAAGATAAATTCAGATTTCAAGATTTGTATGCAAATATATTTCTTCATATTTTTCCTGGCTAAATTATTCCTAAACAAGCATGCTGTAATATATGAGCAATTATATTTTAAAGGGCTTGTTCTGGGAGCAGCTCTGTAATGCATTTGTTTTGGGAACAGTGATCAGTGTTTTTGTTTACAGTCTGTTAGCACTTGCGAAGATCTTCCATAGTTAAAAATGACTTCTCATACAACCTGTTTCCTGATACCCTTGGGGAGTGCGTGCGTGCGTGTGTGCATGTGTGTGTGTGTGTGTGTGTATACATGTACACATGCAAGCATGTATGTATTTTAAATTTGGGAAAGGCTGTGCTGAAAATGAACACTGAGAAATAGATATGAAACAAGAACCCATGCCTTGTCTTTGTAGCTTGTCAAATGTATCAGCAGTCCTATCTCCATTTCTATTAGAAAAAAATCTAATTCAATTTAAGTTCTTTCAACCCTATATATTCTATTTCTTTTCTCAGAAATTGTAACCATACTTCTTGTGCAAAACCATAATTGTCTTTACTGTTCTGACTTTGTTGGTTTATTTACTTATTACTTAACATAGATACTATTTCTAATATTTTGATACTAGTATCTACTGTTAGCATTATTAAGACCTAACTGTGCATACATAGCATGCTGTGCCGTTTTTCAAAACTCTTCAAAATAGTTCTTGAGACACAGATTATAATTTGAACCCACGATCTGTGACTTCAAAAATGTTTACAATTATTGTAGTTCTTCTAAATTCTCTACAGAATTCCAGTATGTATTGGCTTCAGTGACTTACAAAAGGACTGAACTGGAATGATTGCTTTTCCTCTCAGAGAGGATATTGTAATTCAGCAATGTGATTGAACAAACCATAGTGCTCTTACTAATTGCTTGGAAAAAAACAAAAACAGAAAATGCGTTTAATTTTGCTTCTCACAAGAAATCCTGACTTGGACCTGCACACAGAATATTTAAAAGGTACAAACTGTATCCAGAACATTTGTCTAATAAAATTGTTTTAAAGTTTACATAATGTAGGCCAAACATTTAGCCTACTAAGTAGTCTATGGATAGCTGCTACTCCACATGCTCTGTGAATTCTATTCCTGTATCCTTAGCCTTATGATGTATCCTACTACAGGAAAGGTCCATAGAACCATGTGTCAAATCAATGTACTAATACATGTAAGGTACTGGAATAAAGGAAAGTCAGAGTATGCTGAAGATTCATTAGTAACTTTTCAAGCAGAACTGTAAGGGATTTGAGTAATATGAAATCAGAAGCACATTTCAAAGTCTTTCAATCTTACCCAAGATGACAAAGTGCTTCATGTGCACACTCTCTGCTTCATGTGCAATATCTCTCTGCTTTGGGGGCCCAATGTAGTATTGGCTCAATTTTTCTCTAGATTTGAAACTAGTGAGTATTATTGTCTTTCTTAAATTTATATATACTATCTTTTTTCTCCATACAGTCTTTAATATGTAAAGTAGTGCCTTTTAATGCATTGATGAAAAATGTAGCAAATGAAAACTAGCAAGAAGTAAAATGTAGAATTTATTCAAATTAAATTTTACATTGTTCAAGATAATATAAACTTTGCCTGACAATGCTGATCTATTATTTGATAGTTAAGACATCTTAAATGTTCATTTAAATTTTGATCACTTACAGGCCAGTGTTTTATAATTGTAATAACCATAGATAATTATTTTAGTTTCTCTACTTATTTACATTTCAAGTAGAAACAGAATATGTAGAATAGAAAAATTCTTTAATCCATCAAAACATATCTGATCTGCAAAGTAGTTTAATGTGATATACTTTAAATACAAAAGTGAGTGAATTGAGCACAATAACACAAATAAAAAATGAGACATAATTGGTCTGTTTTTCTGATTCCTTTAATAGCAGTGATTTTTGATGGCATCAGATCTTTGTATACCATTATCTGACTTTATTTAGAATACCACACTACTAAGCATCATGCCCATTTCCAGTTCTGTGACACTACACTGCTGGGATTCTAACCCTTCCAGTTGTAGGTTACTTACCTTCTTGTGTCTTAAATATGTATTTTGAACTTTGGTGAAAAATTTTCAACTAATAATACTGCTTTTCTCAAGATAATAAAAGGCTGCTTGCTGCTATTTTCATATTCTGGTATTTTACAGTTTCAATGTAAAAATCTTGAGAGCTGGATATTCTATAAACAATAATGATAGATTTACAAGAAATACCCTTTAAGGCAAAATTTAATGTAGCATGAATTCAAGTAGTAAAAATAATATTCTCAGAAATGTTACTATAGAAAAAAATATTGGGAATAATTATATTGAAATGCATAATGCTACTCTGGGAAATCCATCAAAAGAAATATTCATATAGTGACTAGATGAATCTTATAAAGAAAATCATAGAGGAAATTAAAAAATTTCATTATGGGGATGTATGTGATCAAAATATACTGTATACACAGAAACTCACCCTAACGTGAAATTATGGTGTGGAGTAGATCAAAAAGTGTGATCAGGATATTTAAATATGTCATGTGCATGTAAAGGTCTGCTGGTATGAAATTTATTAATCTATATAATTGATATGCACCAAAAATGTGGGGAAAGTGAAAATTCCATAATTTAATTTGGTAATTTTATAATGCTCACATCTATTCAATCATTGTCATTTGAAGATTATATAAAATTAAAACAACTTTTGTTGCAAGTGACTATGTATTGAAATAACTTAAAATGATAACTAATCATTTATGCATTAGACATTAATATAAAAAATGAGAAAATTTTGGTTTATATTGTAAAATTATTTGTGTATAATGACTTTGTTAATGGTGCTAAAGATAAAAAAGCAGGTTTTTTTACTCTTTTACTTAGAAATAGATTTGAATAAACTGATGTAAAACTCCATTTTTTAAAGAAAATTATAATGCAAATATTCCTTGCCAAAGTTTTTAGAATGTTGGAAGTTTGAGCGAAGGCAGTTTGAGTAAACCCAGCTGGACTTAACAAAGTTTTTATTGTATCTACATCTTAAATGTAGTTTGCTCAGCTTAAATTTTTTCTCCTTTGTTTGTACATTATATAATCTCCATCTCTCAATATATGTACAATGTGTGTATTTTGACTTATGGAGTTGTATTTTCAAGACCGAAAAACCTACCTGTAAAGTCAATATGCAGCAGTGTGATTCTGAGCAACATAATTGTCCTAGGCTCTTGTGTTTGCATTTGTAAAATGAGACTTAAAATTCTTATGTTTTATAGAAATTAATTGCAAAAATTAAGATAACATGTCCTGAATTCCAAATTTTGGGTAAATTTTAAGTCATTATTGTTTCCTGTTATTTGGTTTCAGTTTAAATTCTCTTTTTTTTTAACTCTTCCATATAGAGGCTCATAAATGTCTTTACTTGAGACACATTTTAACTACTAAAAAAGAAATAAAAATTTGGAATTTTAAAACTATGAAGTAATTTGTTGGATATAACTTCCTAGGCAAAAAGGGAGCAAAAATTAATTTGTGTATCTCTTGGTGCATTTATCTTGCTTGTCCAATTTGCTTAGTTATTATCTCTTTTCCTATCCTGTTATTGACTGTAGTCTTTGTAGCTAACAGTTTGAAATTTGCATGAATGCATTAGAAGAGTAGTTGTTATCATGTCTCTGCAGTTTTCACATTAATCACTATCTTTTAAAGATATGTTTAGATGATCAAAGTGTTGTTAAATAAATGAAAGAGAAAAGTCAATTACTGAGATTCCCAATGGTTTTTCATCAATGGTTAGCTAAATTTTTCTCCAGTGAGATTATCTAGCATTTAATTAAAGTGACATTAAATAATATCTACTTTATAGTGTAAATAAATTTTCAATTCCTTATCAAATTTGTAAATAGAAATACAATGCAGTTTATAAGATGGAACATTTTAGTTCAGAGATATATGTATCCCCTGTATGTGGGTTTTGAGAATTTTACTTAATTTTTGTGAAAACATAGAAATTTTTACTGTATCCTTTCAAAATAGGGAAATAATTTATTAGTCTATAAAAATAAAGTTTATCTCATTCTGACTTTCCTGCAATTAACCACAAGGTGGTATTTGCAATAAAAAAGGGTAACAGCAAGTTGGATTTTTAACAACATAGTTGTTCATAGTAGACCTCATGCTCAAGTAGGTTGTGTGCCTGTGTGTATGTGCTTAGACCATGAGAAAATGAAGGAAATAATACTGTAAAAAATAACTTGTAAAGTGCCCTGTAATAGTCTAGAGAAATAAAAATTACAAGTTTTCAAGGAACAATATTGTGATATATACACACAAACACACACACATATATATACACACACACAAATATATAAAGAAATTTTCTAATCATGATAAAAATAAAATCGTTTAAAACTGGCCTTTACATTTGAAAGCTTCAGAGAGCACGTGGAAACACATTATTTCTCTCTAGGTTTTCCTTTGAAACAATCAATAATATTAAATTCATTCAGTTTGTTCCCCGTGCGGAGATTCCCAGCAATCCATATTTAAAATGAATAACACACGGGGATATATCATTTAGTGTGTCGATATATTTTAAGAGACCGATAATTTGAGTAGTATAAGAAAGAAAACACTATGAATGAAAAATAAAATTAACCTTATAATTAAATGAAATTGTGTTTGCATTAGCATTATGATTTTTATGTGTGTGCATTTTACCACTTAAGTAACTAAATAAACAGTTCCATGACAGACTCCTTGCTTGGGAAGCCAGTCATTCTACAAATACTTAACGAAGATAAAACATGTGCAAGGTGTTATGTCAGACATTACAAGGGAAGGAGAGAGTGCTGAACAAACAAACTGGAAAGTGGATGAGAAACGCAATATTGTTAATACTGCTCCTGCTTGGCAAACACAGTTCTGTGTTTTTTTAAAAATTCTCTCACAACTAGCCGCACAATAAAGAATTATAATCTCTATTTTGCAGCTCAGGGAATTGCCAAATTCCACAGTGCTAACAAAATAACAGAGATAAGTGAACAATCGGAAGAGATTAAACTGTTCATTTTATTTTTCCTATAGCATATGATATTTTTTAATATAAAGAGCTAACTTCATATTGGTGGCAGTTAGTTTTGTAATGTTTGTATAAAAATGCAAAAGCTGTAAGAATTAACTCATAAACATTTTCTTTATGCTTGAACATGTAATTATTTTAGCCTTAATAAAACTTACCTTTCCACTTATTATGCAACTATTTTATGAATTCTGTGAAATATTCTAGTTTTCAAAAAGCATTCTTATGGTTTGTGTTACCTTATGAAATTCATGCAGATGATTAAGTTGGGTGTTCCCAGACCGAGACTAGAACCTGGCATGCACAATTAATGTCAAATGAATGAATAAATAAATTGCCTTAGGAGTAATATATTCTTGCTAGAACAATTAGCACCAGAAAGTAATTTTTTTTCTAAAGTACTTAGTGCAGAAAACATTTACATTTTACACAAAAGACATGAAATGGGAAAAAATTGACAGTGTCAAACTTAAAGACAATAACAAACTTTTTTGTTTTGATAAGAAATGGTAGTAATCCACAGATGGTTTTGTTTCATAATTCTGTAAGTATGACTTGCAGTATTTTTAACGCAGTGATTAGAGGGTTACCAGTGACGTGAGAACCAACTATTACAGGGGCTGATTCCAACTACATATGCAGTAACAGCACATTGGTAGCTAGATACAGACTGTTGTGAGAGTGTTTACACCATGGAAATTGATATCTAGTAGCAATGAAGACTGACTGTCTCTATCTATCTATCTATCTATCTATCTATCTATCTATCTATCTATCTGAATGTAGTTGTATTGCATATTGCTGGATTTTCATGATTGACAGGCTGAAATATGGAATGCTAAATACGTGTAATTCTCAGAAGGATTTCTCATAACAAAGTATTGCTGTTTCTATAGTTAACTTTCTTTAGCTCTGCCTCCATTTATCATAATAGAAGTTAAATTTTGGCATGGTTTTGAAATGTAATGTACTTTTCAGCAGTGCAAATACCATATGAACTAATTAAGACCAAAGATTGCTTAATCATCATTTTAGATTATGTTTTTATGTAGTAAATGTCACTTGTAAGGTTTTAGGTCCGCAGCACCCTCTATCAATGTTCATTTGCTACTTTGTGATTCAGTTAGATTCTCTATGGGGTAAAAACCAAAAATCTATAGCTTTGTCTTGTGTAGTTGTGCCTAACTGTTTATATACATGAATATCATTTTATCATGAAAAAGCTGTTCATTTTTCTTTGCATTATAGTCCATGCATTATATAGATTTTCTGAAGTTAAATGTAGAGGTGGTTACATTTTTGGTGATATGCATTTTAACATATTAAAGAATCCAATACAGTTCGACTTCTTCATTTTACAGAGGAGAAAGAATAACCTGAAAGGTAAAATTGACCTGAACAAGGCCACAGAATACATTGACCTTCTAGCTTATATTAATCTGTCAATTTTCTGTGTACCTTCCATAACCTTACAGTTTGTGTATTTTTTGTTTATAATCATAAATACACATTATTTGAAAATGCACATGTACTTTTCCCAATTCCCCAAAGAAATCAAGGTAAAAATCCTATTAGATATGAACGATACACTTTCACTTACATCATGCTGCATTCTCATGTGCAGGGGTTTAGGATTCGTCAGACACAGGGCTGAGAAATTACAGAGCTACATTTAGACTTTTATTACATTTATGGCATCCAAGAAATACATCTTAAATTTCACACTTCAAATTAGCTATAACCTTAGTAGGTTTAGGACATCTATTGCTTCAATGTGAAATGCTTTGCTCCTGCTACCACCTGAATACAAGTCACCAAATCCTAGATATGTGGTGACTGGTGCATATTAAGTTAGCTTTCGCTTCACTCCTCTGCAGTGTGCTCATACTGAAAAAAGAATGGAATGAAAATCTTCTTTTTGTCAAGTTGCTGTGTCAGCTAATACAAGTGGAAAACATGTTGTAGGTACATAAGGCAGAGGAAATGAGAACTTTTGCTGGAAATTTAGAACTGCACAAAAGATAAAATGGCTTTGTATTCTAGGTCCCTATGGGTAGCTGCATGAGAATACAGTGCTGCCCTCAGCAAGGCCATTCTTCTCATACTAGCTTTCTCTTGTTCAAGGTCATATCCAAGAGTGGAATGAGATTAGCATAATGCTTTAAATATAGGTCTAGTAAATACAAGTTACATTCTAAAACTTCAAGTAGACTTTCTTTTAAAAAGCTTACTTCTAGATTTTAGCATATGGACTGAAAAAAATTGTGGGTATATTTTCCTGCACTTTAATCAGCATTAAAGTTACTTATAGGAAATATTTGAGTTTAAATTCCAGAATTTGATATGTTAATATTATATTTTCTCTTATCCCCAAAGTTTGTGAATTTTTAGAATATATTATACATTACTCTTAGTATGAGGCTTTTTCCTCTTCTATGTAACATAGAAGATGGATATTGATTTAAGTGACAGAGATACTTCTGTTGTCTCTTCATGCACTGGTACTTTTATATGTTAAGGCCAGCTCAAATTATTCCTTTGCCAAAGTCTTCCTTCAAGGACTTCTGACAACCCAGAGTGCACTAACATAAATATGAATCTCCAAATATGGAATATTTCAAGCACTGTTCTCAAATTTATTTCTTGTAGGACACTACAAGACATTGTAGGCCACTAATCAGTGTATTTGATGGAATCAAGTTAGCTAATCCATGAAGTTTGTAGTTTGAAAACACAGTAAAGACATAAGCTAAATATATTGATAGCTTTTTTTTTCTAGGAACATCTCAAAAGATGTTCTTCCATTGAACAAATGCTTACAATACTATTCTTTTTCATGATTTAGTTTGTTTCATCAGTTTCAGATATGCAGAACCTCAACTGCACCATCATAGTCTGCCTCCTAAGAGAGGGGGCCAATCCTTGATGTGATGCAACTACTCAACCTATTTGATTTGCATGTGGAGTAGGAAATTGCTCATTACAGAAGATTCTTTTCCCTTTGAATCATACATTTAGCTAAAATGTCATTGTTGTAGGTAATTTTTTGAAAAGCCATCAAAAGCAACTGATACGAGACAGAAAGGCATACTATTGTCTGCTTTTCGAATACAACTATTTAGATGACCTTTCTGTATCAGGAATTCTCATTGTCTTTCCAAGTACACCTTTATGTCAGGGACAGAAAGGCACAGATAAATAAAAAGTGAATATTTAAGGCCGACCTTAGAATACTACTACGTTTCTCTGTAAAACAAAACAAAACAAAACAAAAATTCTTTTACTATGTATTAAATAAGTAAAAAAAATTTTTTAAAAAAGTCTATTCATGTTTAGGATCATTTTGAAGATGTGTGCATATGTGGGTTTGCACTAGTATTTTTTATAATCAAATGTTAATATGAATACTATATATAAGGCAAACAAGTAAACTAAGATAACTCTTTGCATATATACTAGGTTAAAATGAAATTTAAGTTTCCAGGGAATAAAATAGGAATCCGAAAATGCTAGATTTTTGATTCATAGTCCTTACATTTAGGATATATTTTGCCTATGGGGCGGAATAATCAGCAGTGTACATTAGTGTGTTTAGTGGATAGTTGACCTTGAAGACAGGTTGCTAAACCAGTTTTCAGAACCAGTGCACAATGTGGAAGTCTTCCAGAAAACTAGTTAGAGCTTAACACCATAAGTTGGTCAGTCAACCCATTGTCCTGTGTCTCTCTCTCTCCTAAGGCGAGTGCTATCACTTGGTCTTTCAGCTATGAAGTTGAGAGAGGCTAGAAACTAAGCAGCCGTGACAGAATCAGAACCTAGATCTTCCAAATCATATTCTAGTTTCATTTGAAAATTTTGAACCAGCTTCTATGGTATTTAAACATTTTGTTCCTGTTGTATCTCATTTCATTTTAGGTTATTTTTAATGAACCATAAGCCTTACTTTCTCTCATGTAAAGTAATAATTAAGAATAAAAATCTCTCTTACTGAACACACTCAGATCTAGAATTCTAAGAGTTTTAAAGAATATTTTTAAAAACACCATGCTAAAAATATATTCTCAATGTGTAGTCATACGTTTTGTTTTTAAGTATCAATTGACAAAAACATTTTAAAACCACTGGAAAAAACAGTTTTAAGTTCTGTGGCCTGTGAGCAATGAAATACTTGGAAATTAATTTTTTTTTTTTTTACAATTTAGTGTATGTACTTACAAAGTGACTGCATGAAAAATAAGAAAGAAAAGAAAGCCTGAAAAAATATTTAAATTTTTGTTTTAGCAAAAAAATGAGCAATTCAGTTCTGTGGTTAGAACTGTGGTGGGGAAGACATTTGCTTTCCTGACCCAATTCGTTGCTTTCTAGTATGTGAGTAGACCTGGTGCAACCATAGCTTGCAACTGCTTTTTGTGCTCATGTGATTTGGTCGTGGTTAATTAGTTGAGGCATAAAAATGAATGAAAACTTCAGTGGAAATAAATGTATGAAGAAATAAATAATTCAGGGTAATGAATACCCAAGCTTTGGATGGATGGGGCATGGAGGAGAAAGCAATTCAAAAATTAAACCACCTTCCCAGAATGAGTGCAGTCATATGTACTGAAAGCATGCAGTAATAAATTCTTCTTAAATCATAGAAGTAGAGAAGCAAATTAACAACATGTCAAGAAGACAATGATTTCATGAAAGTAGATGCCAATGAGCATTTAAGACTTTTATGAAATTGATGAGAGTGAGCACAAAAGAAAGATTAAATAGGAAAAGAACTTACAAATCCTGAAGTCCCAAAAAAGGTAAAATGAATATATCCAGGATATTACAGAGTACAGAAGGACTCTTTCAAAGAACAGAATCCTCTGAAATATGGTCATTTGGAAATGTTCTTAAGATGTAGACCCGTAAGGTTATAGTCGTCTCTAGTCCTACATTTCTAGTCCTCTTAATCTCAACACTGGTTACTTTCCCTTGACATTGTAGGCCACTAATCAGTGTATTTGATGGAATCAAGTTAGCTAATCCATGAAGTTTGTAGTTTGAAAACACAGTAAAGACATAAGCTAAATGATGAGGGGAGTTGAAGATTGCCAGATCTTTAACTGCCTTTAAAAAAAGCCATCTGTATCAAATAATCCACAGGCTGGGAGGATTAGGGGTGCGTGACGGAGAAAGGTTCATCATTGGACACTAAAATACACAGTTAGATGGGATAAATAAGTTCTAGTTCTACTGTATAGTAGTGTAGTGATAGATAACAATAATGTAATATGTATTTCAACAAGGGTGAGAAGGGCTTTGAATATTTTCTCCACAAAATAATTGGTAAATGTTTAGACATTCTTATCAAAGTTGAACATTATGCAATGCATATCTATATTAAAATTTGGAATATTACTCCCCTTAAACATATGTGATTTTTATGCTTTGTTTAGTCAGCTTATCATTATAATGAAATACCTGACCCAGGCTATTTCTAAAGAAGATTATTTAGCTCAATGTTGAGGAGGTTCAAGGGTAATCCTGGTGAGGTCTCTGTTGGATCTTCAATTCCTGATGAAGGTCATATATGTGAAAGGGCTTGTGTCATCAAACAAAAAATCAGAGTCTGCTGTCGCAAACTCCCTCTGGAAGACAAACAAAGGACCCAAGGACCTCCCATTGTTACCCTACCCTTAAATGTCCCCCAAGCAACTCTCAATTCTCATTCCTGATGCTCTACACTCTAAGGAACAATGCCTCCAATCACAATATATTGCAATACATACATTCATACATACATTCAAAGCACATACAAATCACAGCACACCCATACACACCTGCTATATATGTTTGTGTATGTGTATGTGTGTGTATGTATATAGGTATTATGTACGTAAAACAAGTTGTAGTCAAATATGCCTTTGTGACCACTAATCTTATTGCTTTCATTTGATAAATAGATGGTTGGATTAATAGGTAATAGGTAACTGGATTGTGGGGACTCTCACCTCATTCACGCGTAAACCCTCTGATCTGTTCGTAGCTGTTTGGGATGTATGGAGGAAGCGACACATCGAAGGAAGATGAGTGATGTGCACTGAAATGCCTGTTTTTTCTCAGACTCCTTTCCTCTCTGGCTGTCAGTGACTCCCTGAGATGAGGAGGAACCTGCCATGCCCTTCTGCTGTGCCATTTTTGCCTCACTGCAGCCCCAAAAGCAATGGAGCTGGCTGATCATGAACTGAACCCTCTAAAACTGAAACACAAACCTGCCTTCCCTTAAGTTGTTTTTCTTAGATATTTGGTCATATCAAGAAAAAATCTGCCTAACACAATGCTTTTCAACTGCATGAAATAATACACTGAAAGGCATGTTTTTTCAGGCTTTTACTTTTGTTATGACTTTGAATTTCAGAGCAGCTACAATTTACATTTAGGTTATAGATAAGTTGTCTGTTAAAAATATAAATATATAACTTGTTTTGGTTTCCATAAGACAGGTTATGCTTTATAATTCTTAAAAATCTAAGAGTCATGTCCATAACCTAATATGAGATTCAGTGCTCTGTATAACTTGTATAGATTATCTGAACTTTAGAAGAAATGCTGACAGAATCCAGTAACTTTTTATTCTCTTAAAAAGAGCCTATTCTATTGTCATTTAGCCTTTTCTTATGGAAAACTCACAGCACCTGTATAATATCAAGAATTCTTTCAGTAAAATGCAACATTTTGAGCATGATTATTTCCAAATAGAAAGATCACGTGTTAGAGCGAGAAGGTTAAACATGTTATATTTTTCCTGAAATGCATGAATCTGACTTTAGTTTGAAAAACTGATCTTATCATGCAAAAAGTTGGGCAATAAAGAAAAATGCAGATTTCTCGTATTTTCTGATTAAAATCAAGACTTAGAATCTGTTTTTTTCAATTTTTGAAAACTTTAGGCAACTCTAAATATGAAAGCATAGATTATATTTTGTTTTTTTCTAGAGTATTTATGAAATATGGAACTACCATCTGTGAAGCATAGAGTAATTCCTTTTTACAAAAGGGAGACTTCATAAAACATACTTAGTTTATGATCATATGTTAAAAGCTGTCAAATCATTCTTTTTAAGTCAGTACTCCACAGATGTTCATTAGACACCTATGATTAAATGTTAACAAAATGTTCATTAGAAATTTGGATAGATTTAGAGGCAACACTTTCTGGAAAGCCTGAATATGATCTCTATTTCCTATGAGTAGAAATGTAACTCATATTTATTTATGATTGCTTATTCTAAAAATAATCAGACCAATTTAGCAAGGCTTTCTGTCGGAGGCTATGAAGAACTTGCTCTGGGATACTTGTTCTTTCAGTCTTTCTAATTGAGGACACCTTTGTAGTTTCAGGGCATTTTATAGCACTAAGAAGAATGTGATGGAAGATTTTTTTCATATGCCATAAATATGATAAATTCAAAAAAGAATCAACTATACGGCAAGTTGCAATATTTGAGAAAGACTGCAAGTATAAACAGAAAAACAACCCATGGGTTTTGAATAGTCTCAGTTTAGAACTTTTTGTAACTCATGCATGTTTAAATTCTTTATATGTGAATTTAATTGAATAGTTTGAATGAATAAATATTCATATGTAGTAGAATGTGTCTGGCTGATTTAAGAAATATAAGAATATTTGAATTATTATTAGTTCCATCACCAAGACTAGGCTTAAAATTTTAAAATTTCACTGAATAATCTGTTAAATTTCTGTAAGCAATTAAAAACTAATTTCTGATCCTAGATATTTGAATCAAATATGTTAAATGAATCACTGAAAATAAGAATTCATAAGACAGTACTCATATAGCTTTACATCTTGAACTTTTGCATGGCAAATTTCCTTTCTCCAGGAAATGGAGATGGGAAATGGTGTTTTTATTTTAGATCTTATATTATCTAGACGATATTATCTAGAATATCTCTTAATTCAACCAATGTTAAAATAATGGATTTTAGAAATTGAAGCTTAGTATTCTCATTAAGAATTTTATATGTGTATATAATTTTCAACACCATACCACGATATCATGAAACTTTATTTAAAAAAGTGAAAGATAATATAGAAGAAGTACTATGTGCAAAGATGTATAGAACATTACTGTACTTCATGAAATCTAATCTAAAATAGTAACATTAATAATTACCTTTTAAATTCTCTAACCTCAATTAATACCTTCCCTATCTCAGTAACAAATATGTCTGTACCAGAGAGGCCTAAATTAGCTTTATTTATTCATTCATTCATTCATTCATTCATTCATTCAGCATTTCATGAAAGAACAATTTATTGACTGTATACACTGTCCTGGCATTAGTGTCAATGCTGGAGATAAATTATTGCACTCACACTGTAGGCAGTTGATATTTGTGAGTCATAAAACACTAGTACAGACTTAGCACTATCATGAATATTACTGAGCAGTGATGATGCCGCACTGTTGGCTCTGGAAGCTGAAGTCTCCAGACATGCAGGCTTTTCCCTCTTTCTACCTCCATGATTTTGCAGCAGTTTCTTGAAGGTGGATCATGGTGTGTCTTTCCTATGGACAAATTTGCTCAAACAATTAAAGAAGAGATTTATTGGAATAGCCAGAGTAAACCACATTAACTCACTTTTTTGAAATCACTAGTGAGAAGTTAAATTTTTTGGGGGGAGAGGAGAATACAGTGCTTAGAAGCTATACTTTTTCTTCCTTCAAAATTTTCTTTATGAAGCTAAGATTAAAAGGATTACCACTTGTAGCTTTATGCATAAGAATGACCTACCTTTATTTCCAGAATGAGTCTGTACCTGGAAACCTGTGTAAAGTACATCATATGCAATTCTTTTTATCTGATACATTTTACACTGTATTTTGAATTACTTAACTGGTTGTATAAACTGTCTTTCATAACACAAGGAAGGGCAATTGTGAGGTAAAAGCTGAGAAATGATATATGGCTCCTTGAAAAGGCTATACCCTGAGCAAAAACAGTTGACTGGGTTAGGGCTCTGTCATACATCTTTTGGAAAACTTCATGTCTGGATTCTTTTGCATTTTATGTTTGTAAACTCTAGTGATGTAAAAATGTGATCTACAGTTAATGGTATAAAGTACTTATATATTTTGAGTATTTTAATCCTCTTTATTAGTTGAATAAATATTGGTTCCTTGCATCTAGTATTATTCACATATCTGTCAATATTTTAAATCTTTATCAATAACAACATATTTCACAGCATGGTGTGAAACCTGAAAAATATGAAAATCACACAAGTACACTTAAATTAATTTAAAAATAGCAACAATCCACTGATGACAGGAGAGATTGGTTGTTCCTGGAGTGGAACAGGTGATGGGATAGAAAAGATGGAGTTTGGTAGGTATCAGGATATTAAAAATATTGTAGACCTGCATATAGGTAACATATTCATTTACATGACAGACAAGCCCATTGTAACATGCTCCATTAGGTGACACAGACAATTGAAAAAGATGACATGATTTAGAAGGTAATCATCTGTTACACATGATTATCACATGACATCTGATTTGCACATTTTCTCTAACAGTTTAAATGAAGGAAGTTTAGCACATGTGCAAAGTCTTTCTAGAAAAAAAATCTTACAGATTTATAGGCACAATGAGAGACCCATTTTGGAAATTCTTACTTAGGACAGTCCATGTCAAGAGATTGCAAGACATAAATAAATGCAGAAATAGTGTAATCAAGTAATTTTTCTGTCATCATGACTTCTGCATATTGTCAAGCTGTTGATAGCTAATATAATTTTGATGGAATAAAACTATACATTAAGTGGTTTTACTTCACTTTTTGAAAAATATATTATTTATTGTAGCGGGCTAGTTTGAAAAGTTTATAATAAAATGGAAGATACATATAATAACTCATGAAATAAGTAAAAAAAAAATGACCAGTATAAATTTCCCTCTCATTCTCAGAGTAGAATCTTAATTATGACACTGATGGGCCAGTGTACTTCAGGCTCTTTCATTACATATTTGTGGCATGTTTGACATGAATTCACATTTCTAGTCCACAAGTTTCTGGCTTCCTGTGTTTTGCCTTGAACCAACTGAGGAATGATACGTTGAGTTTATTGTTCAAAGTCTAAAAGGGACTTTTGAAATAAAAGAGAGAGAAAACAATAGATTTTTAAAACTAATTTATATAGAAGCTGGGAATATTTTTCAGGAGCAAAAGGAGGACAATTCTGACAGTGAGATACAGTTATGATCACTAAGCACGCAGAAGAAAGTGGCAGTGCCTTAACTTACCAAACTAAAAGGATTTGAGGGCTAAAATGAAGCATATGCACATCTTTATTATCTTGAGCCAATCCAAGAATGTCTCAGAGTGAATTAAGAGGGTGAGCGTGAAGAAAATAAAATATTTAAGTGACAATGGAGAACTGCAGGTTCAAAGCTATGAGACTTCAACTAGTTTATGGGATAAAATGAAGCTTGACTGCAGCTTCATTGAGGACTGTGAAAACCCAGTTCAGCAGCATTAAGGCTGGTAACAGATTGCAAAAGAAATGAAAGGGATGGTGAAAGAGAAGGCAGCTGGCGTACATCATGTCTTCTAGGAGGTTGGCACTGAAGAAAAATAGAGAAAAACTCCCTAAAATATTGGGATGAAATTTACTTAATTGCATTTTGGCAAGTTCTAAGGGCTTTTTATCTTCTCATCTGTGAAGAAGTAACGACAGCTTTCTAAGTTTCCTGTCTTCTCAGATTTGCCTTCCAAGCCCTGTTGAAGATGGAGTTCCCTTCAGATTTCAGGGGTGTGATGTTTCATATTGGACCACAGATGCCCCTCATCTCTACCAAGCATTTTCATTTCTTTTTTCTTACATAAGTTTGTATTTCACCCTTCTCGTTTTTCTCTCACTTGTTCCAGGCTGTCATAGGGAGCTCTGCATTCTTTAGCAGATGGCCCTTCAGAGTAACAGTGATGTATTCCTCTTCTCTACCTCACTTAAGAATTTAAATTATTTGGGTTCTATGACTCACAGCAGTTAAACCCAGGAAAACTGAGTCCAATGTAGATGTGAACTGCAGTGAGAAAGGCTTAGTTAGTCTGTATGCTGTAGAGTTGAGAAAGGGGCCACTCACATAAAATTCTTGAAAAGTCATCAAATTCTAATTGCAAAGGGCAAAAAAGGTCCCTGTATGAATGAAAGATTTTCCAAAATGTAATGTTAACTTTTCATCACTTTCTTTGTATTATTAAAGGGTGAGTCCTTCTACTTTCTCAGACACAAGAAAGACTAATTAAAAAAATATATATATATATATGATACAAACTGTTCACCTTTCAATTTTTAACTAATAGTGAGATTACTTGAGATGGAAACCTAAGCTAGTTTATATTAGGTTACTTTTTTTTTTTTGCAGTGGGATAATTATCTACTATTATCTTACAAATTTCTCCATCCTTAATGGCTTACATAAGCAAATATTTATTATTTCATAGTTGTGGTGAGCTGAGATTGTGGATACTGCTCTTCTAGATTGGTTTAGGGCAGCTGATGAGGTGTCAGTCAAGTTGTTGACCAGGGCTGCAGTCTTCTCAAGGCTGGGCTTAGTGAAGATCCAGTTCTGAGCTGCCGACCTGGGTGCTGGCAGCTTCAGGTCCCAGGTGGCTTTGATGGAGACACTGTGTACTTGTCCTATGGGATTCTTCCTAGGGAATTGACAACACAGCAGTAGATATTGCTTAGTGTGAGAAAGCCCAAGAGACACTTAATTATATCCTGATTATTATCTGCAGATCACGGGGGCCAGTACACACTGTAGGTGAAGGAATTACATGGTGCATAAATTGTAAGCACTAGGATGTTGGGAAAACATTTGCTGGGTGCCAATCCTACCCCATGATATATCCTAATACAGTCATCGGTTCTTGTTAATTAGGACTTTACCTTTTGTTTTTTATTCCTAAAACATGCATTGTCCAACACAGAAGAGGATGCCCACAATTTTAATTTTGTAAGTAGAAACCATGCAAAAGTATAGGTATTTTAAGAGTTCTCTTCCTTACTCTTTGTTTTAGTTTGCAAAGGTTTGGGAGAAATTCTCAGAAAAAATAAATGTATCAAATAGAAAAGCTTAAAAGTATTATATGTGGGTAGTTTTTAGTGCTATTTAATAAAAATATTCACATATGAGTGTTGCAAAAGTTACCAGATTAGAAATAAATTCTACTTTAGTTCTTGAAAATACAAATAGTTATATCTAAAACATAGAAAATGTTTTTTTTTTGAATTTTTAATTTTATGATGTTTGTAATCATGTTCTTAGTCAAACAACAATATCTAATTTTTTCAAAGACCTGGAAAATCATGGATGCAGCTACAAATAAATTCATGATGCAAACTCTTCAATATACATTGACATACATATTTTTCCTAGGTGAAATAAATTGTAACCAAATCCCATACATTTGCATTTAGTGTATCTAAATGTTTTCAGATGAAAATACATATTTTAAGAATCAAAAACAAAATTCCCTGAGATTGTAGTCAACAAAAATTTTCAGTAGCAGTCAATATATATTGATGTATGACCTCAGAATATCATGGCCTCAAACATCTTCTAGTCCTAGCTCTGTGCTCTGCTTCAAAGTGAACCAAAGCATGGAAGCAACAAGAAAAATGCTGAAAACTACAGATATGGAGCTGAAATAAACCCAAAATTTTAATGTTTTTGTACATACATTATTTACTATATTCTGAGAAACCTTGATGTGTTGTCATCATTGAAAATACACAACAGATACTTTGTATAGAACCATAGTACCAGAATAATTTTAACTGTATTTATATAGTTAGCCAAGAACCTGAGAGGGAAACTCAAAACCTCAGCTTGTAAGATGCCTTTATTGTATTTATGGAGCCAGTAGTGTGACCTATATGTGACCAAAGTTTTTCTCTCTAATGTTTGACATTGCACAGCATTGTTTCTGAGAACTGAAGTGTATCATAGAGACCATCCTATCAAATCCTATTATAAATTTGTCTACAGCCCCACTTCAGTGAGGAGTTGGGAAGAATAGAAGGAGGATTGGGTAATTAGAAATCTCTGGATGTGTTCCTGTAGAAGATGTGACACTAACAGAGCTTACAATCATGAGCATGAAATGAGTATATACAGAGGATACCATTTTCATACGAAATACTACTTAAATGCAATCCTATTCTGTACTCTTAAAAAGGCCATGGTTTTTATGTGAACTTTCATGAACATCATCATAGTAAGTATCTGCACTATTTTTCTTCTGAAAAAGGCAACAAGGATCATTTTTATAGCAAATGCAGCAAACACCATTTTATAGTAAATGCAAGAAACGTTTACTCTTTCTAAAATTCTTGCTCCCTACTTTTCTTTGTTTAAATTTTAATTCGTTCTCCAAGCTCCTGCTCCAATTCTATCTTCTTGAACAAGAATTTCCTCTCCTGGTGAGCCTCTGTCTTCTCCAGTGTGTCTTTGGTTTGTTTTTGTTGTATTTTGATCAGTGGCACTATGGATACTACATTTTGTGACAGGTTATCTATCTGTGAACCACTGGATAGTACTTTCTATGAGACATTGTATTCCTAGTCCCCAACACTGAGCTGTGTATCAAGTGCACATCTAGTAAACACTTGTTGTGAGATGGATGGAAGCAGTGAATCTATTACTGGAGCAGATGGTACCCTCAGAGCGACTGAGCTCAGATATATGGAGTAGAGGTCAACAAAAGTGTAAATAGTGACTGGTTTTATATCTCTTAGAAGCTGAGTCAAACCTCCATCAATTTATTGAGGCTGGAAATATATTCCATATTCATTGAAGCATTAGTTTTTCCCCAGTTTCCAACTTTTACCCAATATTTCAAGTTTTACCAAGCACTCAATTCTCTTACATACTAAAAAAAAAAAAAGAGTCTAAAACATCAATTAGAAAAAAGACAATCCCAGTAATGTTTCTGGATATACATGAACCAGAGGAAAGACCAACTATTTCCTTTTCTGTAAGAAGATACTTAGAAAAATTTATGTTAAAGTAGGGACTGATTCCCTTATTTTAAATTGGCTGTACTGTTCTCACTCAAGTGACAGATTTGTGTACAAACTAGAGGAAAAGCTGTTAACAATTACTGAACCCCTGAGGCCCATTTGTAACTCAAAGGATTACAGAGTGCTGCTGAATTAGTAGAAACATCTTCATTGCTAAGAATTAATTTTACATTTTTACCAAAAATTTTTAAATAATTTCATTAATAGTCAAGAAAGGATAATGTAATCACCATCCACTGATTTACTTTGAAAGACATTTTTAAATATTTTCCTAACATCTGTGTTATTAGAACACCTTGGCTTTATGTCAATACTAAACAAATTAAATGCTGAAGGGAATAACCTTTTAGGAAGTCTAAATGAGGCACACACTTCATACATATCGTACTTCAAAATCAATTCTATTTTGTTATGTTTGATATTGTTGTATGTGAAGCTATGCTCAACTATTTCAAAGAAAGAGATATGGTATCTACTGTTGATATCCAATTGTCTTATTGTGAAGTGTTGTGTTTCTTATATTTTTCTGTTCTGATCTGCCTTCTTCTGTCCTTTTTTGTTTTATTCTCTGTAAAATAAAAAAAAAATCAATGAGGTTCAGTGCAGCTGAAGGAAAATAAGGGAGTAGAAGGAAAGGCTGCTTGAGGAAACGTAGATGTCAGGGCCCAAATCTCAACCCTACTGCCATGCCCTGGAAATAGCTTCCTGCTGTGTCTCCAGGGTCACACACATTTCCCATAAAAACTCTGCATAGCAGAGTGTAAGAAAATACCATGTGGATTGTATAATGAAGCAGTGAGCACCAGTAATCCTGGTTTCTCTTAGAAACCTTTTATAATTGGGCCAATTTCTTCTAGGTAGTCATATTTAACTACCTGGGCCCACTCCCGAAGCTTTAAGCAGAAATAGGAATTGAGTTGGCTTCATGATGAGTATTTCACTAAGTTGCATATCCTTGGCACTGCTCTGCTTTGGTTTCTCTATAGAACTGCCTCTCCATTCTTGTTCATATCCTTCATTGGGTGGTAAAGAATGTACAAATACACAGTTTACTTTTCCAGATCTTGCTCATGGGAACTGTCTTCTTGAAGCTTTTTAAAGTTTTTACTATACTTTAGGTAAATCACACCCTCCTTTGAAAAAAAAAATCTAGTATTGCCTTTTGCTTGGAGAGGCAACAGAATGCAGCACACTTTTCCAGCATCTTTCTGTAATAGCCTCATCTGAAGGGGGATTTCGGGAGACAGGTGATTTTGGAAAATGGCACCGATTCTTGCTCACTGTTGGAGACATAAAAGTTATATTGACATTTCAAAATCTCTAAAAATCCTAGATTAAAGGAACTAGCTCAACTTTCTTTAACTCGGTATTTCTAAAAATTCTACGTTTGTGCCCTTCCTTCATGTTATTACATCCCCTTGCTGCAGGACACATGAGTGTCTTCATAGATAGGTGTGTAAATAATTTGGGGGATACACAGAATTTTGTTAGAACTGTTCCTCAGCAGAATAATTACTGATCTCATGATATTTGCCTAATCCTTGTGAACATCTGCTTTTGCATTTGGCAAAATGGGAACTATTTCATGCTGAATAGGTAATCCGAATATGCTAACATGCTTTTTTACATTCTATTTTCCCAGAGACCCTGAAATTCAATTGTTTTATATACTTTAGTGTGTTTTCCTCCTGAAATAAGGAAATTATTTTATACGTCTTTTAAATATTCAGTACAATCTCCACAGTCTAGATATGAGATAGATTAGCTTGGTGTTAGCGAAGTTTCATGGCATGACCACGTTGTTTAATTTACTTCCAGAATTTATGATATAGAAGACTGGATCCATTGCACATAATTAATATTTTTTTTTGCCTTGCCCCTATTTTAAATTCCTTATATCAGTATCCTCTAATATTAAGCCTACAGTGCTGATTGGTGTTTTGGAGGATTTGTTTATATAATTTCATGAATATATTCAACCGCAGTTATTTCAAATAAATTAAATATGGTTGTTATTCTAACTACTGTTGATGCATATAAGAAGATCATGCTATTGCACTAGTGCCATGACTGTAGCAGTTCAATAATCTCAAGTATACATACAACTATACTGTGGGAGCATTTGTGTTCTCCAGGTGGTTAAGTAGTGATGTCTGGGTTATACATTGATACAAAGAGTGGGCTCTTTTAAACAAGCATCATCATCTACAGATGGGCATCTTAGCTTCATGTAAATGTATACTGCTCCTCCTTGGACAAAGACTGTGTTATACTTTTCAAAGAGGATTCATTTTGCTCTTGAATCCATTTCTCACAATTAGACTAATGATCCATTCCTGCCCAAAGGGTCCCATTTCTGAGTTTTCTCCTCTGTAACAACATAAAATCTCCTTGGCAAGAACAAATTGAGTTTATTTAGACTGAGGCCATTGCAATAAAGAATAAGAAAAATTCAGTTTTATGCTCTATGCTCTAGGCTATAGATTAAATTACTCACTTTCCCCAGGTTAATGGGCACAGATGACATTTAAATGATATTATGATACTCTAATAATTTCCAGTGCTAATTAATACAATCCCAAACCAATACTAAACATAATTAAAAACTTTTTTCCTCTATTCAGGGCGAATGCCTAAAATTTTCAGCTAACCTAATAGTAAGTGTTTCATTAAAGTTTAGACAAGCATTGAATTTTACTCTAAATATTTTTTTTTTAGTTTTTTTGTAAAAATGCTTACAGTCTATTCTCATTTTCATTGTTGCCTTCTGTACTTTTTTTGCCCAGTTCGGGCAGACCTGGAATTTAACTGAGATTTAGCTTTTCTTTCCCAATCACAATTTTCTTATTTTTTTATCCATGATACCTAACTCACAAAGTTTTTGTAAAGATATCAATAACACAAACATACACATATGTCCATATCTGTATCACATAGAATGCCAAAATAGTACTAGATACTCAAATATATATGCCTTCTTCATGAAATTCAGCTATGCATTCATTTTATAGCCATACTCTTCTCAACTGCAAGTGGTGTGGGTTAATGTTTGTAGCTCCGATTTACCCAGGCCAGCTCTTTTTTCTTTGGTGCATATCATTGTAAAGTTGTTGCAACCCTGTCCCCTAATGTGGAGACAACTTCATGAATATCAGTGACATTTGTGGTATCATAGGGACTTTGTAAAGGATTATATTGTAATCTCTGTACTGTACTTCCGTTTTCCAGCTTAATCACATTAAATGGGAAGGTTGTTAGGTTCATGAACTTCACTTAAGCTTTGGAAAAGTTCTGAAAATGAGACACTGCAAAGAATTGGAATGAGTTCTCTGTGTCATTACCAAAAGAACTTTTCCCCTGCAGGACTTGTTTATTGTATTCTTTGACATCGGGTAGCTTTATTAACCCTTCTGCCTCAAAAATATGTGAATAATATATAAACTCAGGATTCTTTGGGTGGGAAAATTGATTTTATGCTTAAAATGAGTGAAAATCTCTAACCTAATAATAGAAGGAGCAATTTTTTTTCCTGTAAAAGCTGTGATTTTCTTTTACAAAACATAGCAGGAAAAAGCTATGTGAAATTCCCAGTTTTTTCACTCATGCCCAAATATTCCACTAGGCACAGTAGTACTCTCTCTGAAGACTGTCATGTGCAGGGGCTCTTACCATTGCATGCTGACTTCTTTTCCATGTTTTTCTGAATGCCTAAAATGATGTCTTTATTGTGTCTCTTTTTAAGCCAAGTTTCAGTGTTTACCTAAAGTCAAGTCAGTATGTAAATGGGTCATTTCAGTAATTCGTATTTTTTTCTGTTTCAGAGGCTTATTTAAAATTGTCAGTATCATAAATAAAATTGTGTCAAGTTAATTAGATCTTTTCATTGTCTTCTCTCTGGCGCCAACCTACTCAGTTACCCTTAGCTCTTGCTATGCCTTCTTATGAACACTTGTCTTCAGCTAAAACGCAGTGACTGCCTGTCTGGTACACACCTTCACTGACAGTTTCAGTGCCTTGGCTTTCTTTTTGAAACTGACATGTAACAGTGATTTGGCCATATGATGTTTCAATACCTATGTGCATAACATTGTGTTCAGATTGGGGTAAGAATATCTATCTTCTTTAACATTCATCATTTCTTTATTCTTTTCTAAACTTGTCCTTCATGCAGTCTTTACATGTCTTAATTTTACATATTCTTGAATATCTAGGTCAAATGTCTGTCTTCCACATAGTATTCTTTAATCTAACAAGAAACTCTGAACTTTTTTGAGTTTCTATTACATTTAATTTAGATATCTTGTAGGGATTATGTCATATTTCTTTTAAATATATTTGAGAATTTGGACATCTGTTTTAGTCTTTCTGCTGGTCTCTAAACTGTAAACAGTGAAACCAGAAATGAAGTGTCCATCATTTTATGTTTAGATTTTCTTCGACATAGGAAAAATAAAACTATCTAAGATTGAAAAAATATTAAATTTAAGTAAAGCTAGTTTTTAACATAACATAATACAACATAACATATATATATATATATTATATACATAACACAATAAATATAACAACTGCATTTAATCTAAGATAAATCAATCACTAGTATTGCACAGATCAAAGTGAGATAGCTGGGGATTTAGCTCAGTGGCATAAATGCCTGTCTTGAAAGCATGTGGTCGTGAGTTTGATCCCCAGTACCGATTAAAAAAAAAAAAATTACAGATCAAAGTGAAATAGAAAGACTACCTAAGAAAACATTATTGTCTTCAATTGACAGCTTTTGGAATGGAGGAGAAAAACATGACCATGGCATTAGTACATGACAAGATGTAATATTAAACTGATAGAACCTTAATCACATTTGGAATACTTGATGAAAGATGAGTGTCTGTTACTTTTACTTTTCTCTTGTTGCTGGGACAAGATATAGGACACCCAAAATGAAGGAAGGAAAGGTTTGTTTAGCTCACTGTTTGTGGAGGTTTCAGTCCATAATTAGCTGGCTCCAATGCAGGGTAGCATAGCACAGGGGTTAGCACCTTAAGGCAGCAGTCAGAGCAAAAAGGAGCAAAACAAGCTTCTTCTCTTGCCTTAAGTCAACACAGGCCACCCCACCCCACCCTAGGGTGGGTGTAACACTCACAAAATCTCCTTGCCCTCTTTTGCATAGAATGAGGATATCTACAAAGTAAAAACCCTGCTCCCTGCTGACTTCTCAGTTAAACTGAACTTCTCAAGGACACATGTATCAACCCTAACAGTGAGAAAGAAGGGAAAGCTGATTGGATGAAAGTGGGACCTTTTGAGTTTGTAGCACATTCAAGTGGGAATTAAAGCAAGACTTACCTGTATGAGATAAGTATTAGAATGTGGTCCAGCTCTAAAGTTATGAATCCTGTTTTACATAGTTCACTTAGAGTGGGTGATGGGCTCTTAAATCTATGATGTTATTAAAGGTAGCATTCAGGGCAAAGGAGAGATATGTATCAATTTAGAGAGGGAAGGAATTTTGTCTTTGATCAGTAGCTAACTGAACAATAATAAAATTTAACATTAAAAAGTCTGTCAAACATTTATAAGGCTGTTATTTCACATAAAATGGGATAAACCAACAAGTATCAAATGCAGACACTTAATTGTGACGTATATTGAAGTTAACATAACGAAGTCAAAACATCTGTAATATCTTTTAAAGCATGTATTTCTGTTTTACAAGGTCAAATATTTTATTTTTTTGTAAGTTTATGCTGAATAATATGTGTAGCTCTTGTATAGTCTAACTATAAGCATCAAGAAAGGTACCCCATGCCATTACACATTTGTTTTTCTCATAAGATGTGAGGACCGTTAAAATAATGTCCTTCCAATGAATGATTATTTTTGTGCCTGGATTTTGACTTAAACTTTGACTACAAATCTAAAAATGATTTTGAGAAGGAAAGTGATTTTGAGATGTTATTTGTTTTGATCTTAATTTTTTATTTTTAAACATATAATTATGTTGTATATTTTTAAGATTTGATAATTTTTAACATTAGCAATTTACATAGTGAAAATTGGTCAGAGGAATCTCTGAAACTAAAGTTTCCTTTTAAGGAACACTCTCAGGCTAGGAAAGTATATTATAAAATTAGTGAGTTGGGACTATTAATAGATATTATTTTTCACTTAAAATGTTTTTCAGTAATTTTCTATTTCCTGAATGCACATACCTGCTGAGACCTGGAGGCTTTTAATATTTTCAAATTTTTAATATTTTCAATTTATATTAATAAAATGCAACTATTATGTTTCACAGAACAAATGTTCTAAAGGTTTTGCAATAGTAGCTTTTAATACATTACATAGTTTGTTTCATAATTGTAGCATTTACACTGTTGCACTACTGTCTAATCCAACTACCTACCTGTCCTTTGTTTCTGTAATTAAACTGTAACATCTTTAAGGCTGATCCCAGAGTCCTATTCTACTACTCACACCTCATGCAGTGGTACAGTCTGGCTTATGCATATGCTAATAAACCGGGTGCTAAAGAAAAGAAAGCGTGTTTGTTTGTTTTTGTCTTTTTGAGACAGTGTCTCACTGTGCAGTTCATGCTGGCTTTGAGCTGACTTTGTAGCCAGACGTCCTAAACTTGCAAGGATCCCCCTCATCAGCTTTTCAAGGGCTGGAATGACAGGCATGTACCACCACACCCAGTTTAAGAAAAGAAAGTTAAAAAGAAAATTAACAAGTTTTTTTTTTCCCTCCATGTTGTGCAGACCCAGTTCTAGTTTCTGTCAGAGCCTGGAGAATTATGTATTATTGTTCATATTTTAAAGAATAGATAATTGAGTATATTGCTTTGTTCTTGCTGTGTAACAGCTTGCTGCAAATTAGCAATTTAAAAGAACACACATTTATTAATTTAAAGTTTTGTATTTTGAACATGTGACATCATGCGGTAGGGCTTTCCCATCTGGGTAACACAAAACTTTTTACTAACAAGGTGTAAGCTAGGCTTTTATTTGCAATGCAGTCCCTTTGTCTAGTGAGGCTCTTTGTGCAGAGTATGATTGTGTACACCTGTAATCCCAGCAGTGCAGACTTTGAGGCAGGTGGATTGTGTACGTGGATGAGGACAGCCTGGGCTCCACAGGGCTTGGCTGTAGAACATGGTGAGACCTTGTGTGAGGTGTGGGGGATTAAGTCAAGCATCTTTGGAAGCAGCAGAGTTCCTGTGTTCTCTATTGACTGTTGATGTCTATAGTGACCTAACATGTTTCAGGGAACTTTGTGGGTATGCCTAGCCACTGGTACACTTCTTTCGAAGCATTTACTTAATATTGTGAAATATACGTGGGGTATATTTAAAGGAAAATTTATTCAAGAGGCAGCATCACAAAATGTCACAGTTTCCATACCTGTAAAAATGCTGTATACTCCGTATTACTGTTCAATTTAGTATGGAAATATTTCTGCTTTTGAAGATGGAAAATGAGGTCAAAGAGTCATTATTCTACATAACACAAAACTTTTTAATTGCACTGAGGGGAGTAGTACAAAGTCTGCCAACACTGAAAAAAATTTATTGATGGCATACCCAGTGAACACAGTTTTGGCAAGTAGGGCACAGGTTAGGCCTGGCTGGACCTGTTCATTCACCTGTCAGCAGTTGGCGTGCACCTGCAGAAGAGTTACCGGAAGTTTCTCCGTTTTGTAGACAATCTGTAAAGAGATTATCTTGAATTTTCATGCTTCTTACTATACATGTAGATATTTTTCTACAGAGGGCGTGCTATTGTTATAAAATGAAACTAGTTTACATGTAAAGAAGCAATCCAGATATTGTTTTTCCTCACACTAAGTCAGATGTTCAGAAGAAATTCTATGTAATCATTTGTAATAGGTGAATTTGTGGAGTGCCCAACAGTATGCTTTGGGCACTTGTCACAGTTTCTTTTCAGAGTCCATCCAAGAGGTGTAATGCTGTTGTGAGTGATTTTTATGCAGTAGCTGGATAGAAAAACCTGCTGTAAAAAGCCATTCAATTTTATATCCCTATCTTTAAGGTCTAGATAATGATTTCATTGTGACTAATATTGCTCTTTTCCTTTAGTTATTTTTTAGAATCTTTCATTCTTTAGTTGTCCTTTTTGTAGGACAATTTATTTAGTTGTCCTTACTTATTCAGAGTTAAAAATGTTGATATTTATAATTGGTTGTTCACTGATTTGTTTGTAAATGATCAAAATATCATGCAGGAGTAATATGTATACATTAGTTACTTTATGAAATGCCCAGAATCCTACTGCATACCTGTTAGATCAAATAGCCTTAACTTGGAATTTACTGACCACTCTAATGATGTAATTTCTTTTCTTTCCATTCATTTATGATGTCTAACTTATTTAGCTTCCAAATTATGTTTTTGTATTTTTCTCAACTTATTGAATATGTTCTATTTTTTGGTAAGCTGCAAATTTTTCTACACACTAGCTTTTTTATTTCTGAGCTATATTTCTTTCAGGAGCTCTTCTCTGTGAGTGTGTACGTTCAGTCGTTTCCAGCTTTATGTGAGGTATCCCCACAAAACATACTAAGCTGTATGCTTTTTTAGAAAACTCCCTTATTTAAATTGAGAGAATATCTGAAAACTTATTTAGGACTACTGAACTTTATTTATTTAGGATTACTGAATAATTATTTCTTCCTCTTTATGTCTTACTTTGAAAAGGACATTTGGAGTTTCTTTGCTCAGATAAATCTCTAATTGTGCTTAGAGAAAGAAACTACCAAATTTTATTGTGGAAATGGACCTAGAGTGTGAATCTTCTCATTTAGCTTAAGTGCTTTGGAAAAGCTATCTACAGGTGGAGTCAAAGCAAAGAAAGCTGGAGTGTGAATCTCTGGTCAACAATTGTGATTCAGTATCCTTATGTAAAGGTTTAAATCTTTTAACACAAATGTTGTTCTATTAATATGATTGGTGATAACTCAGGATATTCAATCACATAACATATTTTATCTATTTATTCAACAAATGTGTATTCATTACCTCATATGCACCACATGCTTCTGTTTTCACTATAATTCAGCAGTTAATTAGTGAACAAAATCTCTAGTACATTGAAACTGCAATCTAGAGATGGAGAGAAAATTAAAAAAAACAGAGTATATAGAAATTCTAAGATTCCAATATACGCCAGGAAGAAAAATAAATATGAAATAGAAGAAGAGCAATGGAGACAGGAAGTACAGTTTTAAACAGGTGTTTCAGAAAGACCTCAGCAAGCTTATAATCTAAGGGGAAGAACATGGTAAGCAAAGGAAGAACAGGACTCAGAGGAACACTTCCCCGTATATTGCAAGACCACAAAAAGTCTTGGTAAAGTGGGTGTCAGTAGGCGAGAGGTTAAGTGCTAGAGTCTGAGATCCGGAGTGTGACAAAGGGTCTGATTATAGCTGCCCCTGGGAGGAGTTTGACTGTCTCTACAGGTGTGCTGAGGTACCATCTCAGCCTGCCCTCAGACACCAGCTACTTGTTGCAACAATCTTTTGAATCCACACACTTTCTCAGAGATTTTTGGTGATTATCCCAATGTACGATAACTTTACTGTTTACAAAACTGAATAATTGATTTTGATAGAGGGGATGAAGAGCCTTAACTAGTTTGGCATCTTGTCAGAGCATTAAAATGTAAAACTTTTTTGAAATACAATTTGAGAAGTAAATATATCAGACTTGGAAGAGAGATTAATGTACCCACCAAACCATCAGAGGAAGCACATGACACTTTTGAATTTTTGAATTCCAAGGAAAAGATTCCTTGTGTTCATTTTTGCCTTCTTATAAAATGTTAAACTTCACATTAAAGAAAAGTCAGCGGTGAGAAGGAAAAGTCATGGCTCTTGATGAGCAAGAGTCCAATCTCAGAGCAGATCCTAATGAGTGCTAAGTCCATTCACAGAAGGTGATCACTCTCCAGGGTTGTTAGATCTTTAATTTCTCCTTTAATAGCTCTCTCTTTGAAACCTGAGTGCACAATAACTGGATAAGAAGCCTTAAAAAACATCAATACGATTAAAGGAATTAAAATCAGAATACAGATGGAGAGAAACAGTCTGTGGTTCATTATATCTCCTTTTGTAAAGCACATAGGGGAAAAAAACACAGGTGTAATGCCTCAACAAAGTGTATCCTTTGATACCAGTGGTTCTGAAAACATTAACATTAACAAGTGGTTCTACCACTTGTTCATTAAATTATTCAGAGCTTATTAAAAACAAATTGCAAGCCCCTACTCCAGTCCAGAGGTGATGTTGATACGCTATTCCAAGGTTAGTTTTTGAGAAATACTATTCTAAACAAGTATTTTTAAATTTTAAGAGTAGCTTTATATATATTTTTTTAATTTAGGTTCACATACCCCTAGGTGATTATCGAAATGTTTTCATATAGGAATCCAGCATACTTGCAACATTATCCCATATGAAACATGAGAGTCCAGTAGGAGAAGGGGCAAGACTCTCAACCCCTAGGGTGGAACTGGCACATTCCCGCCTCCATTCACAGTCATTTAAGCAAACCTAGCTACAAAGAAAACTATAGAATGTTTCCATTGTAGTTCTTGCTCTTCATACCTGAGATTATGATTCATTACATCTACAGAGGAATATTTAACTTTTAAAAACTTCATCACTGGTTGCAGTTTATGACTCTGTTTTAGAACTGTGGTTTACCAGTTCAGCAAACAAATACTGAGTAGCTTCTGTAGGAAACACACCATGTTGAATACTGGGGACTGTTAATTTTGATGAAAAATTGAACAATTTTTCTGTCTTTTTGAAGCTTGTAGCCTATTGAAGGAGAAAGAAACATGGACCATTTAAGTTAGGCTAATTCTTTTAACATGTGTTCAACTTGTCTCCACTTCCTCAGATCTTATTTCCTTTTTACACACATAAATGTGGCTTCTACTCACTCCAGTTCCACCCAAATTGATTTTTTTAAAAATAATCAACCATTACTGTAGTACCAAGCATAGGGCAAGGACTCTTATTTATCATCCTATTGAGGCAGGAGATTAGTGCATGGCAAAGTAGCTGGGCTGCTGGCCATGGCCTGTCAATCACAGAGATCTGTTGGTCTCTGAAATTCAGAACACATGGACAGAACAACATCTGGGCCCTGCCCGATAGCACTCAGAAAATGCCGTCTTCATTTCTTCTGGTGCAGCATCAAGCCAGCATTTATAGGACAGCCTAGACCTGAGTTCAACATGGGAGCAGAATGACAGCTCCATTAAGCTCATGGTCTCCATCAGTGTTTTCACCTACTTGCTCTGCACTGTGCAGGGTGCCTTTCCTTTCCTACTGTAAGTGGCCCACACTCACTCTGAAGAACACTTTCTTTCCCTGTACTACCATTAATACATTTAATAAGTTAAAGCTTCTAGTTCTTTTGCTGGTCTTGTCCAATTCTTTGAATAGGAGAACAAAAGCCAAGGAACCCTTGGGGACTGCAGCACCCATTAACAATATAACTCATTTTTTAGGAAGCATTTCATGTAAGGGACTATTCTTATTTTGCTACAAAAAATCACTTTTAAATTTTTGAAGGCACTTACCTATTTACCTGGTTGATGCTATTCTTTTGGTACCTTGTGTTCTATATCTATAACTGTTGCTTTTCTAGATTAAATTTGAATATCTCCAGGATTTGTTTTAGCCTGTTTTCTTCTATTTGTATGATATCCTCATGTGATAATATACAGTTTCAGAATTAATTCCCAAGGGTATGTTGATGGCTCCTAAATATGTGTCAGCAGCTTAGATATTTTCTCTTAAGCTTCCAAATTCACATATCTAATTGCCTACTTCTTCACTTGCATTTTAAACAAACTTCTCTTCAAAATATTGAAAAGAGGCCTCTGGATTCATTTCCTGTTACTGTTGCTTATCTGTATTTCAGTCAAATGGAAACTGGCTACTCATTGATAAGGGACTGGAAATCTGTATGCTACCAGGGAGAAGACATGGTAGATTTGTCCTTAGGTTTCTGGAAAGGCTACGTAGGGGGTGCGATACTGAATTTCAAGACATGTATTGGATTTTAATAACTATAGGTGATGTTGGGAACCAATTAATGGCTGTGAATTTAGTACACATAAAGGGTATTAAGATTAAGAAAGCTAACTGTTGAGTAACCAGCATTATACATCAGGCATTAAGAGGTATCCAGGAACTGTATTACCCAAGATGATTGCAGGATTTGGGCAGACATTGTGAATCAGGCTGCTAGTTATTAAATTAAGTTAGTTGACAGTTCGGGATATATTTGGAGACAGTGTGGAGATGATTAGAGGGTAGATTCCCAACTGGCAAGGATTTGAAAAGAGATTATTTTATTTTCTAATGGAAAAATAATGGTTGCTAATTGTTTTAAGGAACTAAGCAATGTTTATCCCTTTTTTCTGATTATATTAGGGTCTGGTGTACATAAAAACAAATTCACAGTTCAGAGACCTCCAAGGAGAACAAGATTGAAAGAAAGCTACAATTTATTCCATGGCAGGATCCTTGTATAAAAGAGTGGAAAACATTAGTGGAATGTGATTAGCTTGGTGCATGGAGTGGAGAACAAGAGACATTGTGTAAAGGCATTAGTCAGAGAGAAAGAAAAAAGAAGCAGAAAAAATGGAGAGAGAATAATTGGTTAATCAGTAATCAGTAATCAGAGATAATACAATTAAAAGTCATTATGGGAAAACCTGTCCTTAAAGTTTCACTGAGAATCTCACAGTGCATCTTACACTGTGTCTTTACAAGCTACAAAGAGAGTCTTGGGATGTATTTCTGAAACACCTGAGATTCAGTTTCTTAATTTTATTTCCAATGGCATCATAAAAAGATACAACTCATTGATCTGGTTCCTTAAAACTTGGAGAGAATTATTTAATAAAGCAAAATATGTAAAGGAAATTTTTTTAAATGTAAGGCAACATGTTCTTCAGAGGTATATGCACATTTGATTTTTGCAATGATGATTTATGTGTATATGTTCTATATATTTTTAATAATTATAAATTACTTCATTATTGAATCATAAATTTTAAAAAATATATTGAAAATTATATAGAGCGGTCACTATAATAAATATCCATCTATATAATAACAAACCACAATCCTAAGACCTATAAATATTGAGTCAATTCATTTAATATCTTTAGCTAAAGGAAAGAAAATGTCTTTTTTTTGATTGGAGAAATACTTATTTTCAGTTGTAATCTCAGTGTGTATATGTAATAATAGAATCTCCAGGAATTGGGTTATATTTTTTTCCTACATTTCCAACTGAAGTTATTCATACATGAGCAAAGTATTTGAATTTTTCAAAATACAAACATTTTGCCTTAATGCTGTGGTAACTCTTTATTACAAATACCATAAAGATACATTCTTATTATACATCTTTTGCATTTTTACATAAAAGACCATAGTACTTTCTCAGGTTTCCTAATATGGCCCACAACTCATACAAGTTTTTTTTTAAATATTAATGTGTTTGCAGATCTTGGAAAAGATGGCCGATTGATAGGTAGCATGATAGAGAACCTCTCTGAGAAAAACAACTCACATGCTAGAATTTAACACCATGGAGAGGACAGAAGAAATGAGAGGAATTCTCACGACCCAGGAAGAAACTGAGGAAAAAGAAAAAAGAAAGAAAAAAAGAAGGAGCATGGACGGAGGACTGGAGCTGGGCATGCTCCCATGGCTGTCCTGGTCGCGTCTTAGAGTCAGGGGACTCACGATTGAGCTGAGGTCATGGCCCTGCCAAGAGCCGGGGTTGGTGAGCCCGAGAACCTTGGTGGGAGGAGGCGCTGCAACAGGGAGTGGAAATGGTGAACAGAGCTGCACAGACTTTGGTGAGTGCTGAAAACTGGGTTACCCAGAGCAGGGTGACCGGCTAGACGACATATTGGAGTTGGGCAGGACAGGCTTGAATTGACAACTGAAGCAGCTTCAGTCTGCAGCTCCTGGCCCAAAGCAGATTGATGGGATCTGCTGGCTGGCCATGCGCCTGGTCGGGACCCAATAGCCAGGGATGAGGCTGTCCCGAACCTTTGACTTCCACAGAGTACATACTAACTTGCTGAAGATACTCACTGGTTGATTGTCTTAGAGAGGAGGGGCTGGCCCACATTGCCCCTGCCGCTGCGTGTACCTCACAGATCAATAGCAAACTGGAGAGGGCAGCACTCCCCTAGCCAGTATGCTTTAGAGAAACTGTAAGCAATACGAAAAGGTCCTGAGACCTCCACCATTCACCTGTGTGAAAGAAACCAGTAATATGACAAGAGAGAGAAACAACAAAAAGCTTCCAATCACTGACCCAGGGAAAATAAGCCCAAGAGAGGTAAATACAGAGGAGATTGAGGACAGCAAACATGCAATATCAGACATGGCCTCATTGGAAATAAGAAATAGTTCCATGACCTCATTGATGAATTTAAATCTGAAATTCTAACTCAGGTGAAGCAAGATATAAGAAGATTAATCAAAGAAATGCTGGGCACTCCTCAAGAAGACACAAATGGAATAATGGAGGAACCCAGAAAAAGGAGAGAACCCTTTGATTAAGAATATAAACAAAATCTACAATACATGAAACAGAGCCAAAAAGAATATCAGGAAATTAAAAACTCCATTGAAAGCTGGCAAAACTTCTTGACAGAAACTAAAGACAGACTTTCAAAACTTGAAGATAGATTTGCAATGTATGATTGTGAAAGGAAGGATCTCTTAAAAATAACATGGAACCAGGAAGTAACAATACAAAGGTTAGAAGATGACAAGAGGATTTATAACTTAAGAATAAAAAATGTGAATGAAGAAGCAGGGACAAATACAAATGAAATAAGAAGGCTATTCACAGAAATAATTAAGGAAAACTTCCCAAGCATAAGAAACGGAAGTGATGTTCAGATATATGAGGCATACTGAAGTCTAGCCAGCTACAACCAAAACAGATCTATACCCAGACATATAATAATCAGGATCCCAGAAATCCATCACAAGAATAGAATATTAAAAGAGGTCAGAGAAAAGAAACAGATTACCTATAAATGAAAACTCATCAAAATCACAGCAGACTTCTCGATGCAAACTATCAAATCAAGAAGAGCTTGGAGTGAAATATTCTAAGCCCTGAAAGAAAATAATCTTCAACTCAGATTGATGTACCTTGCAAAACTGTCCCTCAAAATTAATGGAGAGACAAGATATTTCCACAACAAAGAGGAACTGGGGAAGTTCGTGACCACCAATCCAACCCTGTAAAGAATATTTAAGAACATTCTAGAGAGAAAGAGAAGAAAATCACCAGGATTCCAGGAGTGATGGCAGAAAGGCCTCAGTGAAAGGGACAGACAGTGGAATGAAGGAGAAAAGTAAACAACAATGACAGAAAAGTAGCATAGCAGAGATGAGGCAGAGAAGAGTGGCTATATTGCTGTTTTGCCTTGACTGATTTTATTCAAATCTGGTATGCTTGATAGTATCAAGTCTGAGAGTAGAGGCAACTACTCTGAAGATGACAACATTCAATAGGATATCCATTCTGGTTTATTCATTGCCTTGGAAGTCCTATAATGTCTCAAATGTTTGGTTTTGATTAATAGTGCTATGTACTTCTCTGTTTAATTATACTATGCCTGATGATATAGACAATTTTATTGAAAGTAACAAGGGACATCATAATAACTACCATAGATCACCTAGTATTGTTTTAGATGTCCTTTTCATTTTGTGTTTTTCTAGGAATTTGTTTCGTTGACTTGTTTTGATTTGTTTTTCCCTCTAATACAGAAAGGATAGGTATACACCTAGAGACTTATATATGTGTAGAACTTCTAAACAGTTTACAAGAATTGATTATAGTTATTGTAAAAAGAGAGATAGGAAAAGAAAGTATTCTAAAGGATATAACTGCATGTATGTTTAAGTGTGTAGGATTGATAACCATATTACTAAGTTTTTGTTGGATAAATGAACAGGACTGGTTGCAGTCTCACTGTTTAAATGTCCACGTTGTATGCTTTACTTTTGTAACTTGAACAACTACTTCTAAGAGGAAAATATGTAGTTATCAACTAGTGATTTCTTACTCTTTTTTTTGAAATTATGTATTATTTTTACCCGCTTTCTGTTTCATTTTTTTTCTTTAAATAAAAAAGTGTGTTTGCAATGTGTAAGAATTAAATTCCTTGTGGGGATTGTACGTAATGTGCATAATACATTTCAGTAAGTTGCTAGCTCTTTCTAACTACTGTTATTCTGTTTTTTCCAAAAGGATAAATAACAAATCATTTTATCAAGATGTTTAAAAAAAAGAGTTAAAAATGCATTTTCCTTTCTCTCTCCCTCACCCTTTCTCTGTATTTCAAAACCACTTTATTCTGTCTGCGGAATGCACTAAACTTTTATTGTAGAAGCGCATGTAAAAGTATATAGGATTACAGTTGTAGGGTTTGTAAAAATTCAGAATGTTGGAAATTTAAACTCTGTCTCATATACTTTCTAGGTGTAGGATGAGGTAATTCATCTAACAAAAAATTCTGTCTGTAAAAAGGGAACGAAGAGAAATATCCCTCAGGAATTCAGAAGTTTAAACATATTATTGCTCTTTTTAAAAGAATAAGACACAGAGACGCATGCATAGGTTTGGCCATTTTTGTAAGATTGTCTACTAGGCCTTTTCTAAAAATATTTCAAAGTTCTTTTTCCTTAACTGTCTGTTATACATATAAGGACTGTGACTATAACATGGATCTCAAAGCATCAAATAAATTAGGTCCATGTTACAATCACCTGAAGGTAATAAACATCTAAAATTTCTGTCTTCCTAAGGAAACTCATACCTTATTTACAGTTGTAGTCAACAATTACAGAAATACTGTTTTGTCACTATTCATGAACCATTTGAAGGGGTACAGCTCAGCAAAACCTATCTGAAATATTCCATACTGCATTTATCTCCTTTATAAATGAACCATATTTTACAGAACCTCTAAAGGTCTTATTCTTAAGTAACTCATCTAATTATGTTCATTCAGGTAGGTAAAATGCATTTTAACTAAGAGTTAATTCTAGTTGTAAGCATAGAGTTAGAGATACAGGAGACAGTCTGAGTTACATTATTTGTGTGTACATTTCTACTTTTTATACAGATTTTTTTTGACAGATGATATTACTTTGAGTGATATATGCCAGTTCTTACACTTTCTTATGGAAGTTTAAGGTGGTATTAAAAGATATAGTGAATAGTTACAGGAGGAAAAATGTTAAATCTGTTCTACTTCTAAAAATATCTGCAACTCTTCTGGGTGAACATACTTTTCAAGTAACTGCCTTATTACATGGGAAGACTTTTGATTTGCTGTGCAAGCTTTTAAGTATTTCTCAGTCCTACTCTTTTTTTAATTATTGTCATTGCAATTACATTTCTATTAATGAGATGGGACTTCAATTACAGATATGACTTAGGGAAAAATATAAGAGACAAACTTGGGTTTGTTCACAGATTCAGTAGGAAAAAAAGAATACCTAGAGTTGAACACCTGCCATTTTATAAAAGAGAAATCTAGATTGCTGAACTTTCATCACTCAAAATACCAAATGAGTCTTATTAGAAGAACTCATCTTTGAAATGCTTACTCAGAAACTAATATAAAAGTGCATAAACAGTTTAGAGAGGATCTCTATTCCCCCTGAAATGTTATCGTAAACATTAGCCCTGTTATGCACCACCTGGGGGCTCTGCTGATGTTTTGTAAATTGTCTTTTCTCCAGGGTTTTCAGAAATGTATAGCAGACTCAGACATTGTAGGTGAGAGAATCAGCAGTTCAAACGTGCACAGGCTTGCTGAGTAATTATGCAGGAGTCCCAGATGAAAGGTGAATTTAAATGTTATTGGAGAAGAAGGCTGTGTAAGCATTTTGAAAATCCCTCTTACAAATGTGACTTAGATCATACCATGAGGGGTTTTCTCATCAAGATCTAAATCCCCTCCTCTGAAATCTCTAGAGATAGTTATTGAATTTGTCTTCTTCAGCCATGCTGCACCCATCTTATTTTAAGACACTTTATTTCCATGTAGTAGTGAAAAGTAGTAATTCAAATGTAACTGCTATGCTTAAAAAAGTTTGTTCCTGACATGAGCTAAATATAAATTGCAGAATACTTCCCAGTATTGTTATATAGGTGTTGTTAGATATCAATGTGGATTTTTCTCCTCCCAGGTAGATATTTCTATACTACATCAGAACTACTTCCCTTGATGATCTTGTCAAAGGCAGAATCTATTTGGACTTGATTATCATCTATTGTTAAAGCAAGAATTATGCTTGCCTATAATTTAGACAGTTATGGTGGGGGAAGTAGGAATTAATACTACAGTGTACTTTGAACTCTTAGGACCAAAATTTGAAATAAATACTAGATCAGTTTTTTTTATATTCCTGGTCACAATTTCAATATTTGAAGACCTAAATAAGTTGTTAAAGACCTTTATTATAAGTCAGTGATTATGACATTGTCATTGTGTTAGATCATTAGTCACTCAAGTGGAAAAATATAAATTTCTTAAAATTTGGTTTATCAGAGATTTGATCTTTATCCTAAATTTTAGAATATATCTTAGTGTATAAATTGTTGAAACACTTCACTTTTTAAAAAGTAAGCACAAAAGTTCTCATTAAACTTAGTTTTAAAATTTATATTGGTTTAATTCTTCTTCTGTAGTATAATTAGTCTAACACAGACTTAACCATGTTTAAATATAAAACTAAATATGTTGGCTAAGTCACAGTGTTCTTTTAAAATATAGTGTAATTTAAATAATTTCAATACCTATTCTATCAAAAGTACAACAAAAAAAATACAAACGTGAGAAAATTTGGTTTAGTTAATAAAATTTTATCAAACAAAAAGTAAAATTAAAACATTTTAGAATTTTAGTGCACAATACAATTTTATTGCAATGGCTATGAAAATAAGATATGAATATCATTTGGTAAATTGGAAATAGGTTATAATTAATATACTGCTTGATATTAGATTCTTGAGATTTTAGAAAGTTTACTTAGCAAATGAAGTCCATACCTACTACTTCTGTTCTTAGCGTAGGCTTTGAGAAGGATACTCATCCCAGCTTCAATTCTGCCAAAGGATTATCATCGTGACTAAGTGAAATAAATCACACCACTGATTATATTGCTTGCTTATATAATCACACCAGTGATTATATAAAAACAACTATAGTTGTTTTTCATTTATTATAAACTGAAGAGAAACCTAATAGAAAAGAATTTATTGTTTTGTTTTTGAGACAGAGTCTCGCCGTGTAGTACAGGATGGTCCTGAACTAGCTTATGTAGCTCAGGCTGGCCTGGACTCATGGTGATCTTTTTGCTTCAGCCTCCTGAGAGCTGGGATTAAAACTCTGCCTCACCACGCCCAAATGGAACCAGCATTTTAATTCAGAGTATTTGCTAATTCATGAGTTGTCGCTGAATTAACAGTGTTTGTATCTCTTATATCTCACACTTCCTTCCCTACAATTAGCTGTTTTGGTTTACGTTTGTAGTCAGAGTGCTTGTGTTTGGCTGGGTAAAGTGAACTTACAAAAATATGCCTCTTGATGAAAGGAAAAAGAACCTTGAAAACTCTGTTCATGCCTACAAGAGTATGAGAATGAAACACATAAGGGAAATTCCTTTTGAGTTATAAAAGACAGATCAAAACATTTATAATACAGAAATACATTTACAGGATACCTCAGTGTAATTAATTCTACCTGTGGAGAAAATTGTATACCTATGTATATATGCAACAGAATTATACTTGTTGCATGTTAACATGCACATTACACATAAAGACTTCACCTGTGTTGTACTATTATTATACTGAAATACTAGCACCTAAAAGTATATATTATATATTAATTATGTTATATACACTTAAATGTTATATTAAATGCTAATCAGTGTCATGATACAGCTAATTTTTCTACTGTCCAATTGGGCTAAACACATTCAAACTTTCTTTGACTTAAACTGAAAATAATAACGATATGAAGGGATAAAGTAATGAGGGATTTGAGTTTTACTATGTGTCATGCATGTCATTATTTCCCTTTTGAAATTCACATGAAATATATATTGACAGTAATGAAAATACCATATGCAGATAAAAACTTTTATAAATCCTTCAGCTGGGATGTCTGCACATGGTTCAATCAGTGTCTATGCACAGGATCTTTATCATTAATTAAAAGTCTGAATAGTGACATCTAAAACAGTAAGGATGCGTGATTATTTAATAATTCTGAACAGCTCTGAAGAATTGCAGATCTTAATGTAACCAATAAATTTGCCTTAAGGCAAATAGTTTTTTCCCTTTAACCTCCTCCATTAAAATTACTGAATTTCTAACAAAGAGGAAGAAAATTTTATGCAAGAATAATCTTGTACCTAGCTATTTTGTATGATTCATCAGTTTCCACTTCATCAAGGCTTATAATTAATGAATTCGATGTACTAATCACCAGAATAGTCATTAAATATATATGCATATGCATACACACATACATGGCATGGTTTACATAGTCTCTACAAATAAAATTATTCAACTGAGTAAGAGGCATAATATAGAAGTAGCTCCAAAGTTGAAATCAGAAAACCTAATCTCCTTTAGCCCTTGTGACTTTTGGCTGTGGAATTTGAAACATAACACTTAAAATTTTATCACTACAATTTCTGAAAAGAATAAAGTTATTGTACACCATTTCCAAAAAGCTTCTAAGCTGTGAGATTTTGAAAACCAGATGATTGCCTGTCTTCATTTCATGTCAAGACATTATAGCTCTCTTCTGGTTTGATTCAACATGTAACTGTTCTTTGAGGAGCAAAGTGGCTCAACTTGGCTGGATTTCTGTGTTTTGAGGAAAGGCTGATGGATGGATAGATGAGTACATGTGTGGAAGTATAAAGGTATGGAAAGAAAGAAAACACAAGGGATATCAGAGAGGGGAATATCAAGCGCTTGTTTCAAAGAACATTGAATATTCCCATCATGAAGCAACTGTGTTACCTTTGAATTAGAGGTCTTGTTTTCTATTGATGTTAACTACCATAAAGAATTTATATATTTACGGAGAACTAATTGAATAAAGAGTTGAATGCTTTGACTGAGAAAAGTAGTTTTAAAATTTTTTTTTTGTTTTTTTGACAAAGAAAGCTGTTAAAACCTGTTTGGGCAATTATTTCATATGTGTCTTTCTAGATAATATAGGTGTGTTGAAACTTGATGGTTTCAGTTTTTAGAAAGATTTGTTCAAAACATTTGGTATGTTAATTATATATGATTAGGTAAGTAGATATAGATAAATGTGTCAAAGAAGATGTCTGGATAATTCTGAACATTTTACAGGAAAACTCTGAGCAACATTAAAACCTTTTCACTTCTGCCTTTCCAGCTAAAGATTGTTTCCTCCACTTGCCTATTTTAAAACAAAAAGGGTTTTAAATATTCAAACTAAAAATAAATTGCATGATTAATGCCTTACTGAATAGCTTTGTCTAAGTAGTGTCTCTGTGAAAATCATGTGCAGATACGTACATACTGCTCAGGTTAGTAATAACTTACTTTTACATGTGGATTTTGGTACTGTACTGTATTGGATTATGTCTAAGTTAATATAACTAAAGATTTATCAATTAATATTTCTGAGTATCTAAGATATTCAGGTTCTCTGACAGACATGCTAAGGACAAAAATAATTTTTTTGGCCTAGGAAATTATATTCTGCTACAAAGATAATACAAGCATGAGCAGAGGCAGCCAGAGTGTCAATAACTGCATTTATGTGGGAAAGTTTAGAATGTTTTGGGTAGTTACTTACTGGGTTAGGTTAAGTGATTTTATAAAACTTTTAGTAAGCAGAACTATTTGAAAATTTGAAATTCAATGAAATGATTTTGTGATCTAAACTAATATCAAATTTTAAACACAAAAATCTTAGAGAGATTAGATCTCTTGGATTATGGAAAAATTCGGTTTGTATTTAAGGTCAGAAATGATTGAGCAAGTAAATGTATGAATTATAGGAATCTTAGAACATAATTCTGTTTCAAAAATGCAGAAGTGCCATTCTTTGCAAATAGGCTTTGAATTTTATACTTCGACTAGTACAATAATGTATCAATTTCTGCAATCATAATAACATTATTACTTTTACACATGACACCTCACAAGAATTTAAAATGAAGATGTAAAAATGGTTTTATGACTATTATAAACTGTATTTTCACAATTATTTTGTCGACCCTGTGTCTAAGTTTAGTATTTGTTCGTATTTTTATTTGCCTGGTAGTTACATGAAGATAATTTTCTGCAGCATTACATATGATACAAATTCATGCATTGATGTCCTTTCCAAGATAAGCAAACATGTCTTGAGCTTAAAACCTATGTATTTACCCACTTCTGTGTCACCGTCATTGTTATAAAAATTAAATGGTCTTTTCTTCCCAAGAAAGAAATTCAAAATATAAATAAAGAGCACAATAAAAGATAGATAATAGGAAGTAGGGAGATAGATGTTTCTCAAACAAGAAAGGGACCAAGAGATGGAGGGAAAGGGAGGAGAGCAGAGGGAAGGGAGTGAACCAGGAATGAAACCGTGTTATGTATGTTTACCCAACCTGCAAGTAGTGTTATGTACTGCAAACCTGTCCTAATAAACGATATTAAAAAGGAGAGAAACAGAATGTCACCCTCTACTAATGGAGGTGAATAATTTAAGATGGTACAGTAGGAATATTTAGGGACTAGTATTGCCACGCTCTTGATCATTCTTTCCATATGTTATGGTCCATATGTTGTGGGTGCGAGTGGAGAGAGGGACAGAAAATCATGGGCTGTGAAATAAAACTGTCTATTACAGTATGCTTGCGAGGAGCTGGGTGCTGTGCCATCCTGTTAATGATATTGTTACGAATGTTGCATTTGAGCAACTCTATTGTTTTAGAAGCCAATCCAGGATATTTATGTTGAATTTGTTTGGTAATGTGTATTATTATAAGGTTGAGTAGATGATATTACTGTGACTATTACAAGTTTATAGAACTTGTTTTTGTGTTGTTATTTTATTACTACTTTGTGGTGCCGGTGATCAAACCCGGGCGTGCTCTTCCACTGAGCTACATCTCCAGAAATTTATGCTTTGTTTTAAGACTTGATCTTACTAAATCACTCAGGTGGAACTGGGCATTGCAGTCTCCCTGCATCCTCTCTGAGGCTCTTCATGAGAAACTCAGAGGAGTTTTTCAGAATGCTTCTTTAAAAAAAATGCTGCATGCTCTTTTTTGGTTCTATGTCAGATTTAAGATGACTTTTTGTGTTTGAAAAAGAAGTAAATAAATAACTGGGATTTGAAGTGTTGGCCAAGATTTTCTGCTCATTGGTTATGCTTTTGCAGCAAGATCAACTATTTCTTCCATGTAGTTCTTTGTTGTCTGCAGAAAGATGAGCTGTTGCTTTTGTGCATTTCTTTTCAGTCTATCTTAATGCAGTGTTGAATGACTAATGTGCTATCATTTCTACAGGTTTCTGCCATTTATTAAGCCACATTTAATAATTAAGGCAGTGTAAGTGTTCTGTCAGGTAACGGTGAAATGGTTCTACTAAACACACATTGTTCATGCTCAACAGATGTCAGCAACATCATCTGCTAGAAAACAGAGTTGGTTACAGATGTCTTCTAAAATCCTCATTTAGAATTCCTGACAGGCTAAAACATCTCTGTGTAAAACATACAACAGTTCTTAGATTATTTGGTTCAAAATGAATTGGCTACTTCAGCTCTAGCTATGGGAAATATATATCTATGCTATAAAAAAGTGTGTGTGTATCTGAACCTCATAGTGTTAGATTTCAGTGTAGCAGTTAATTCATATCTATGTATTATCACATACTAGAAAGTCTTCATTTAGATGACTTTAACCAGCCAGAAGTCTATTATCTAAATGTTTTTATAAAATATTAATCTCAAAAGTATAGCTCTGTTTCAGCAACGATAGGTAAGGTAAAACCAATATCTTGGTACTTTTATATTTATATACATGTAAAACTGATTATTATGGTAAAACATATTCCCATCTTACTTGTCGTACTCGTGTGTATATAAGAACATCAAATCTTTCTACAATTTTCAGCGTACAGCACATCATTCTTATTTATAGTTCTCCTGCTGTGCACTAGTTCTGTAGACTTTTATACTAACAAAACCAAGTTTATGTCCATTGACCTGTATCTCCCTAATTCTGTTTCCCTCCCTCTGTTAGCCGCCACTTTATATTATCTATTTCTGTCATGCTGACTTTTAGATTTCACATGAGTGAGATCATATTGCAGTTTTCCTTGTCTGGCTTATTTCATCAAATACAATGTTGTGAATTACAGACGTTGAATTAAAAAATAAAATGCTAACATATATTGAGAACTTAAATTATTTCATTTCTGCAACTTACTTATGGTTAATATGTATTACACATAATGCTCTTACAAATAGATACAGGATTATTATTGTTATATTTTAAAAGTGATGAATGTGAGACTTAGAATTTAGTGCCTTATACAAGGTCATATGCTTAACAAGTACAGGAGGCAAGACTTGAAATCAAACAATTTGGTCTGGAAACTGTTTAACCAATATGCTGTGAACAGCCAAACAGTCAGTGCCAGTTAGTCACAATATCATGTCATCTTTAATATTCTACGTCTATGAAAAGTGGCTTACTAATCAACTAGGATCTATGTTAGTTCTTCGGGTAACTCTCCTCTCTTCCTACACTTTAGATATTTGTGCATCTCTAAATTAGTATGAGTTTGTGACTAAAAACGGTAATGAAGCCCATACTGGAGATATAATAGTGTAGGTTTGATTCCTCAGCATAGAAAAAAATAAGGGAGAGAGAGTGAGAGACAGAGAGAAAGAGAGACAGAGAAAGAGATAGACAAAGAAACAGAGAGAGAAATGAAATCCTTGCTTGCACAAAAAAGGCAGGAGAGAGGCAGAAATGAAATTAAAAAAGAAATAGATCATAAAAGATGTGTGATTCCTAAATACTCAGTGAAGTGGACCACAGAAATTTTCCTGATGTTAACTCCTGTTATTCAGAAAGGAATTCCTCAGATGATTCCTCAGTATCTCATGAGATAAGACATTCCTCAGCATCTCCAAACCTGTTTGTACCTATGACATTGTCTTTCCTGTGTTCTTCCTACAATAATAACACTTTGTTGTGCTATTCATCATTTGTGTTTGAAAGAAATGCCTGTACTTCTACTCAGGTATCACACTGCTCCAGCATAACCTGTTTCAGTAACACATACAGTGCATGCTTTAATTGGAAGCATACCGTTTTGAAATATAGAAGTCTCCTTGGCATATTTCCAGAGGGCATGGCAGAATATTTATGATATTGCTTAATGACAATGCTTGCTTCTTTCTAGGAGCAATTTTTGATGAATCTGCCAAAAAAGATGATGAGGTATTCCGCACCGCAGTTGGCGACCTCAACCAGAATGAGGAAATCTTACAGACTGAGAAAATCACATTTTCAGTGACATTCGTTGATGGCAACAACCCTTTTCAAGCGGTTCAAGAAGGTAAGGACCGTCTTTAGTCCACTATTTTGTTTTAGTTGTTGCTAGTTGTTTAATTAAAATGACAGTGAAAGTAGAACCTTAAAAAGCCGTAAAGTATGAGGATTGTATTTGTGTCTTGGCTGTTGCTTGGGTTTTTCTTTCCGTGGAGTGTGCTGTTTTGCAAATGTATTCCACATTTGAGAGGGCAGAAAGTAGAAAGTCACTGGTTTAATTGAAACATACTGTGAAAATGGTCATAAATGCTTATCAGGAAAACCTTTGACATAGTTTAATGACTTCACTGAAAATGAAACATTCCTTTAAAGTGTACCCTGCTATTAGAAGTTTTATGTGGGGATTCTCTGGGAAAACTGCCACCTTGAGAGCTGTTAAAACTTTCACTGACATTTCAGGTGTTCTCATGACAAATGTATTGCTGCAAAGGAAATCTTTAGACACTACATATAAATCAAGGGTTTTGTACAGGGATCCTAAGATACTGAGCTAAGCTATAAAGTTTTTGCTTTCTACAAATTTCCAAAAATTAAAGCGATCTCCTCCATTCTGTCTTACTCCACAGTGAATTAAAAGTTTTTATTGGTGCAAAGTAATGCAAATAGAAGATATTTTTTTATTTGAATGATCATTTTCATGAATTAAGACTTGGGAAAAATTCTGATGTCACTGGAATTGTTTTATGCTAATAACTGAATAAATTATTTGCTTCTCATTTGGAGAATGCTCATTCACAGAACTATATTTTGCTGAATACTGTGGTCTGAATATTTATGTTCATCTGAAATTACACACTGAAACCTCACTCTCCTTGTGGTGATATTGTAAAGAGGACCATCAGAAGCTGTCAACTCCTGAAGGCTCTGCCTTCTAGAGTTTGATTATTACCTTCATGGAAGAGGCCAGAGGGGACATTTTCTAGGTTTGAAGGATACAGCTTATAGCCTCAGCCTGTGTAGCAGAAAACAAACCCTCACCAGTGACTCTGCTGGACTCCTTGTCTTGGACTTTGCAGCATCCAGAAACTGTGAGCAATACATTTCTGTTGTTTATAGATTACCCTGATTACCCTGTGTACAGAGTTTTAATGTAGCAGCACAAAGAGACTAAGACACTGATCATTTGTATGTTTGTGATAATACATTTAGATTACAGATATTTAAACTAAATGCAATGCAGTGACATGAAGCATTTATTTTATTAACATTTTAAAATAAGATTTGGCTGAAGAAAGGGCAGATAACACATTCAGTATAGTAAACTTGGGCAAGAATTTTTTTATAAGGAAAGACAATGAAGTGGTAAGAAAGGTAAACGTAAGAGTCTGAAAAAATGTATCATTTTTGTCTGTAGTTTTATCCACTTGATATAATAGATAAATTTGTTGTAGTATGTTTGTGATTAATAGCATTGGCTACAGTTAAGGTTTATTTAGGTTTAAAGATTTTTTTTGTTGTTGTTATGTTGACCTCATGCTTGCCTGGCAGGTGCTTATGCCACTGAGCTAAATCCCTGTCCTTAAAAGATACTGATAAATTTTCTATCGAAGCACTTAAGACATGTCTATTTGTGCTAGAAATAGGTAAAAGAGTCTACAGAATAATAAAATTAAATGTAAAAATGGTGCCCACAAAATTTGAAAAATACATTCATTAAGAATCACACATTATTGATTTTAACAAAATCTTTACTTGTTTCTCTTAATCTCTAGTCTCAGTGACTAGAATGACAAAGACATGAGGACCACTTTATTTTTATGGTGATCTTCTGAGTAAATACATGTACATTTTAGCATGTCTTTAAATTAACCTCAAAGACAGGTTGATATACCAAATAAAAATTATAGCCAGGTGTAGTACTGCACTCTTATAATCCTAGCACGTGGGAGGCTGAGAAAGGCAGATTGTGGCAAGTTCGAGATCAGCCTGGGCTCCATAGTGAGCCCAAGGCCAGCCTGAACCACATAGCAAGACCCTGTCCCAAAAAAGACAAAAATATAAAAAAATTACTTTGACTGAAAAATTAGTAGCAGATAAGCAGATATGACAAGACAAAAATAGAAGAGAATTATAAAGTCAGATTAGATACATCCTCCACACTTTTATAAGACACAGTGAAAAGGAGTGATGACTTTTGGTCAATACTAGGATAATTTTTCTAACTTGTTTCTTTTTGTAACTGTTGAACTGCCAGGTAAGTCCTATGGAAACACAGAAGTCTCTCAAATGAACTACAGGGACTCGAAAGAAGTTTTGAACAGGGAATAAGTTTCCCATGTAGAGGCCAAGAAAGATCTTGACAGTTTTCCTGATGGTTTGTGATACTAGCAGGAAGTTCTGCACTAGTTATTTTCATGGTCTGCTCTGGGTAATGAAGCTGAAATAAGTTCTAGGACATAATGTGGTTCTCCATTTAACATCGAGGAGGAATTTGGTTAATTTTAGGTTTGAAAATAATTATTTCAAAAACTCTTTCTTTGTATTAAAAGATTAAAAGAAGGGATATATTCAATTTAAAAGAGAACAAGGAACAATCTGAAATAATTATTTTTTGCATATTATAAGTAACATAAGGGAAAATCCTAAATGTGTCATCAAAATGGTCATTTTTTATGATAATATTTTTAATGTAGTACCATTAAAATCTATAAATGACAGCTTATAAAAATCACCTTTCTTTTTAAACATAAAATGACACAACATACTCAATGATATAACTAATTGGGTATAATTAGCACTGTTAATGACACTGTTAATGAACTTACAGAAAATTCATGAATTTAATTTCTCCATGTCTTTCTATTTCAATTTGAACTTCTAGTCTTGGTCAAAAGCAGGATCAAGTATACAGATGTTTGCCAATGATATTAAATGATAAGATCAATCAGATTGTTATATGAAACCAAATAATATAAAATTTCACTTATTTTGTTAGAATTTCATCCAACCAGCCCTACATAAGAACTGAATTTTCTAGCAATTTAGTTTTTTCTTTCTATTGCTAGCATTTAATAAAGAGAGAGGAAGTGACTGAATAATAGCCTGTTTAACCTGTAGACCAGTGGTGCCCACCTTTTTTCACCAGTTTCGTGAAAGGCCTGTCTTTCCATAGGTGCAGGAGTGGGTTGTGGGCAGTGATGGTTTCGTTGTGATCGAGACCTGCGGCTCCCACTTCTCCTGCATGCACCATGCTCGATGAGGCTTATGCTCGTCTGTGACGCCTCAGCGGATCTGACAAGAGGCAGAGCCCAGATGGTAATGTGGCCAGGTTCACGCCAAAGCTCACTGTGGGCTGCTCACCTTACTTGTGTGACCCAAGATTAAACCTTGCTCTAGACAGAACTGGTATTACTAAAGTTATCTTTTGTAGATGCCACATGTATTTTGGATAGCAGTCATTGTTTTTAAGGTTATTTTCCAGAAAGATTTATCTGCATTAGAACATTTTTCTAGCATTCAGTTCTCTGCAGATTGATGACTGCCGTTGATATTTCCCATTATCTTGCAACATTATCTTAAACCATGTAAATAAAAGAAAATTAGAGACAAAAAAATCTGTTTTCACAAGATTAATCTAGAAGTAGACCACCTGTTTTTCAGATAATTATGTTTTTCCTTCTTTTGAATATATTTTTAGGTAAACCTTTTTTTTTTTAAATACCAGTGATTGAACTTACAACCTTGTACTTGCCAAGCAGGTGCTTGTGCTGCTGAGCTATATCCCCAGCCCCAAGATATTATGCTTTCCTATGCTGCTTTGGGCCAAAGGATTTTTCATACCTTAACTTAGGAATTTTTCCTAGTGATTCTTCCTTCTTTCTGGCAGAATATTTTGGTAACTGGGAGGCAGTATTTTTCCGTACATAAAAGGTATATAAAAGAAAAAAATCATCAGGGCTATGTGTAAAAAAACTAGATGACTCGTGGATAAAAAGTTGAATATTTTCACTGCATAGATGAGCTAATTGAGACACAGGCAGGTTAATTAATCCTCATAAATTATGATCACGAGACATCTGTATAACAAGAAAAGAACTAATGTAGAACATTCAGGACCGTGGTTAAGTATATTTCTTGCTTCACCTATTAGTTGACAGTGCATGCACACACAAATTATTGAATGCATATACACATTTTGGGGTAATACTATGTACACTTTGACTTCAGGAAGTACTGAAGGAAATGAAAAAGTAGCAGAATCTATACTATGTTATGTTTTTGATACTTGATTTAAATTGTTTATGTTCATATATTATGGAATAATAGGAAAATTGCAATCTGTGTGATAAATTCCAATGACATCTTATTTTTATTTTTTTAGTGGAGTTAGGTTTATTTATTGATTTTTATCTTCTTAGTACATATTTACAGTACTCAGTGTACAATCATCTAGGGGGGCTGCATCTACATACGGCAGCTCATGTCTTTTTTTAAATCCTTGCTTCTTCAATCCACTGTCCCTCCCTCCTCCCCTCCCCACCTCCTCTAATTCCTCTGTCCCGATTTCCATTCTTGTTGATGCTGTTAATGTTAGTTCATGTTGTTGCATTTAGTGCCGATGTTTATTGAGGTTCTTGGGTTCCCATACATGTCTTACCTTTTTTCCTACTTATTTGCCCTTCCCCTCCTCATCATCCCTCACCGTTTTTCCCTTGGACCACTTCCCTATTGCAAGAAGAGCTCCTTCTCCTTATCCCTGCCTATCCATCCTTTATTATTCTCTTTGTTTATACTATGCCTCTCTCAAATGAGAGATGCCATATAGCATTTTAGCTTTTGGTTCTGGTTTACTACACTCAACATTATATTTTTCAGGTGCATTCATGTTCCTGTGAGTGTTCAAATTTGCCATTCTTTTTAACCAAGAGTATTCCCTTATATATAGATGCCACATTTTCTTTAACCAGTTATCTGTTGATGGCTACAGAGGCTGCTTCCAGGGTTTAGCTGTTAGGAGTTGTACTTCTATAAACGTTGGTATCCACATATCTGTGGTATGATGACTTGAACTCTTTGGGGAGGATACCTAGGAGGGGAATAACTGAGTCATATAGATTTCTTATTTCAGTTTTTTCAGGAATCTCCATACTGATTTCCATAATGGTTGTAGTACTTTAGATTCCCAGCAGCAATGAAGGAGGGTACTACAGTCATAGCAGAATTTGTTAATGATTTCTTAATGATTGACTCTCCTTCCAGAGGAAGATGGAATCTAAGTGTTGTTTTCATTTGCATTTCTTTAATAGCCAGAGACGTTGAACATTTCTTCATGTATTTGTTGACCATTTCTTCCTCTGCAAAGCATCTGTTAACTTCTCTTGCCCATTTCTGATACTTGTAACATATGTATTAAAGACCCTTTTAATATATGTAGTAAGTCATATGCATATATTAATATATATTAAAGACTTTCAATATATGTTTTAAAATTTAATAATTCTCTTTAATTAAATACCTTAGATATTATTACTCTGTTTGAGGAATAACTAGTAAAAGTTGGTTTCCCATTCTGTAGGTTGTTTCTTCATTTTACTGATTGATTCTTTGGCTGTGCAGATACTTTTTATTCTGATATAATCCCATTTATTGATTGCTGCTGTTATTTCTTGGGCAATTGAGGCTCTGTTTAGAAAATCCTTTCTTACACTTATGTCTTCAAGTGTTTTACCTATTTTATCTTCCAGTAGGTTTAATGTTTCTGTTTTGATCCATTTTGATTTTAATTTAGTAAATGGTAAGAAATAAAAGTTCAGCTTCAATATTCTGCATAGACATAACCGTTTTTCCCAGCACCGCTTGTCGAATGGCTTATTGCAAACTCTAATGTGCATATGAACAAAGCAGCTTACTAGAGTCAGTGTCTGGTGTGTATTGAAGTAGTTATACGTCCTTTTTTTCCCTGAAGCATATATATGCTTTTTGTCTGCATTTTTTGGTAGGCTCGATATGTATTAAGTCCATATGTTCAAGACTGATATTTCTTTAGTGATTCTTTTTATTTAGTTCCTTTGTCTTTTTGCGAAATTGGGGTGTTAAATACCCTACTACAATTGTGTTAGTGTTTATCTGATATTTTAATTTCAGCAGTTTCTGTTTTATGAAGATAAGTCCAGCATTCAATCTTCTTGTTGGACTATTCCCTTAGCTAGTACGTGCTGACCTTTGTGTCTTCTAGTAAGTTTTAGCTTGAAGCTTACCATGTCTGATATTAGAATTGCTGTTCATGCTTGCTTTTGGGGGAAGGAGGCAGGTCCTGTTGCATGAAATATTATATTCTATCCTTTAGTTTTTAGTGTATGAATAGTTTTTCTATCCTTTAAGTCTAATAGTATCTTTCTGGATTAAATGAGTTTGCTGAATGCAACAGACTATAGGGTTCTGTTTTTGATTCAGTCTACCAGTTTGTGTTTTTTAATTGGAGAGTTGAGCTGTTAACCCTGAAATATATTACTGAGATGGGTCGATTATTTACTATTATTGTCTTCCTTTGGTGAATCCTTTGTTTTGCTTTTCCTGATATTTTTGTTGCTGTTTATTCATTGACTTTACTGAAGTGCTTTTAGCTGTGTTAGTTTTATTATTTCTGCTGGTAATATTCTTAGTATTTTCTCAAGTGCTGGTTTAGCACTCACATATCTCTTGAGCTGATCTCTTTCATGAAAATACCTTATTTCACCATCTATTTGGGATGATAGCTTTGCTGGATAGGTTCATTTGGGTTGCAAGTATTTGAAATACTTCGCTCTAAGCTCTCTTGGACTTTAGGGTTTCTGTCGAGGAGTCTGCTGTGATTCTAATAAATTTATCTTTATGTGTGATTTTTAAATTTTTCTCAGATTGCTTTGAAAATTCTGTTTTTTTCTGGATATCTGGTAATTTAATAAGGATATGCCTTTGTGAACTATTTTATAAATTACTCTTGTTCTTTCATCTGTAAAACATGAAGAATTCAGAACATGAGTTTCTGAGGCACTTTTATCTGTCTTTAAGATTTTAGAACACAGTTCTAGATTTGGAACCTTAGGTGAACATTATTTTGTTTATCCTTAAGGAAGAATTCACATTGATGAAATTGCTTCTAGCTCCTCTGTGACTAATCTTAAAATAAAGCAAAGGATATGTGGTGCTTTTCCTTTGTTCTACTACCTCATCCACCGTTTTACCATAGCCCAAAGAACTCATTGCTATGATCAGAACCAAGGAAAAGCCTTGTGTTTGTTCAATGGAGCTAAATTAAAGTAGCTATTGCAGCCTTTTGTTTTGACTCCTTTGCTATAGATCATTTCCTTTGTGATGTCTTTGCACTGTGTGTAATATAGATATACAAATAACTGCTGGGAAAGTCATTGTTGATTCTACTGAAAACAGTATCAACTATTTATATGATTAGGTTGGCTGTAGAACCAACATACTGTTCCTCTTCTGTAGAAGGAAAGAATTTACAAGAAAATAAACTCAGGAAAAAAAGGAGAGTATAAAGATTAAAAACAAAATGACATTGAAAGGGAATGCAGAAATATGAAAGCTACTATAATTCTTATAAGCATTGAATTTATCAAGAAGGATATAAAACATTAGGCACTGATACTTAATATTCAGCTAAAATAATTGCTATTTTTAGAAATATATCTAAAATTGTAATGTGTACAGAGAATAAGATCAGAATTATTTTATGAAATCACAAATGATTCTGCTTGAAAAAGAATGAAGAAATAGCATAATTATATTGCTTTCTGCTCTATTGCAAATCTTATAGTTATAATTAAGAATAGTAGTTTAACAAAAAAAAAATCCAGTGTTTTTAAAATGTGATAATTTCAATCATACCAAGGGATCAGCCAGAGAGGCAAAATCTCTTTATTGAAAAGTCCCATTATCTGTTGGATTTGCCTCAGACATCTCCTAAAAATGAAGTGAGTTTAAGTATACATGCATTTTAAACAACCAGTTTGCCTACAGATATCAGTGCCATTCATTTGTACGCATATCTAAAGCCATGTATTCCTTTCAATTATGTATGTGTGATGTTGGGATCATAGAGCAGGAAGAAGAACAAGAAAATATAGCTAGGAAAAAAAAACACTTGCTCAAAATGCATCATGATACATTATGAATATTTCTGATACCATTGGCTAAGTCTGAATAGTCAAGTTCAAAGAAGATTGCAAATGTAAAAGAATGATTTATGTGGTTATACTATTTGATAATTTATTCCAGGTTTTAATTTCATAATTTATGTTCTCCAGTTTAGTAAAATACTTCACTGTGCTAAAATTCTGCTAATTCCTAAATGCATAGGTAGGTTTCAGCATTTCCCTGGTTTTAGACTGCATGTCACTGGACCAATTTTGATAATTCCAACTCAAGCTTCTTTTATGAATTACCTGGCAATGAGTTAAATGAGAATTTGGGGTTCCAGACATCCAAAAATTTTTAAAAAGTATAAATATTTCCTCATGATTATGTATCTATTTTTTACTGCTCTTTCTCTTCTCACAGTAAAATCACTTCTTTGAGTTCTAGTGTATGGTCCCTATGATCCTTGTAACTCGTACTTATTTATATGCATAAGTGCTAGAATAAATGAATCATGCCATTAACTGGCCATCTGTCTCCATATACCCGCATATCAGTTGCAGATAGGGTACTTGATTTCCTTCATAGGTCTGGCCTTGATCATTTCATCTTGGTCATTTCACCCAGATGTGTACTGCTGAGAGATTTCTCATCTTTTTTTTTTTTTAGGTTATTTCATTGCAAAGATTGACCCATAAATTCTGGAATATACATCGAACTTAGGCATGCTCTTCAATATTTTTCATTAGTGTAGCATAAAAATATAAATAATTCTACATGTTATAAACAACATTAACATGCATCTTTAACTATATCACACAAATCCTTTCCACTGAATAATTTATCAAGAGAGAGGTTAAATAATATATATTTGGAATCTATTCTTGGTAGTGCTCCATCAAATTCCTCTTTCCACGTATTTATTAAATGAGTTGTTCTGTTCCAACATGGGACTAGCATCAATGAGATATAATTACAAAGCAATAAAAGATCCAGTATACCAAGCACTAAAATGTGGATATTTAAAGTATGAACAACATGCCATGGCCTTTAATATATAATTTAGGAATTTTGAGTGTGTTAGTAGTGGGAAAAACAAGGTGTTTTAGCTTTTCAAAATTTACTTTTCAAAAGGGAAATATAATTTTTAAGGAAATTCATTACTTTTTCTCCAACAAAGTCTTAATGTAGATAGCACAGCTTATTTTTTTCTGCCTTATGGCTGCATTCCTGTAGTTACAAACCTTTCCCTTGTCTTATTCAATGCCATATTCTTAAAGTAATAGGTCTCCAATACTGTGAATAGGTTGGAATTGAAAGATTGAATTTTTTAATAGCCTTTTTGCTTTGATATCTTTCAATTAACTCTCTACAATTGTATATTCCAATTTCATTTATAAAATACATATTTAAGCAACAGGTGTTTCTCTGCATCTTTTTTTTTTTTCTCCAGGGATCAAACTCACAACCTCATGCTTGCTAGGCAGGCAGTGTGCCACTGAGCTATATCCCCAGCCCTTCTAGGGATCTTTTTATTTAGAAGGATCTTTAGCAGCTTTCTATGAAAGCTGTGTTTAAAAGAAGGAAAGATTTGTCCTTTTGTATTCACTGAAATATTCTTTCTGTTCCCAGTTCTTTTGTAATAATTACCTCCACTTTTTTCTAGTTTCTATTAGATTGCGTGATTATGGTAGAATAATTCAGTTTTAATACAGCTTATATGATATTGGTAAAAGAATCACCTACATGTCTTAAGGTAGCACTAAATATATGGTTTATTAGTTCAAAAACCACATTTACATATAAACACTGCAGTTGTGCTGAGAGCCACTGGGTAGTCATAAAAATCAGTTCATGTTGACAAACCAAAAATGACTTTACTATTTCAGGTCATTATTAGCATCTTTGATATACAAAATTTTAATGAACTTATTTATTTCCTTAATTGGAGTTCAAAGTATAACCTTCCTTTTAATTTTAGCATTTAACACCTAATGTCCTTGGCAGTTGCTGCTGAGTTTTGGGGAGTTGCATTAGGCATGGTTTTGGTATACTCATAAACAATTTTGTTGAACTTCTGTAGTTTTTAAAATAACTACTGGAACACTCATTTTAACAAAGAACATACAAGGGACCCAGGACATAGCCCAATGGCATAGAGCCTGCCTGGCAAGCCTAAGGTCCTGTGTTTGATTCCTGGCACTCCCCTTTTGCCCCTACACAAAAAACATCTAAGACCAATGTGTAATAGGAAATTGCATACTGTAGGACAAAAAGAAAATGAATCAACAAGTACTTTTGGTGTGCCTGCAACCATTCAGCCTTGAGTGTTTCAATTACTTTGCACAATGCTGTGATACTCACTGGCTGCCCTCTAGTCTTTCATGGGTAGTTTAATCTTTATTCTGTTTTCCCATTGGGTCCAGACCTATATGTGCATTTTCTCTCTTTACTTTTCCCTTTAAATTGCACTCAGCTCTTTTAAACCTTAGTCTTCAAGATATCTGCATTTGGTCTGATACATGTTTCAGTTTGATACCGTTCATTTGGCTTGTAAAAATGACTAGGGTCTGTGAGCCTCAGTTTCCCTACATGTAAAATGGGATTAAATATATACTTTATGGAATTTCTCTTATTATGTGATTATAGTATGATGATTCCATGAGCTGCAATTATGGTAGGTGTGTTGCTTTACTAATCTGAATACATCTTAATAAGGGAACTAAAACATGACTTAGCACTATTTCTTGGTCCGTCAGTAATGTTTTTCTCAGCAACCACTAGTGCTTCTTTTGGTAGTTCCCAAAGATACCTCTGAGTCTAACTTACTATCTCCTGGGTCATGATTATATTTTTTCCCAACCAGGTCTTTCCTCATTCAGATTCTGAATGCTGTCATTGTAAGAACATTAGCTATTAAGCCACCCGCCACTTCTACTGGGTTGGCTCTGCTAGTCAGCACAGGAAGATGAAAACTGTATTTGTAGTGTAATTTATTTGGCAAATAATACTGACATTGTTACATATGTACTTAGGGTTCTGAGGATTTAAAATACCCTGTTACCATTTCTGGGAAGCAGAGAGCCTGTGGAGACCAAATTAAAGCTTTCTGATGATTTGAGTAGGCTTAATATAACCACTGAAGTAAATAAGGCACTGAGTCGTGAGTAAAGGGATTCAGTTGTAGAAAAGCATAATGTTGAGGAAGAATGATATATATGAAGGTCAAATATAGAAATAAAATGAAGGAAGCTTTTGCTTTGAAAGAGGAATTTTCAGTGGTGTTGGAGCTTATTTCTGACATGACTGATTAAAAGGTTTTCTTTCAGTATTTTCCCCTTTTCACTGAGTATCCATAGGCAAATATTACGCTGAACTTGGTCACTGTTTCTTTGAATTTTCAATAACATGAAATTTTATTTGCTGAGGAATTTGTGTCTCATTCAAAACATACTTGCTTTTGGTTTTGGTATTATGATGGTGAGATTTGGTAAACTTAAGTTACATTTTCAAATGCAGTGTAAAAGACAAAAAGTCTCAACTATGCATGACAAATGTATTTCAAAGCAGAAAATGTCCATCTTCCCTTAGCGTGTGTGGTCCTGGGGTGAGGGGGTATGCAGAGGAGCTGTTGCACAAATCAATGTCAGAAACCACCCTAAGACTTAATGTTTATGATGTGAATTTTGAAATCTTTTTGTTTCTTTGTTTTGAATTTAAGCTGGTATGATGGTAAATAGAATAGCCCATGGCGGTGTTGCATGCTCACTCACATTACTTAAACCTTCCATACAGGATGTTAGGATGCAGATGAGAGAGAAAAACAAGGGAATTTTCAAAAATCCATTAGAAAATGAAACATTTATACATGTCCGAGAATAAAAACATGTCTATTGGTTCATTCGCTGTGCTCCCCAACATTTTTATTGTTGTGTTATAATTTTTAATTCAGTGAGCTTTAGTGTTTGCAATTACTATTTCGTTTTTTAAATTTAAATTCTTAATTTTTTCTGGTTTTGAATAAATAATATATATAATTCATCTTTATATCTTAACATATCATATTAAGCTATAGTTCATAAAATGTATGTGAATATGCTGTGTTTATATTCATATACCATGAGTATAAACCATATATACATATGTTGATGTCATGAGTATATGAATATGACTGTGTGTATGAATGGGTACAAATAAATTAGTTTACCACTCTTTGGATCTTCTTCCTTGTAATATTGATTCCTTCTTTTAAAATTACAGTGTAAAAACCTTATTTATTATATCTGTCAAAATGGAAAAGGGCAGATTATGTGTCAAACTATCACCCATTAGCTAGCTTAAAATTCCTGCCTGAACTCCATGTGAGCACAGGCAGAATGACTTGGTGGTGTACATTTCCTTTTTTGGAAATTTTAAACTATAAGAAAGGGAAGCCAACAGGAAACCAGAAATTATAAAAAACTAAAATTGAAATTCAATAATTTGAAACATGCTTTCTTGTATATGCTTTCTGAATGTGTGATAGATTAGGTGTTTATATACAATCAATGAAGCAAATTTATTTCAGGCACCCAAGAAAATAGTAGTCTAGTGAGATATAAAAAAAGAACTAAACTAGCTATTTTTTTTCAGTAGAAAACTGTGATATTAAGTACTGAAAGTGTGGTTGAAAGTAACAGTAGGGGCATATGCATGCGATTTAAAACCAGTCATTACTTTTTGATAATATATTTCTAGAAGTTTACTGCTATTACAACAAACCCCACCTAACCCAAGATATTAGCTTGGGTAGTGGTCAGTCATGCCAAGATAGGAGGGACCAGCATTCTGGATCTTATGTATGGGAAAATAATTTGGGGATATGATTTTTTTTATTTTAAAGAGAATAATTCAAAACAAAACAGAACAAACCAAATCAGAACAGAAAATGCAAGCAACACAGGACTTCAAAACAAGACAAAAGGAAATCACCAGGGGCTACTGTAATGTCTGTTTTCTTTCTAAATAGTTGCCCATACCTTCACACACAATAAAATCAAATAAAACAAAATATAATAAAGCCAATCAAAACAAAAGAATGAAACCATTATAGAACTTCTAAACAAGACAGTAGGAAATCAACAATGGCTACCATAATGTCTCTCAATTTCTTCAAAATAGCTGTCCATACCTTCACAAATGATGAAATCAAATAATAGAAAACAGACTAAACCAATCAAAACAAAACAATGAAAACCTTATAAGATTTCAAAACAAGATAACAGGAAATGAACAATGGCTAGTATAATATTTCATTTTCTTCAAAATAACCATCCATACTATCACACATAATAAAATCAAACAAAGCACAACAGAATAAAGCCAATCAAAAGAATGAAAGCATTATAGGACTTCAAAACAAGGTAATAGGAAACCAACAATGGTTAAACATCCTGCTGTCTTCAAAATAATTGCCCATACCATCAGACACAGTAAAATCTAAAAAAACAAGACAGAACAAAACCAAACCCAATAAAATTGTGAAAATGATACAAGAGTTCGAGACAAGAAAATAAGAAATTAACAGTGGTTACCACCTTCCTCTCCTATGTGTTTCCTCCAGTCACTATATAACAACTATTGTGCTTTTTGGATCCCACTAACTCCTTCTGTTTTTTATACTAGGGTTCACCCATATGAGTTCAAACCCTTTTACCCATGAACATGATCTCCAGTTGCATCCATTTACCTACAAGAGCCTCAAGATTATCCTACTTTATAGCTGGGTAGCTTTCCATCATATGAAAATACCAAATGTTTCTTATCTATTCTACTATTGATGGGCAAGTTACCCTTCCTTTTTTCTGGTCCCGTTACATGGAACAATTGTTTTCTCTCCTTGGATTTTCAGTCTGTGAATTTCCTTTCCAGTTAAACGTGTTTTTTGTATACAGTCTATTGATGGCTCTTGTTTTTTGATCCAATTTCCCTGTGTTTCTTGTTATTGGTGAATTGAGGCCATCTGCATTAATGGTTACAACCAGCATACACTGGTTTGTCTCTGCCATGCTATCCTCCTGCTGTTGTTCTTCCACTTTCCCCCTTAATTCAGTTGCCTCTCCAGTTTGACGATCCTCCTCTGCTGCTGTTGCTGGAACCATGGGCATCTTTATGTATCGCTAGAATACCCTTCAGCACTCTCTGTAGGGTTGGTTTGGAGGCCATGAATTTCTTCAGTTGTTCTTTTTCATGGAAATGTCTTACTTTTCCATTACTTTTGAAAGATAGTTTTTCAGGGTACATCAGTCTGGGTGGAAATTGTTTTCTTTCAGGACTTGCAACACTTCACTCCAAACTTTTCTTGTCTTGATGGTTTGTGTTGACAAGTTTGCCATGACTCTGATTTTTTTTCCTTTTTAAGTTGATCTTTCTTTTCTCTAACAGATTTTAATATTCTGTTCTTGTGCTGAATTTCTGGGATCCTGATTATTATACATCTGGGTGTAGATTTACTTTGGTTATGGTTAGATGGAGTACTTTATACCTTGCCTATCTGTGTGCCAGATCCTTTTCCCATGTTTGGGAAGTTTACTGCTATTACTTCTGTAAATGGCCTTTTAAAATTTCACTTGTGTTGACCTCTGCTTCTTTGCTGGTACCTATCATTCTTAAATTATTTTTCTTTGTGTTGTTTCTTTGTGTGTTCTTTGTGTTCTTTGTGCTGTTGAATTGTTATTTCTTGGTTCCTTGTTACTTTTAAGAGCTCTTTCCTTTCATGTCTTCAAGGTCTGAAAGTCTATCTTCAGTCTTTTTCAAGCATTTTTGCCAGCTTTTGATTGACTTTTTAATTTCCTGGATCTCTCTTTGAATCTGTTTCATGCATTATAATTCCTTTCTGTTCTGTTCATTCAAGATTTCCATCATTTTCCTATGCTCTTCTTTTTTATCTGTTTTCTTTATATATGCTGAGCAATTCTTTCATTGTGTTTGTGATTTCTTCTTTTATTTGAGGCATTATTTCTGATTTGATTACTTTTATAGTCTCATGAAGTTGTTTGTTCACTTCAGTTGCTATCCTCTCAAGAAATTTCAGGTGTGTGGCTTCCATTTTCTTCCATGATTATATCTCCCAGGCTTGTTCTGTGTGGGCTGGATGTCTGAGATTGCCTTTTGCTCGTTCGACTTGACATTCTCTTGGGTTCCTCCCAACAACCTGTTGTGGATCCTCGGCATTTCCCATGTTGGCAGCCCTTTTGTGGTGTAGGGGAATGGGACGGGCACCTGGGTTTCTCTGACCCCATGTACCCAAGGAGGTAGCAGGAAATGGGAAAGGCTTCTTCAGACCTGTGCAGCTACAATAACACTTCTCCAATGGCCATGTTTGCCTGGTGGTGTGGCTGCTTCTTCTCTCAGACTGCATGTTTACACAAGGACTCCTAAAATGGTGGCAGGCACACAAGAGTGTGTTTGTCTGATTCTCCTGGTGGGTGATGGCTGCCCAAAAGAAGCAAAGGTCTCTGATGGTGGACTGCAAGTGCATGGGGCTTACCTGACTGCATGCCCCTTCTTGCACTGGCTTCCTGCAGGAAGCAAGCCTTCTGATGGCAGCATCGTGCAAGTGGAGGTGGATCTGGCTGGGTCCCCTTCTTGTGCTGGCTTAGAGACATGATCTTGATGTGTTTCAGGGATGACATGTTTTGAATCTACTATTTTTTATTTCATTGATTTACAGATGCTTGTCTTATTATCAAAGTCATTATTTGCTGGGTACCAATGTTGTTCAAGAGTTTGTTGCCCAGATAAACTTCAGTCTGTCATGCACTATTAAGAAAAAATGTGTTTCCAAGGCAACCTAATGATCCCACATCTTGGAGTTCACTGTTTGAAGTTCTTTGGATTTGAAATTCGCTTCTGTGACTCTAATTTTGAATATTGTTGTGGAAATTTTTTCAGCTTTTCATAAATACTTTTCTTATCAGGAGAAACAGACAAAAACAGAACAAATTTAGGAGTTAATTTTGTTCTGTTTTCCTAGTCTTTAATACAAAGTATTATATTAAAATTGAACTCTAGGAAAGAAACTTCATTTTCTGGCTTTCATATTTGCTATTTGCTGTTTACTCTGAAGAAAAGGTTGCATTTGAAAAACTGAATAATGAGAAGCAACCTTTACTTATTTATAATGTACTATATCCCTTAAGGTTTAAAAACTGCTTCATCTTTTGTTCATGTAGTATTATATGACTTTGTGATCTATCAGGTACTTAGTGTTCTCATTAACATTTTGCATGTGAGGAAAGGGCTAGCTTGTTCCACCTGAAACCTTTTCCGTACTACCTGGGATAGTGGTTTCTTTGTAAATTTGCAGGTATTTCCTGCTGTATTAGTCACTTTTCTATTGCTGAAACAAACTACCTGACCCCAACAACTTTAGGAGGAAAGGTTTATTTTGGTTCACTGTTTCAGAAGGGTTAGTCCTTGGTTGGCTGGCTCTAAGGCCAATATAGCATGGAAGAAAAGCATGATGGGGGAAAACGGCTCAACTGCTAGATGCCAAGAAGCAGAGAGAAAGAGAGAGAAAATGATAGACTGAAGAAGAGACAGAGGCATAGGAAGTGACAGACGGAGAGGTATGCTTTCAGGGCACAATTCACTGACCCCTCTCTTTATGGTGCACCTCCAAAACAGTGGGTATAGTTGTGAACACCTCCAGACTTAATTCATGGACGAGTGTGGGGACATTGCTCTGATATAGACATTTTAGATTTAAACTATAATATGTGGTATGTATACCAGTGCAATGGAGCAGGAGGTGAAAATATTTTTTTTATTTTATAGAAAAAGGTAAAACAGAATTTCATAACTAGATGATAGGACAATAGCAATAGCTAATACATTGTATATTATTATCTTTAAAGTACTCAGAGTACAATATATGGGCATAAATAATTCAATTGCTGTTAAAACAAACCTTCCTTTTCTATGAACTGTGAAATACTAATAGTATAACTAACTTGCATTTCTTCTCCCTTTTTCCTTCTTTTTTTCCCATCCTCCGTCTTAGTTCCTTTCAAACAATTTCCTTCCATTTCACCATATCTACTGCATATTTTAGATCTTATTTACTCTTTCAATTTCTCACGCCAAGGAGACAAAACAATGTTTAGACATGTGAGTCTGACTTATTTCACTCTTATAGAGAATGCAACTTGAAGTGAAGATTTTTATGTCTTTTTCTCAAGATGGATTCATGTAGTCTTTGTCATGCTTTCCTTTTGCAAGTCACTGATTTCTTTTCATCCTTTGGGCCTAGGATAGATTGCCATTCCTAGCTCTGTATTCTTGCATTTTTTCGCGTTTTTCTGCTCTAAATTAGTCATACATGTGTAATATACCCTTTTGAAAAAGAAGTCCTCAAATTATCCTGTTTTGAATTGCCATTATTCCCACTTGGGATATTAACCTGTACCATTATTTAATGAATACCAAGTTGTTCTATGACTTGATGACTTGTCCAACCTAATCAGGAAGTATTTTCTCTTGGAATGTGTGATTTTTAGACTGAATGCATGCTTGATATTGCAAAGCATAGGGAGAATGCCTCACTCAGATCTTTAGCTTTGCCACTTGCCAGCTGATCCCTTTACGTCCACAGACATTTTAACAGTGCTGCCAGGTTGCTTTAAGGGTGGAAATACTGAATCAGAGGATTTCTTTTAAAAGACAGATATGTAACTCCCCTAAAAAAATGACATCCAAGGATAGGTTCAGTGGAGAGAAGAGACGGGAAAGGGAATGAAAGAAAGAAAGGAGTTAAGATACACTGTGTACTAACTTCCCAGAAGGATTGTAAACATTATATACTACACACATGTACTAGTAAACCAAAAAGCATTAATTAAAAGAGGCATTGGTTGTGACCCAAAACAGGACTGATCTCTAAATTATTCTTTCCACAGCAGAATTGAATGGCTGCTCCCTTGAAGAAAGACAGTGACTTGTACTGATGTTAATATGACAAGTAGAATGAACTTTATGAATGTTAATGCTCCAGTTACATATTTAAAATAGCTCTTTTTAAAAGTCTTCCACTTTGATTAAGGAAGTTGAATAATCAGTGTTCACAGATTCTTGGATGTTCACAGATTTTACTTCCTGTGGGATAAAATTCCCCTCTCTGTCTTCCCTTTATCCATTCTTAATCACATGGCTTTATTATGAAAGCCAGACTGCTTAATAAGTCACTGGGGAAGGGGGCAGCCATAAGCACAACAAGATTTTCTGTTGTGTGGTTGTGCTCTGTCATTTATTACCTAGGTAATAATGAAAAACTAGTAAGTTACAAAAGAATTGCTTGCAATTTGTCTTTTTCATTTGCTAGAGCTGTGGTTTAATACATGCATCAAATGGACAAATTCCAGGTCCAAAGCAGGAGGAAGTACAGGAAAGATCTTATACAGCACAAGTTGCAGTCATCTGGGGATGCTTTCATTTGTCCAACCTTGACTGAACCTCAGTATCAGACACTAAGGCAGGATTGATGAAGAACATGAATAGTGTAGATGCAATCTGAACATTCAAATGAGCTGTGCACTACTGATAGAAATTATGCATTCAAAGCAACATGATTACATGTAATTCTATGAAGAAAGAAGAAAATACAGAGTTCAATAGAAAAAGAGCAATGTATTGCCAGGGATTGTTGCATTGAAGAAGAAGGACAAAATGAAAGTGGAAAAATCAGTAACCATCATTTGCTGCTTTGAAAGAAGAAAGGACTAAACAAAATAAGTGGGCATTTTACAAAGTACATCACAACACCCAATGGGAAAATCTGAGCTGGAGGTTGAAGTGGACTGAGCATGAGACCTTCATGCCAGCAGGACTTTAGGACAACTCTTCCATCAAGTCCAGGCCTTGTTCCCCAACTTCAGGTCCTCCTCATCCCAAAACAGGGATAGAATAGTGTCTTCCACATGATGAGGATCATGACTCAGGAAGTAATCTGAAATGCTGACAAAGACATTAAAATCGCAGTGCATCATATATCAGCATCTTATTATCTGTTTGACTGTGTGGCCAAACTAATGAAAATGAGTTGAGGTCAAAGATGCCACTTCAAAGGCACAGTATCTCCACTGTGTTTTAAGAGCAAGTGATATTTTAAGAGTAATTATTTCACACACACCTTCAGCATAGTAATTGCTTTTCATATACACAAAAAGATAAGCATGCAGTTTTATAATAGAGAAAGTGGTATGCATGTACATTCGCTAATGTTCTCACAGGGCTTTTACTGTACCCTTGGCATTGTGTGCTATAACTCAGGATGTCATGGTGCTGAGTTTTACTTGAAAACATAGATTATTTCCTGAATTGGACAAAAGTACGTAAGGAATAAGTATAATGTGTATTTTGGGTTCTGTATAGCGACTCACTGATTACCATTTTTCATTAAGTGAGTTAAGGTTTGGATAAAAGTATTTTTATTGGTCTGATTATGCCAAGTGGCCATTGAGCCTTGTTTATTCTGAATAAAAATTGTTCTGTAATCTGAAAATAAGCATCTGTTAACCACTGGTTGATTTAATCTTTTGCCAAAGTAGATATTGTGAGCTTATAACTTGCATAATTCTAAACTACTGGCAGAACTCCTAAGAAGTATCAGTGTATAGTTTCTCTACTTCCAAAATCTTTTGTTTAGTAAGCCATTTTTATAAATTACATGAATATAAAATTCTGAAGTCATGAAATGGCACACCATTCTCCTTTTCTCTATCGTTCTATCATCACAAAGCAATGCATTGCAGAATTGACTACCAGCTATGGGTCAGGAATCCAACAAACCCTGATTTACAGATGGATGGATAATTTTCTTGGCTACATGCTCGGTGAACCCCCAGTATTTGGTAGAAACATAACAGTTCATTTGAGATCATTTAACATCATCTGTCTTATTGACAGCCTTGATATGTTGTTGACATTTCTATATTCATTTATTCATTTAGTTCAACATTTCTGTTGTGTTCCTGTGGGCCATGAATTATGAGGATTCAGAGTACAACAGTGAGAAACATCATAACTCCATTTTGCAATGTGAATTGTACGTGAAGAAACAGCAAATCTTAGAATAAATTTTAAATTAAAGAACTGGTATCAAATCAGAAATAGAATAGTCACATTGGAGATGATGAAGGTGGATACCACTTCATATAAAATCGTCAGGAAAAGGGCTTTCTCAGAAAATGCCTGTTGAGTAGAGACCGGAAAGGTAAAGAGAGTAAGTGATGTGAATGTCTGGGGAAAGGCAGAGCTATAGTAAGTTCTCATAATTTTACCAAGAATTGTAATTATTCACACCTGCGTGATCATGTAACTAATCATAACTTTGAATATGTTGGTTAATTACCTACCATAATTCATCTGTAGTAATGTTCAATTTTGTTTTTTCATCCAATACTTGAGGAACTTTTTTTTTTTGGTAGTTTTTAACTTTTAGGAAAATGTTGGTATGGATTCATATAGATACGTATGTATATGAAAGTCTTTGTGTTAACATATATATTTCATTTTCTTGGAAATTAGTCCGCTTAGCCTGCCTAAAAAAACACACGAGATTAGGTAACTTACATAAAAGATACAGATTTTCTCAAATTTCTGAAAGATAGCAAGTTCAAAGATAGTGTTGTCCAAAGATAGCAAGTCTGAGAGACAGAATTGTTCTTTGGCTGTTACCACATTATACATTTATGTTAAGTTTTGAAATCTAGAAGTACTGTGTAAGAGTCCAAAATTTCTTCATTTTACAAAATTATCTTTACGTGAAATTTTGCTTCGATATAAATACTAGGATCAGCTTGCCAATTGCTACAAAAGAACTTGCTCAATAACTAATAATGATTTTATTTTATCAATAGATAATAGACAATTGGCTAATTTTACAATATTGAATCTTCCATTTAATTCATGAAGATAGAATTCTTTCCATTTATTTACTCTGTTTTAATTTCTATAATTCTTTTTTTTAAACTGGGAAGTGAAACCGGATTCTCAGTAATGCTGGTCTCCAGCACCGAGCTACATCTTTTGCCATTTTTATTTGATTTTGAGACAAGGTCTCCTGTGGTTGCCTAGGCTGCCCTATAACTTGTACTGTTCTCGCTGCAGTCTCTCAAGTACCTGAGATTCCAACTGTGCAACAGCACGTGGTCGGATTTTGTAACTTTATCAGTCTTACATTTTAAAATATCTCCTATAAGCTTTTATATATTTTGATGATAGCATAAATGCAATCACTTCTTGGACTTTCATTTTTAGTATATATGTAACATATGCACTTAAAATGCATTTTTTGTATTGTAACATATATTATGTTCTTAATAAACTGACATTAATTCTTAAAGATGTTTGATGGTATCTTTAGATTTTTACAAGCCAAATAATTTCTAATGTCTAAAAATGTCATTTTTAATCTTTCATTTTAAATCAGAATACTCATATTCCTTTGTTTCCCCCCCTTACCCTGGTTAGAACCTTAAGTATAATGAAAAATGCAATGAAATTCTGAGAACTAAATTCTCTTTTTCCAAAATTAGGTAAAAAATGAATTCATTTGACTTTTTGTATTTTCCACAGATAGCTTAATCACATTGAGGGTATTTTCTAATACTCTCAGTTTTCTGATAATTTTTATTCTAAATACTATAGGATTGTTTTTGGCAAATACTTACTCTTGCCCACTGAGGCGATCAAGTGGTTTGAGGTTTTTATTTTATTAAGACAGTCTGTGGCAATAATGGATTTTCTTGTACAAAACCCAACTGAAATCCTGAGATAGATTCATGTTAAAATATTTTAAATAGCGCTTGATTTAATATGCTAATATTTGGTTAAGGAATTGTGCACCTATATTCATGAAGTACATTGCACTAGTGTGTTCTGTTTTGATCTGTTTTTCCTGTTTTAACAGTACTAAAAGTGATTTGAGAAGTGTACCCTTCCACTTATTTTATGGAAAACAATGTGAACAATTATTATTCTTTATTAATCTGTCTGATAAAAATTGAAAATTTTTGAAGTAAGAGTTAAAACTAATTCTATTTTTTACTTGCCTTAGATCTATTCAGAATTTTTCCTTCTCTTTAGTAGGTTAGATGATTCGTGTCTTTTGAGAATTTGTCTATTTCATCTTATCTGCTAGCATGAAGTTGATAATGTTTTATGATGAATTTAGGTTCTTATGTTGGTGATTTCCCCTTTTGACTGTTAGTTTTGTCTATATGCTTCTTTTCAGTTTGGCTTTGTCATTCCAGATAATGCTTGTCATGTTTTTGGATCCTTTTAGTAATCACTTTTTGTTTTGGATGTTCTTAGTTTCCACTTCAGTGCTTGTTTTCCTGACACTGACTTAGATCTACCATCTATTGTTTCCTTACTACTGATTGGTTTGCATTTAGTCTTCTTTTTCTGGTTTCTTAAATTCCCAATGTACAGTATTTATTTGATGTATTTCCTGTGTTCTTCTGTAACCATTTAACAGAATTCCTCTAAACACTATATCAGCAGACTGCCATAAATTTCAAAATTTTGCGTTTGTTTTTATATGTGTTTAATACAATTTTCTCATTTTTATTCCTGGAAATTTCACTAACACCAACTTGTCGTTTATCAGTGGTTTGAATTCTGAATATTTGTGAACTTTTCAACTTTCGTTTTCCTTCAGATTCTTATTTTTCCCTTTCTCATCAGAGAAAATACTAGACAGAATTTCCTTCATATTTGATGCATTGGAGCTTTATTGTCTGGTGTTTGGCATGTTGGGAGCCATAGAGCATGTGAGCTTGACTAAATGTGTGTCTGTTATTGTTTACTGGAATGTGAACTTGATAGATTTCTTGAGCGTGATAGAATGTACAATTGCTATCTGCTAGCATGATAAAATAATTCATAAACATGCATACAGAAGCGTACGAAGAACTGAAATGATACAGTAGAAGGAATATGTAACAAAAGGACACCAGCAGCTGAAAATGAAAAGAAACAGATGAGCACTCACTTTAAAGTGCTCTGTATGTGTTGTTTGCCTCAAATTTATTGATACAATTTTCTGGTCTTGTTGCTTACTGTCCATTGGAGATATTAACTGAGAATGGATTTATTATAATATTGAACCATGATAGGTATATATCACATTTATCACTTCCTGTTAGATTGTCCATTTTCTCTTCATTTTTTCATCAAACTTGATGTCAGCAGGCTTGATGAGAGCAGTCTACCAGGATTTCAGTGCCCTGAGTTCAAACTGCTTTTTCCTCATTGCACACACAGATAGAAAGACAGAGAATGAGAAGGCTGGAGAGCAGACAGAGGGAAAGATGGAGAGGAGAGACCATAAAAAGTGTTACAGTTTTTGGGACAGTGCTATTAAAGTGTATCCTTACACACAAACCAATCCAAATCATGTTAGTGTTGTAGACCCAGCAGTGTTTCTCAGGGAACGGGGGTAAGGAATTGGAGGCTGAATGCGTTCCTGGGTGGAAATACCATAGAGCCCCTTTACCATGTTCAGGAGCCTTGAGCAAATGTTTTCACTTTACTGTGTGAATTTTTTTCCCTGGAATTCTAAATGGTGTATTTTTACACCAATTTTTCCAGTTGTATCAGTGGCTTGCAGGAATATTTGTTGATCTACATATTTTGTCACTTTTGAAATTCAATGTGGTGCCCTATTCAGGTCTGGCTCCTACATTCGCCCTTGGGTTAGAGAATTTTGGAACATGAGACTAAGTTTTTTATAGAGGAAATATCATTTGGCTGCAACATAAATTATATGTAGTAGAAGAATTGCACTTGGAAGAGTAATTCATTTAAAGAGAAGAATCAGAAATTTGAACAATGAGTAAAGAATTGACAATAGCTTTCATTGTCTAGAACATTACCTATTTTAAAGACCTGAGATTACTGACATGCTAAATTAAAAGAACTAACAATAGATTTTGAAAGTCAAATCTGTGTTCCTGATTTTAATACTATTAAAATAAAAAAAGAGTCTTACTTGTATAATACCATGATTTATATGTGCTTTGGGAAAAACAAAATACTTTGCCACAATATAAGTTGTAGATTACAGATCAAGAAGATGAAATCAGAGAGGTCACTTGGGAATCAGTTAAAATTGTTCTGGTGCAAAATAAAGTCTCATTCTATAGTAATTGTCATAACAAAGGAGAAAATTGGGCTAGGGTGAAGTTATGATATGGAAAGACTTGACAAAGCTGAGTAACTCCTTAAATTTTAGGGGTTAGTAAAAAGCTCAAAGAAGATTCATAATTCAGCTTATTGTGATTGCACAAATATATGATAAAGAACATACCATGAAAGTTAGACATGAGAAAAGAAATATAAATGGTGGCTTACATTTATTGGATTCCTATTGTGGTCATATATGATTATAGGTTTTATATAAATTCTTTAGTTTCACCTCACATAATTCATCGTATATATGAGAAAGCTAAGGAGGTGAGGTTGGTCAGTTTAAACGAAACTAAGAAGTAGGGTGAAGTGTTGGAATGTTATCCATGGCAGTTTGAACTGAGAGTTGAGATTTAAACCTCTGTCTGAGTACAGACAACAGTGTACACTTATAAAATTGAACTGAACCTTCACAAAAAAGATAGAATGATGGTTTAAAGTAAGATTACTTGCAAGAGAAGACTAAGGCTATGATATTGAATAAGATTACCAGTACTCTATACGCATAAGTAGAGAAACTTACTGATACATCCTTGACAAATACTTGCCATTGCTGTAAAATAAACACAAAGAAAAAGATAGTTCAAAATTGAAATGTGTCCCACTGGTGTTCACTATCTCTGAGGAGGAAATCTGTTTTTGTTTTTTTAATCTATCGGTACCGGGGATTGAACTCAAGACCGCGTGCTTGCAAGGCAGGTGCTTATGCCGCTGAGCTAAATCCACACCCCAGGAAATCTGTTTTTAAGGTGCTTATTTTTACCTCATGAAATGTCATTTCAGTGTGGTGTTTGAAAGCCCCTTGGATGATTTCGGGAGGTGTCCCTGTCCTGATAGCCATGTTAGCGGAAGACAGTGGGAGCAGTGAGGATTGTGTGGGAAGGAAGGACTGGTAACCGTACATAAAGTCTTTCTTCAAAGGTTGGTGAAGGATGTATCTGTACAAGAATGGCCATACTTCTGTGCACCATGGAACATGTGGGAATATATTTGAAGTGGAAAGAAAAACAGGGGAGAAAGGGAGAGTATGATGGCAGTATGATTTAACTTATAAGGGGAATAAAAAAGAAATTTGGTAAACATTGAATTATCTAAGTGCTAGAACAATTGTGTTTGATACAGAGGAGGGAAATTTAGGAAATCTGTTTTATCTCTGTAATACTTGAAGAATTTAGGATTAGGGGAAGTTCAGTGGAGAGTGGAAAAGACTTGGAAATACTTCATGGTTATCAATTAGAAATGATTAAAAATATTTTTGAGTAAATAGTAAATCAATATGAGATTTCATACCTAAAATATGTAAGCAATTTTGTAAGCCTGGTTTCCCGACACCCTACAAGAATAGTAAGAATCTGTCAACATTTAAGGTGCATAGATTTTGGTGTTAATGTTGTTTTCACTATTTTTATGCTTAAGAATTATCTTCTAGACATTTAAAAACATTTTTTCAGAGTTTGAGTGAAAGAGCCATTAGAAAGGGAAAATAATTTATCTTAGAATTGAAGCAATTTTCTCGTTTCTTGTATCTGTTAAATTGGTATGTGATTATTTTAGAATAGTTGATAACACTTGTATAAAAGAAAGTATCAAATATTAAAAAGAGTTAAATGGTTAAAAATGTTTGCAGTTAATAATCTTTTTCATCCCTTTGGGAGTTTTCCAGTTTGTTTTGTTCAGAAGTAAACACTAATCGCATTTTAAAAAGAGATCTCCTGAGGAGATTTGAGGGACTTCATTTATCCAATGATGACTTACAGACTGTATTATTTAGCTCTAGCTTCTAGACCAATAGTCCTCATCGTCTAAATTGGTGAAATAGAAAGCACATCACATTTTGGATCCAAAGTATTTGCTTTGCCCTTGGCTCTGGTTGTCAGCAGCTTCTCTGAGTAAACATTCTTGAGTTGTAAAATGAGGTTAAAGAATACTTAATGACCTGAAGGGTTTATTGTGAGAGCTGGTAGGTGATGGATTAAAAAGTTAGAGGTAGCATGTTAAAAGACAGCATTGGTTTTTGGGCATCCCCTATACTTGCTACATGGAACCCTAAGGGAGTCTGCCACTGAAGCTTTTGTGTCTTCCAAAGAGACTCTCTGATTGAGTGAATAATTTTTAGCCCTGTTGGGAAGCTTGGAAGGTAAAAACTTGGTTGTCTGGGTTAATATTCAAATAAATTTTAAAGTGGTCTGTGAAAAGCTAGTACAGTTTTAAAGAATGAAGTCTGTCTTACAAAAGAGAAAAGCCATTTTAAATCATTATTCAATGGAAAGTAAGTTATTGAAGTTGGTCTTGGAGGTGTACACCTGTAACCCCAGCACTCCAGAGGTTGAGGCAGAAGGGTAGCTGTGAATTTGAAAACAGTTGAACCTCCGTGTGAGTTCTGCCCCATCCTGAATGACATAGAGAGACTCTTGGAACTTTTTCCAGGATGTATTTGTTCAAGAGTGAGCAATAACCTCACTTTTAAAGGTCAAATTTCCTAAGCAAACTATGTAAGGCTTCACTTATCCAATGGAGACTTCAAAAAACAAACCAACAAAAGAAACCAATTTATTGTTCATGCATTAGTTGATAAGTTGATATCCATCTTTATAATATGTTGTTTAATGTCTTATTTCTATATCATTAGAATTTCTGTATAATAGATTTTGAATTATAAATATATATGTCATACATATACATATATATGATCAACTTTTCCTCAGTTTAAACCATGTAACACAAGGAATAAATATGCATGAAGATAAAGATGTTTACCTTGAAAAAAATTACCAGTTAATAAATTAGCAGCTTTTTACCTTGAAAAAATTTGATCCAGCTAATAAAAGCAGTTCTTCTCATTTACATGAAGCATAGCCATGCTATTCATTAGTTATTAACTTAGGAAGTTATCCATAAACATGGGGTAAGTCTTGGAAATACGCAGATTTCTTTATGAGGTCTTCTGGCCCTGAGATATTGTTTGTGTGGAAGAGGCATACAGTTTGAATGCAGACATGGTAATTCATGCTTTCTTAGGAAAATAGCTGAAAGAACTTGATTCTGCTTATGCAAGCAAGATTTTTTTTCCTTTTTTTTTCACTTCTGCTATGATTATCCTTGAAAAATTACCACAATAAAAGCCATGGTACTTGCAAAACCCAGAGTCATATTCTTTCTGTTTATGCAAGACGCTGTGCTACTGATTTGGAACTTATTTTTTTATCTTGAATGAATTATTCAAGAATACTTTATGAAAATGACTATAATTTTACACCACATTCTTGAAGATTATAATTTTTGTCAATTGTTTTGAAACAGGCTATGTAAATTATAAGGCAAGATCAATATGTAATAAAAAAGTTTGATCAGAGATATAGAACCTGGTGTTTGCATATATTTGATTCTCACTTTTATTATATTGTTATTATATTTATTTAGATAGAAAAAGCTTCCACAAAATAGTCCACATTTATGAACTTCCACCATCACATTTTAAAAGAAGAGCCATATATTATGACTTAAATGTGTTGAAAGTATTTGGAAAATAAGTTACTTTTTGGTACATGCAAGATCTGATACATTCAGCTGTTCACATTGAAATGTGCTCCTATTAGAACATCTCTCAGATTCTGTGGAGGTGCAAGCTTAGTTCTAGTTCTGTTAGTCACAAATCATGGAATGAATCCTAGTTTAGTCCCGTTCTTTGTTAGTTCTGAGCCTGTGAATGTTCATTCTTCATGAGTTTTCATCTTCTCATATATGAAATGAATGTAGTAACAGTTCTCCTGGTAAGGAGGCTAAAACTTACAAGTTTCCACTGAGAATTGAAACCAGGGCTGTGTGCGTCCCAGGCAAGTTCTCTACTCTTGAGCTACATCTTGGCTCTTTTTAAAATTATTTTTAGATAGAGACTCATTAGCGTAAGGCTTCATAACACTTAAATAAAAATTTGTGACAGTGGTGGGGGAACCATGGTACATAGCAAGTTCCCGGTAACCAATAGCTATGACTGATCATCATCTATCATCAGATTTCTGACTTAAGATACTGAGAATAAATTAAGCCACATACAAAGGACTATGAAGTAATAATTTTTTTTTTTTTTTGGTTTTTGTAGTGTTTCAGAACTTTCATATTTCTCCTTAAGAAAGGATTTTCATGTATAGAGGAACGAATTAATGTTGACAGTCCTGCATGGTATTTTTCAATCTGTCACGGCACCTGGTTCACTTTACGTTGACATTAATGACCAGAGATTGTCAGTCTCCAGTTCCCAACCCTATTATACACATTAGGCTTTATGGGTAACACTGCTTCCTGGATTGAGTGTGTTAATCATTGGTTATAGTATTATTAACTGAAAATCATACTTTAGATAAATTTTACACTTCCCATTTAGTAGAGTAGCAGCATCAGAAAACACAGCATATTAGCATCAAAATATTTAGCATTAAATATAAGCTTATTAACTAGACCTATTGTATAAACCTTATACCTGTTAAGTCATTCAATTCTGAATAGGGTTATGTGGTAAAATTTTTCTAAATATTTGAACTCAAGCAGTCTTGTCCCAGAGCCCCATTTGTAATAACATTTAATAAATTACCTTCTATAACTTCATTATCAATTTTTAGTTCATAGCATTAATAACTCTTAATTCATATTGTTTTGTGAAATAAAAATGTGACATATACAAGAATTTGTAGTTTAGGGATTATAAAGGATTTTGTTTAGCATCATATTTCTTTGGGTTAGACATGTGACAACCAAGTAGATCTTGATGAAAGGTTTGTATTAAATTTCTCATTAAAATAGTTTGATAATTTGCTTGAAGTTATAGATTATCATACATATAATAAATTTCAATCTGAACTCTTACTTTTTGTTTATCTTAGTGAACTTATGTGCCTTAATAATAAGGCCATGGTGCTCAAATTCCAAACCTTCAACACAATGAAAAAGATATTAAACTATCTTAATTGTCTGTACTTTTAACAATAGACAGAATTTTTCCTTTCAATTGCACAGGAAATGCTGGTAACATGTACAGAAATCTATGATAAATGAGACACTAAAAATAAAATATATTTGGAGAGAAGCTATAAGTTGACAGGTTAAAAAATTTTATTCTAAAAGTTTGAGAAAGCATTTATTAATATCTCTACTAACAGACTATCAACGAAACTAAATGTTTAAGTCAGATTTTTGGTCATATACATTTGTTGAATAAATTTTTTCATTTAATAATTTTGTTATATCTTGGATAGCCTGTGATTTTATGTGTTTGTGTGTGTGCTAAGATTCTATGCTAAAATTTAATATAGAAACTAAAATGTATTTTGATTCTTGAGATCTTATATTATCAGAATTTATAACTCTTGCATACTTTGATTTTCATATACTAGAAGACTATCTCTCTTAATGTTTCAATTAAATATCTAATTATTCTAATTGTCATGAAATTATACATTATCTAATAAGATTATGATATCATAAAATCTTAGAGTTGGAGTAAGATCTTCAGAGATTAATTTAGTTTAAATCAGGAATTTTATGCTTGAGAGACTTGAAGTCTGTGAGTGAGTCACTGAAGATAAGTAAGTCGTTAGGATAACAACAAGGTTGTAGATTGGGAACCCTCAAACCAATTATCCCTCAGCAAGGCATGAACTGCCACTTCAGCTTTGCTGTCTCAGTTTATTCTGAGACCGTAACACACAGTGGTCCAGGCATAAGTTTTACAAATGCCTCTGTTAAATCACTTACCTCTGTTACCTACTAACTTTAAAAACTTCACAAAATTTTCCAGCCCTGAGTTTCCCCCCAGTCAGTTATATGTAATCGCAACACTGAATAATTCAGATGTCTGCTCTGAGGAGTAAGAAGGATAATGAATGTGAAGAATTCACAACAATGTCTGGCACAAAATGAACCTTAGGCTATCCTATATTATTTTAAAATTTCAGATATTTTTCTTTTGCAGTGGAATTTGTGTTATTGGAAATGTTTGGAAATATGAAAACATGGATCAAAAATTATATCTGTATTTTATCTTTGAACTTCCATATTTTTTCATTGTAAGCTTTTTTGCTTACATTTTAAAGTTCTTTCTCTTTTACAGAATTATGCTTAGAAATCTGACTTATGGTAACATGGCAATCTTGATATGCTAAATTTCATTTGCTCAAAGTTCCCAAAAACACTACATAAAAATATAAGTAAGATTTTAATGTGGGTTTTCATGAAATTAAGAAATTCAGCAATGCCACTGAGTTCACTACCAAGCCATATGACGAGTAAGAATAGGTTATTAGTACTAAAGCCATCACTTGGCATATCTGCAGTCAGAGCCTAATGAACTATACCCTTTTGAAAATTATGTTTAAAAAGACATGAAAATTACCCATTTAAATCTTTATATGTACATTATAGTGTTGCCAATCATACTTTAGTTTATTATGGTAAATAAAGCTCTTTGGGCCATAAGGGTTAGGTGTCTGTTCTTCAACTGTAGGAAGTTTAATTTACAAAGGGTTTCATGAGGTATTGTAGATAAGTTTCAGAGTGTCAGCTTGATTATCTTGGGAACCTCTGAAGGAATTAGTGAAGTACACTCCTGAATGTGTCTGGTTTATCATGAAGGAATAACCTTGGTCTTTTGCCCCTTTCTCTCTGATCCTGCTCCCCAGCTCTGCTTCTTAGCTGTTGTGAACTAATCCTGTTTGCTCTGTCATGCTATTCCACAAAGATTTCCTGTGTTGCATTTAGAATACCCTGGACTAAATCCACTAAAACCATGCGCCGATTTAGATTTCCTTTAATTTGTGGGTGTCTAGTATTTTGCCCCAGGGATATGAAATTACAACTCCACAACTCCAAAATAGAAGTGAATAATGAAAACAATTAAAGAATGCAAAAATGGTAATCTGTCATACCCTTTACTTTATGAGCAGTGTAAATATTATTACCTTGGATAATTTGCTGTCATGAGAAGACTCTTGGAAGCAGAAACTCAATTTATGCTTTTTACATGATGCAGAAAAAATAAGTCAAAACTAATTTTAAGATAGATTTAGTATTAGTAGTACTTATGAGTATTTCATGAGAGAATATATGAAACCTTTTCCCAAATGTGATATCTTTAGCCTAAACTTTTAAAGACTCACATTGAGATCAAGAAACAATATAACACGACTGCTAAATTCAAAAGAAATCAAGAGACAATGTGAAAGAAATGACAAATAAAATTAAAAGTGATGTAAAATAAAAATATAGTGATTATGATTAAATAAGTAAAATAGAATCAAATCATGAAAATAGTGATGGCCTCAAAAATGATCAGGCAGAAATCAAGAAAAAAATAAAACACACCAAAAACAGAGAACTTCTGAAAGTAAGGAATGTAATAATTGAGTAAAATTCATTGACCAATTATTAGATAATTAAGAAAAATTTAGTGACAAGAAACATTTATAGATACTTATAGAAATATTCATAGAAAAGAAAATGTATTTCAAACTAGAGACAGACTAAATTAATTAAATTGACAGATTATAAAAGAGATTATCAAGGCTCTAAAATCATATGTGCATAGAACAAGGGAAGAAACAGAATTTTAGAAGACAGCATGGAGAATGAAATTATCTTCCTAATCCTTATATCCACAGGCTGTGTTCTAGCTCTTTATACAAAGAAGTTATTATACTTTATTTGGGCCTGTAATCTACTGTGAGATTGCTCCATATTCATACACATTACAGTCATTTAACTGAAACAACTTTTCATGTCATCAATAGATACAACACGCCTTTAGGCTTAATTTGCATTATTTATATTTTTTCATCACTTTCTTCAATCTAGACAAATAGCAAGATAGTATATTCCTATACAGAGTTTGCTGATATTACATAAGTATGAATGCTCCCATAATGGTCAATTTCAAGCTGCTAGAGTTCACAAAACCAGGATAAAAAATATGCTGTACTGCATCATTGTATACTATTTACCTGTATGCTATATTATTTATGCTTCATAGATATACATGTAAAAAAATTAACATCATGCAAAAACCTAAAATAATTAGGACTATGAGTTTTTTTGTTTTATACTTGTTTTTAATATAATTTATTTAATTGCATGCTTGCATAATTTGATATTAAAACATGGCCTCATTTAAGCCTTCATTCCACTTGTTCACAATACACTAATTAGCCATGGCTTGCTGGTAGAACCTGGTGTCATCTCCCTCCTGGTGTCTATGGATCACCTGGAAATTCCCACTTATTTTCATTAGGTAGAATTCTGTGAAGAATGGGAAGAGAAGAAAGATGCCAGGATCTGAAGAACAAGAAGAACACAGGATGTTTTTACCACTTGGTTCAGTAACTTTAAGGGAATCTTCTATTTTCCTCTGTGCCTTTATTCGTAGTATCTAGATGCTGTTGTTTGTGTTTAAATGTCTCCCCAAAGCCTCATGTGGTCATGGTGTGTGAATGTTTTGAAGGCAGCTGAGTCTGGGGTTTGTGATTGGTTCATTGGCTGGAACTGGGATTGTTGGTGTGAGTGCAGCACCCTCTCACAGGCAGGTAGTTGGCATAAAATATAAGGAGGGAAGAGGGCTTGCTTTTCCCTGCTGTCCCTTTCACTCTTGTTGCTTGTGGTCGCCATGAATGTTTGCCCCTTGGAGCCAGCTGAGTATGGACTGAAGCCTCTAAAAAAACTGTAAGCTAAATAAACCTTCCCTCATTTTGGGTGTCAAGTATTTTGTCTCAGCAACACGAGAAAAGTAACCAAGGCACTAGGGTACTCCTGACTCTAATCAGAGGTTGTCTGAGGGAAACTACACTTCTTATTTTTGTTTCTCCCTTGAAAGACATTTAAGTTAAGATTACTTTTAGTTTATTAAACTAGGTGACAATAATCCACTCTTACCCATTTGAAATCTTTTAGTCTTTGCTAAATTTCCCTTTCACTCTTTCTTTTGAGCTGCAATAGGTTTTATTATGCACCGTTAACAGTGGGATACAGAATGCCCATTGGAGAAATAAAAGCAATGCATTGCTGTCTATGATTCCTTCCATAAATAATCACAGTACCCACTGATATTTCTTAGAATTTATTATCATCCAATTACTCAACAAATATAAATAGTATGGAATTGTACAAAATCTAGACTAATAATCATTTATATGAAAAAATTAGGGTTAGGGCTATTAGGGTTAGTATGTTGATCCATTGGTATTTAGCAGTAGAGAAAATGTATTTGTTTTGAAAATGTATTTTTTCAGGCATTGGGAAAACAGATTTCTCTCTTAGGAATACTAAGAAAAAGGTCAATGCCATATCCTCAGATTTTCAGTGTATGAATTTCAGAGCCTGCGTATCTTGATAAGATCTAATTTCTTTGGATGTTAATAGGTTTCACTGTGTTGGGGCAGGAGGTGGCCATCTTTGGATGTAGGCCACAGAAGGTCATTTCAGACCCTCTCAGTAACACTTCCATGAGATTTATTTCTGTAAATCATTCCCATTGAACTATTTCAAAATGTTTCACATGCAACACTTTTAGATATTCAATTAAGCAGTGAGATTTTCAGAAATGTGTCAAAAGTAAAGGAGAAAGAGGTAGAAAATAGAATTGAATGTAATATGCTTCTTGCTGTCACATAGTTTCATCACCTCAAATAGCAAGAAAATCTGTTACAAGTTTGTAAGGATATGTACAGGTAATTAGTAGAAAACTACATAATCCTGGTGGTGCGTATTTGGAGAAATGTATTCTAGATATGTAGAAAAATTAGATTTTTTGAATCTTAATAACTGAGAGACAGACCACACAAGTAACTGAAGTGCATATTTTTAAAATATATTTTCTATTTTTTTTATTCTGAAGACCATGAAAGATAAATAAAAGTGTAGGTACTTATTTAAAATAGCAAAACAAAAGTAATTATACTGTTCATTGCATCAGCATTTCTTAAATTTGAATTGCAGAAGTTCATTTGGAAAGCAATACTAGAACCATGTCCCTGCTGAGATGATTACAACATTAAAAAATGCTGTTGGAAATATTCCCAAACTTGTAATATTGTCCTAATTCATACTGTGAAATCTTGGATCCAGACATCTGTCATTTTATAGGGGAATTATAAGGAAATTACTATTACTATTGAACAGTATTTGGTTTCTCTTCTCTTCTCTTCTCTTCTCTTCTCTTCTCTTCTCTTCTCTTCTCTTCTCTTCTCTTTTCTTTTCCAATCAGGAATCAAACTCAGAACCTTGCATTTTTTAGGCAGGTGCTTACTGAACAGTGTTTAACCATTTTCTTCTGCTCTGTTTCTATGTGTTTTGAGTAAAGAGAATATTGAAAAACTTGCTACTCTGGTATTTGCGTAGCTCATTTTTCTACTCTTACGCATTGCTGCATCTCTCCATTCAGTATTACTTATATCATGAATGATACCCCCTAGAGTCATCAACTCCTCCCTCATTTTTAGTTGTAAATGAATTTAAGTTCCCTCTATGAGCAAATGTTTTTCTTTTGTTTATCTCAATAAACTATTTTCACTCTTATTAAAGAGTGAAATGTTTGTGTCATTTTATTTTGAGAGCATTTCCTACATATCATAGCTTTTTAACCCCACGTGATGTCCTGTGGACTCCTGTTTTCTGTTCTTTCACAGCATCCTGTGTTAAATTCTAGGACTGTTGCCCTAGATTGTAATTGACACTTTCCCTGGTTTTAGTCCTCTATTTCCTCAGCTTATTGAAAGCATGAATGGTCTTATTTATACTCTTAAGAAGTAAGTGTTGCAGCTTAATAGGCAGTGTTCTCCAACGAGATATTTTAGAAGAGTAAGTTAGAACGAACATATTTCAATCTCCAGGATATTAGTAGATTATGCTATATATACTTGCTAATTTATTTTTAACTGTTATTAAAGACAATAAATTGGGAACTTAAGACATTGTGCATTTTAATTGCATGCAGAAATAAAAAGTAGCAAAGCTCATGTTGGAAGCAATAATCATATTCAAAGAAAGAAGTATTTCATTTTTTCAGGGTGAGTAGGAATCAGGAAAAACAATTCCATTGTTTTTTCTCAAATATGTTTTGTTTTTGCATGAATTAATGAGTTATTCAATATTGCATAAGTTTCCATGATTTTATGTAGCCTGTAAAGTCTCTAAGAGTCTGTATGACCAAAATCATGCTTCAGATAGCAAAGTGAGTATTCCAAACAGTATGGAACTCTCAATAAGGTCAGCATACAATGAAAACAGAGTAGAAAGTAAACTCAAGGTTAGGATGATCCTGGCTAAGGTTTAACTTCAAAGTTGGAAAATGCAAAGTTCTAGATTTCATGTCGACTGAACTGTGTAATTGTCAGTCATCAGGATTGGATGACACATTCAAGTTACTTAATCTGTAAGTGAGAGGTTGAACTTTCTTACTTACTATTTTTCTAATTTGAAATTCTGTGATTGTAACAAACAAGAATCACTTAGTTAGGTATTTCAAATTTTTGTTCCAAATAGTTTCTATTTAATTCAAACTATAGGTGAAAATAAAATACTCTGCATGATAAAATAGTAAACTTTTAGTATATTGTCAAATCTTATCATTAAAAATTAATTAAATATTAATGCGTATGAGATTTCTTTAGTCATAATATGGAATATTTAAAAAGGAACATCTTACTCTATGAATGTTTACTATCTTCTTAAGTATATAAATATGCATGATTTTCTGTTAAATGTTTTCTTCCTCTCAAATACTTTGTATTACTTGAGTCATCCATAAATGACATGACATCCAAAAGATCGAAGAGTTTCCAGTTTCTAATAATTATTGAAAATAATGACTGATTTGCTCTATCTAAGATTTATTTCTTTGGTGTTCAGCCTTACGGGTACTTTCCCTGTGTTCACTATTGGAAAGGTTAATTCAGTTTGAAGACACTACTCTTTAAAATCTACACACAACCTTAACATTACACCTCTTACCATCTTGCTAGTGACACTTATTAAAATTGTATACAACTACAGAATATCTTCCTCCACTTTAATTTTGTAAGATAAATTATCCTCAAGGAGTGGATTAGTTTACTTACTTTTTTCATTAACTTCTTTCTCCTTAGGATGTCAAGAACTATGACTGAAAAATCATACCTTGAAATACTGAAGATACCTAATAAGTAGATTTGATTAACGGTTTTCAAATTGTTTGCCTTTCATACTGTAAATTTTGCACATTCATCCCTTGGTATCATCAGAAAAGTCAAACCATGTCCTGCCAGGATCCACAGGAAGTATGGATTGGAATCGGAGAGAACATCAAGCACTGGTGGCCAAAGTGAAACACCAGCCCCCTTAAGCGGAGCCACTGAAATATGTGCAACTGAAAAGCTGAAATTAGGGCCATCAGCCTCTAAAAGATCAAGTGGTACATGTTAGAATATGTAGGTGGCACAAGGAAAGTAATAAAAATAGAAGGTGAGGAGAAAGCTGAGAAAAAGGAATGACCAGAATATTAATAGACTGAACTTTAGGCCATAAGAAGTGTATTTATTAAAAAGCTAAAGAAAAATTCTAGTCTTTCTTAAATACTAAATTTAGTCTATACTAAATCAGTTTACAGGTATCCTAAATATTCAAAGTGGATGCTAATATTTTGGTAATTGCATTCTGTCTCTTCTTCTGAAACTGGGAAGTTTGGCATCTTTATCATATGAATTCACCTTAAAGGTGATCCCTTTCATAAAAAACTCAGCTCTTGTGAACTGCAAAAGAGAAGCACGAGTCTAACTTTCATCTCTCTGCTTTCCTCAGCATCTACAGCATTATAAGAAGACAAGGGAATGTTTCATTTTATTTATAAATTTGCATTTTTAATGTTTTCCCAGGTGAGGGGTAACAGAATCCTGAAAGAGCTGACCATCATACTTTTATTATTCCTAGGGCACTCTTAAAACTCCCGGCAACCGTCTGGCACATGGGCTTACCATTGCAGGTTACTGACATGTGTGCCCTTCTGCCCTTGAACAATTCATTGTTTTATTCAAAAATAACCAGGCTGTCTCTGTAGGATGCTGCAAAGATACAGAAAAAAGTATAGAAATGAACACTTCAGGAAGGCAAACCCAGAGGAAATTACTAACACTGATCAACATTTGAAATCATTACTTGGATTAAACACCAACTTATGGAGATAAGGTCTGAAGAAACAAGGGCACTCACTGTAGATGGTGTCTGGACCACTTGTATTCTTGCATCTAAAATAAAACAGAAGAACCCAAGTTATAAGAAAAATATCTCAGAGAGTAGCTAAAAAAGAAACAGATGTGCTAACCAAACTTTTTTTTCCAGATAATTTGGACTATACTCAGACATCACTGATGTTGTTATTTTGGTGTAAACAATATATAAAATTGAATTTTAATTCATTTGCAGGACTCCAGGCAGACCAAAGAATTGGCAGCTGCAGTTAGAAAAATTTCCCCCACGGCATTGCCAGATCTCAGTTCTAAGCCCAAAGCACAGTTCTGAGAGCTGCCTGGAAAGCCCATTGCATGGTGGTTCTGTGATGTAGAGAAATGAGATCTGGGTGCAAAAGCTTAATTGTTGTGAACTACTATGTTTGATTGGTGTCTGGGCCAGAGTTTCCAGACATAAAAAGAAACACAGGTAAAAATCTTCAGTGCAAACATACTTTACATTTGTTGCTTGATAGTAAGCAGGATTTGAGTAAGCAACACTTGAAAGTCGAGGTTTGTCCTTTGTTTTCTAATTATGATGACTAAAGGGAAGCAGTATAATCTGTTTGTGTGGACACTTGAAACTAAAGATCTATTCATCAGACACCTGATAGTTCTCAGTTAGAATACTTGCTCCATCTTTACCAGTGACAGTTTATTAATTCTTCATAAAGCAAATACATCAACTAGTTTTTATTATTATCCCATGAGCTTCTTAGAGAGGATTTTAGATGCTCTTTGGAGATTATTTTTGCATAAGTATTTGCAGTTTATAGGTTTATGTCTTGCTATTTATATTTTAATTGAACTGTGTCAGTAGAGCTTTTGTAATTTTACAAATTTATTGTTTGGGAAAAAAATGCCTTGAGAAGATTTCAAGCTTTCTCACTTGAAAAAATTTCTTTCCAAAAATATATAATTTTTGAAGACTTTTTCTTAGAGAACCAATCAAAATATCCAATGCAGCTGTTATTTTTTTAAAAACATTTTCAATCATTGAAAATGATCTTCAATACCCATAATTTCAGGTACATAATATTTCTTTCAAAGAATCCATTCAAAAACATCTTTACTAGTCAGGATTTTACTGATGTGTGAACACCGATTTATCATTATCATATTTGGTGAGAATATTACACACGATGAATGATGGTAGAGTGGCTGATGAGTGCTTCTGTTTTCTGAACAAATGAATTGATTTAGTGAGGATGATGTTGAAATTTCATGGCTAAAAAAAGCATGTGGTGGACATGCTGTATGCTGCACTGTTTTTATCAGATGCTATCAAAGTAACTTACTGTAAGGTGATTGCATATTTTAAGGGCTACTTCAGATTAGCTTATACCAATATCAACTTTTAAAACACTAGAGTTTGTAAACCTGCGAAGCCTGCTGAAATTACTGACTTGCTGAAGATTATTAATCACCAGCTGCCACTTCACCTCACATATAGTGAGGACTGCTATATTCATTCCTCTGTCCCAGGGTGAAAAAGTGGAGAAGCTTTTTTGGCTTCTCTGCAAAAGATTGTAATGGCTTCTAAAGTGCATATGCTATCACTGTACTTGGAACCAGAGGACGTTCAAGAGGAAGAAAAAAAACCTTTCCAAATCTGCAGAGATTTCATCTGGATTAACTACAGAAGGATACTATTTGCTAAGAGACCCAAGGACAGATATATGTGGGAAAAAAAATCCAAAACAAATATTCAGATTTTTTGCACTTCAAAATTCTTTGCTTTCTCTCTATGCATGTATTATTCATAGAGTCATATCTTGCACAATATCACTGAAAAAAATGAAATACATAGAAATAAGTCGAATGAAAGAAGTAGAAGAACATTGAAAAGTACAGTACCCTGAAAAAGGAGATCAAATAGGATATTAGAAAATGAAAAGATATACCTTGTTGTCTGATGGGAAGAGCCAATGTAATGAAAATGGCAATACTTCCAAAACCATTATACAGATTTAATGCAGTCCCCATCAAAATACCAAAAGTGCATCTCATAGAATTATGAGAAAACAACCCTAAAATTCATTTGGTATCAGAAAAGACCTAGAATATCAAAAGCAGTTCTGGGGAACAGAGACAACATAGAGCCATCACACTCCTTGGCTTGAAATTACACTACAAAGCTACTGTGATAAAGACAGCATACTGTTGGAAAAACAAAAACAAAATAAACAAAAACAGACCCAGTGATCAATGAAACAGATAAAAGATGCAGAAACAACTCTAACACATTCAGCCAGCTTATCTTCAACAAAAGAGCCAAACATATTCACTGAAAGAAAGATTTTTAATAAATTATGCTGGAAAAATTGGCTCTCTAGATGCTAAAGACTAAAGCTAGACCCATGTTTATCACCATCTACTACAGTAAAGTGAAAATGGATCAAAGATCTAAATATTAAAACAGAAAAACTAAATCTGCTGTAGGAGAGAATAGGTAGAACTATGACCATTTTAAAAGTTTCAGTCAGAGAAGAAAATGAAGATGGGAAGAGGTGTGTCTTTGTTTCTTTTCTGTCACTAATACCCTGCACCCCCATTGAAGTAAGGATAAGTATATTTAGCTTACAGTTTGTGGAGGTTTCAGTACATAATCAGTTGGCTCCAAGGCAGAGTGACCCGGCACAAGACAACACTTCAAGGCAGCAGCCAGCAAAAGCAGCCAGAGTAAAAGATGGGGAAAGCAAGGCTCTTTCCTATCCTTATGTTGTAAGAATGCTACCCATGCCACAGGGAGGGTGTAGCACTCATACCACCTCTCTGCTCTCTTCTTGCGCAGGCTGAGGCTATTTACAAAGTAAGGATGCTGGCTCCCTGCTGAGTCTCTTAGTTAAACTTCTAAACTTCTCAAGTTGACACAGTATATAATAACAGTTCACTCCTTGTCAACTTGGCAATCAGACACATTTCTTTAAACAGGTTTCCAGATACAAGGCATGCTTATTTTTATTATTTCACAGCTTGAATAGTAAAACACAGGTTTAACAACCCTTAAGAACCAACATTAAGTCTGTCAATATTATGTTACATTAGAATCATAACATTTTTTCCTTACCCACCCCAAACTCATGCATATCCCTTTATTCAAAAAACATTTGTTTCACGTGCAACAATCGTCTAAATTTTAACAATTTCAGCATTGCTGAAAAGACCAAGTCCCAACATGTAAGATAAACTGTTAGCTGCAACCTGTACAAATGAAAACAAAATGAAACACTTCCAACATAGAATAGCACAATATAAACATTTCTATTCCAACAGGTACAAATGGGAATACAAAGGATTGGTACCAAAGCAAGTCCAAAATCCAGCAGGGCAAACATTAAGCCTATAGTTGCATATCCAGCATCTGAAGCAATCTGTGGCAAATTGTGAGCTCCAAAGGACTTATATGACTCTACCATACAGCACTTCTGGTGGTTGTAGCTCCAAAAGCCTCTCTCTGAGGCCCACTTTGTTCTCTCCTTGAAGTTTTCCTTAGACAGTCCTTGTTCCTGTTTTTGAAACTTCTGGGATCTCCACCACACCCTTGGCTTTACTCTCAAAGCTTCACACACTGCCCTCTAGTGGGCACATTGCCTGGCCTCCCAGGCCTTCCAAAATCAAAGTGGAAGCCTTTTAAACCTCAGATGTCTTGCATTCTAAAACCAGCACCACATGGATGATGTGGAGGAATGCTGTCAGTTGGAGCGGTATCCAGGCTTTCTTCTTGGCGGTAGAGGTCGAGTACCTGGATTACCAGGCACTCTGAATCCAGTTGTGAGGAACAGATTTCCTATGCTGTCACCATTCTGCAACATGGTGCAGCGGCTGCCATTCTGGAACACAGTGTTCTGCAGCTTTTGCCTCAACACAAAGTCTCACTTTTGCAGTTATGAGGCCACAGAGGTTCAAAACTTGCTGCCTTTTGTGATGCCTTCGGGCCATCTTTTCTATTCTCCTCCTCCTTCTCAACAAGTGAGATTTCCTCAGCTCTATTTATACAGTTCAAGGCTTTATTGGGAGCTTCCTTTCTGGCCACACTCACAATATTTTAAATCATCCTACTCAGCTCCTTGCTTTTGATTTGTAACATAAATCTGGTTAAAAGCCTCAAACAATGCCCATGCCACAGCCTTAACATTTGACTGCCTTGAAATTTCTTCTGCCAGACTAATTATTCTGGTGCCTTAATCTTAGTCTCAGGTAAATTCTCTGGACATTAGAAAATGCAGACAAACTTTCTGCCAAGCCATAGTACATGTCATCTGCTGTTTAATGAACAATGCAGGTCTTCTTCCCAGCAGAAACCTGGTGAGCCTCATCTTTACTGGTTTTCTGGTCTTCGGAACTCTTACCAGAATTTTCCATACAGAACAACTTAAACTGCTCCAGGGCTATTCTTTCAGGTGACATCTCTGAACATTTTCAAACTTTACCCACAAACCATTCTCGAAGGCTCTTGAACCAAATGGTCAAATTTGTCACTGCATTGACCCCATTCCTCTGGTAAAAATTCTGCTTTGGTTACTTTTCTCTCATTACTGGGACAAAACACCCAAAATGAAAGAAGGAAAGATTTATTTAGGTTACAGTTTGTGAAGATTTCAGTCCATAAATCAGCTTGCTTCAAGGCAGGGTGGCATGGCAGTGGGACAACACCTCGAGGCAGTAACCAGCAAAAACAGCCAGAGCAATAGGCAGTGATGGGGAGCAAGCCTGTTTCCCCCCTTGTTCTGTAAGAAGGCTAGCTCTGTCACAGAGCAAATGTGGCCCTCACACTATCTCTACGGCCTCCTCTTGCACAGGCTGAGAATATTTACAAAGTAAGGATCTTGGCTTCCTGCAGAGTCTTTTAGTTAAACTTCTAAACTTCTCAAGGTAGCACAGTCTATCAACCATAGCAAGGAGATAAACAGTTGTAAAAATGGATTACATTAAGGTATGAATTGTTAGCACAACACAGAGCAGCATCTATTTTTGATTAGAATAAAACATAATATTTGGTATATTTCTTTCCTAATTTTTTTCTTTAATGAATACATTGTAGAAGTATATGTATGTACATGATTAAAAGGCTCCCATTTACTTTGGCTGAAAACTTTTTGTGGAAATGTGAGTGTAAAAGATTGTGAGTTTATAGCTTGGAGGATATTGATTATATTAGATTTCATAATTTTGTGAATTAGTATATTATTTTTCATTTGAAATTCCATTAAATCTCACTTGTATCATTCTCATTTTTTTTTGTTTTTTGCTTCTAGAGCTCTGAGTCAACATATGATTTTAACATATCTCAATATGATCCTTAACTTCTCTTTCATAGTTTCCATGTCTTTCTCTTATGACAAACAAATTACTTGAATTATGTGTAATCTGTCAACCATTCATAATTTCAGATACTCTGTTTCATTTATATCAATTGTTTTGATTCATATACCTATGTATGGACTCATCATATATATTCATATATACTTCACTCGTATTGTCAAATCTTGTTTGTTAAGATGTGTATTTTCTACTTTATATTTTTCAAAAATTTCAAATCCCTGGTTTTTTGTTTCAGGTGTTTTTCACTCATAGTGTTTGATTTTATATGTACCAGGTGATTTTTATTATGTCAGGTGGTTGTTTTTCATAAACTTTTTTAAAGACTTGATTCTGTCAAAGATCTAAAATTTTAATGGAAACTAACCACTTTGAACTAAATTCTTACCTCAGTATTTTTTGAGAAGTCAGAGAGTAGGGCCTCCGTACCTTTCTATAGTCATGTGTATTTGAGCTTTTCATTTTGAATCTTCAGAACAGTTGTTGTTTTCCTACAGCATGAGAAAGAGAATTGAAGAGAACTCTTAGTATATTTGTAGTTCATCAGCACACACAATTTGCAAGCTTTTAGTGTCCCTGTAGAAAGGGTCAGTGTACCTCATTTTTCATTTCTACCCTTAGTCTTGATTACTTTCTTTTCAGTTTATGTTCAAGCTTTTTAAAAATATATAGTTTACACAGTGTCATTTAAATGATTAACTGGACACTCAGGGTACATATCTAGTTTGTTGCATTGCAGTCACATTTCAGTAAATGAAAATCTCAGTGAATTTAGTGATTGAGAGAAAATAGAGAGATCAAGGATATTGGACTCTTAGACTTTCAAAACACTGATCATTTAATTTACTTGTTTTTGCATTGAAGAGAAATCAGCTCTGTCAGATGGTGCCTCCCAAGGAGGCACGAACTTTTATCTTAACATAAATGGAAAGAGCTGTAGAATGATGCTTGCTCAGAATTTCATTTCCTAGGACCAGGGATATAGCTCAGTGGCACAGTGCCTGCATGTTAATCATGATGTCATGAGTTTGATTCCTTGTACAAAAAATAAACAAATTAAATAAATGAATAAATAAATAATTTCCCTTCCTAATATGTTACAATTGCTGTATATCTCAGTTTAACAAAGAGTTTGCATTGCCAAGGGAGCATTATTTGTTTGTTAATACTATCAAACTATTTCCAGTTAGGTTAATGTGGGGGACAAGAGTTGTCTGTCACATGTGAATGAAAATCAACAGATACTACAGTTTCAAAGAAGTTTGAGGGATTTGATATCAAAATTCTCAAAAGAGTTACATTTGTTTGAATCTTAACATGTCTAGTTCATATAGAAATTTATTACATGACATGTCATTGCTAGATTTGTTGCACTTTGATGAGTTTCATATTTATATATTGTTAAACATTTTGAATAGATGATCTATTTAAAATAAGTCTTTGAATTGTGAAGTGTGACACTTGCTGCTGTTGTTTGCATTTTGTTTACTACTCTAACTTACTCTAGAAGACTGTGGGAGAAGGAGGCCGAGGGAAGATTGCCCTCTATACTGTATACCTGCCCTGTGACCTTGGGCTTACCAGCCGAACCTCAGTTTCCTCACTGATAAAATAGTAATAGTAGATTGTGGAAGGAATTAAAGAATTAATATAGAGCCATGGATATAGCTCATTGCCACAGCACCTGCTTTGCAAACACAAGGTGCTGAGTTTGATTCTTGGTACAAAAAAAAAAAAAAATTGTGGAAGCACTTAACTGTCTTAAATACTATACTAGACAGACTTTCAACACCTATGATGTTCTAAATGGAGTCCTTAATGAATTTCAAGAGTCTTAAAAGTCATAACCATAGTTAGTAGTAGTAAATAAAATAATTTCAAAGTGTTCATGAATTTCACTGAGAGTATAGAGAAAAAAACTGAGGTGTATCATATAACACTAAACACGTAAGGACTTCTTCAACAATATATGAAAACATGAATTAAATGTTAGAATATATGAATACTAGAATATTTTGAAAACTGTATATTTTTGGACTTCAAGTTCAGTGTTTATCCTAAACATTCAATGTCTGAAGAAACATCAAATTCTTAATGTTTTATTCTGAGTTTTTAGTTCTATTATTTCAGTTTCATAAGAAAAATGCTTATTCCAGAGTTTCCTTGACTTCTAATATATCTTAATCAATGCATTAAGATAATCACACTCAGATTTCACAGTTGTGTTTGAGAACTGTGTATAATTTATTTCACTTTTCCAGTCCACTTAACTTTTTATGGCTCCAATAATCATGTTTTATGACTATATCTTTAATTTGTACACCAGATATTAATGAAACTCTTCCCTCATAATATTCTAGGAATCACTTAATTATAAGATATATCAGTAATTGGTGCTCTCTTGAGGTTTTTATGTATTGTTAATTTAAATATTGTATATATTTTGTTTTCATTGCCTATCCTAAGAAGTATATCTCTAAAGTGTGAATAAAGTTGGTTACATTTCAAAGAAAATATTTGAAGAATCATCATAATATTCATCTTATATATGCATATCATATGTATAATATAAAGACATACAATATATAAATGTTTAATGTATATTTTATAAATGTAAAGTCTTGCTGTAATGTTATAAAACAAATAAAAATAAAAATAATGTCTGATTTAAAATTTCAGTGTTTTTACCTAATGTATTTTTTTACTTTACTCTTTAGAATTGAAATAGTGTAATGATAATGCTCTAAAAATATATTTTGATTCTAGTTTCAACCCTCAGTATGGCACTGTTACATAAGTAATTTTGAATAAGTAGTTTAATATTTAATTATTTAGTTAATTGAATTATTAATTAGTAATTTAATCTATGAAACCCTGCTTTCTACTTCAGAAAATACACGTGATCACATAATTTTTTTTTTTTTGTACCGGAGATTGAACTCACAACCTCAAGCTTGCCAGGCAGGTGCTTATACCACTGAGATTGATCCCCAGCCCTAAAATTGCTATAATAAGCATCACATAAAGATATTATAAAATGGGGTTATGTATGTAACACACTTACATTACATTGTGCATAAAACGCACAATGTCTAATGATCAAGTTTGTAGCAATAAGTGTGTGTGCCTGGCAGGTAATAATTGTTAACACGCCTATGTGTATGGATATCAACTTCAGACCTTCCTAAATCCTGGGGCTTCTAACACAAACACTGCTGTTAATGTGCCAGATGAAATTCACTTTGTCAAAGACGTTGGCACATGGATCTGCCAAATGCAGATAAAACACATAAAGTAAAAATCTGCAAATGTTTCTAATCCTTAAATAATATTAGTTACATTTCAAATATTGGTTTTCCTTGGATATTATGTTATTCAATGAATCACATGCTGTGTTTATAAACTAAAGGTGTTACCATACTAAAACAGAAAAGCAAGAAAGGTTAAAAAAGAAGGTACTGCATGTTATGCCTCTTTTAGAGATGTAAAGACTCACACACACAAAAAAAATCCCTAGGCATTCCTATTTTAAAGAAACTTGTAAAGTTTTACTTCTTGTACCAGGTTAACAAGATCATTATTTTTTAAGTGAACCTCCTTTTAAAAGATGCATTTAAGAAAATTGTGTGCAAGGAAATCTTCTACTAAGCAAATTGTATGTAATTGTTGTATTGCAGTACCTAAAACATTTTCATTAGACCCTCATGCCAAGGTGCACTGTGATGACAGAGACATCAGTTGTGAAGAATTACCCCGGTACAAGTAAAGAAATGGATCTCGGGTTAGATTACAGAGTGCAATAAAATAAGATCTTCTATTTTGGTAACTCAGTTTTGCAGCTAGGAAAATAAGAACTGATTAAAGAAGTATGGAAAATTTGAAATACAGCAAATACTGTTTTAGAAAATTTAGGATTTAATTAGTAAACATCTTGTTAGTTTTTAGCCTCCATTCCCCTGTATGTAATATGACTGAAACTAAATGTTTTTCAAACACTGAAACATACAATTCTAGTATAAAAATAGAATAAAAAACATTTTCCCCAATATATTTTCAAATATTTATGTATTACCTGATAATTTTTCTATTCATGGATGATTTAATAAATATTGTTAAATTTAGTATAATGACTGCTTTAAATTCACACTGAAGCCTAGAAATTTAGACCTAAATCTTGGACAGTATACTTTCATTTTTAAAGTATAATAGAATATTTTCTTATATACAGGGTAATATAGACACACAGAACAATCTGAACATATGTTTGTAACATTGATTTCATTGAAAAACTATTTAACAATCTGTATGATGTGCAGCATTGAGATAAAAGAATAAAACATATGATCTTACCTGGTGCCTCACTACTTTGAAACTTAGCGAATTTGGTATCTGCATATGTTGATGTAAAAAATTCTGTCACATCACTCATTGTTTGATACCCAGTGCTCAAGTTACAGCTTGTTGGTGTCCACCTGCCTGTGACTTGCTGTCCTTTCCTGCCAGAACAATATGAGACACCTGTCTTTGCTTTCTCTGACACCTCCTGGAGCCAGTTAACCACAAGCATCAAGGTGCCACTATAGTTCTAATCCTGGTTCTAGTAAAATCCTAGTTCTAATGAAATAATGAATATACAAAAGTATGTGTGATTCATTTATATCTATATCTATCTATGTGTAGAGTTACACTGATTTTTTAAATTGAGACCAATATGATTTCCCAAAATAATAAACTTATTCTCTACAATAAGCTATATGAAGTAAATGGAGCAAGGTTTTGATTTTGTACTAGTTTTATTTTTGCCAGCTTTTGGTGTTATAGCTATTAACTTTTATAGATGTCATAGATTTTTACGGTAATCATCCAGCTTTGTGTTTGATAAAGAGCTAAACTCACATTCTTTCAACGAATACAGGCATAAATTACCATTCTCCTATTTTAAAAAATTCATGTGTTAACATTTTTTTGCAAAGTCATCCAAAAGATAGCACAGTATTGCAGCAGTATAAACAACCTCTCTCGGGTTTGTGAGGTGAATAGTTCTATATTTATGCTACCCCAAGGTCACCAGGTAATAAGATTCATGTGTAAAAGATACATTACAAACTTACTTTTCTTGCATTTTTCTTTCACTTGTACAACAGTCTTCATCCAAGAATTCTGGTGGACCCTTTACATTTTGTTAGGCAGTATTTTTAAAATGTTTTTTGTGAATACTTGAGTATCTCTGAAAATTGATATGTTTAAATTTATTATCCAGATTTTTGTGAATACTTGAGTATCTCTGAAAATTGATATATTTAAATTTATTATCCAGATTTGGAAAACAGTCACATAAGTTGTTAAAACAAACAATATTTTTATGCTAGCTATCAAAATGAGCATAGACATTCCTGAAGGAGCCTTATAATTGAGTCAAATTATTTATTTAGATTTATATTTTATAAAATTTTTCTATAATACTGATATTCATGTTATAATGTCATGTCCTAAAAAGTTTAGTAGATTTTGCAAATGGTAATTTGTTGAATGGCCCTAAGATGCACTACTGCACAGTACATGAGAGGAAGTATTCAGAAACGTGTAATCAGGTGATGATAAATTCCTCCTTACCTCTTGGATCATGGGATCATGATAGTATCTGTTCCTGTGCTTGCCATAAGGGTCCTGTGCTTGCTGCTAATACTTAAGAAGGGCTCAGGATGGAGCCAAGGGCATCGTGACCATCATAGAATTACTTACTATTCCTACTGCAAGATAATTTTGTATATTTGTTGAACAAAAAGAAAACAAAAAGCAAATTAAAAACAAAAATTATGAACACTAGTCTAGTGTTAGATACAATGAAAAACTTCAGTCAAGTATAAGACAGTAAATAATTGCAAAATCATTTTGAATTTTTTAAAAAATTTTACTGCTTGTTATGTGAAATTTTTGTAAAAATTGTCTTTTATAGAGAATAATAGTTTCTGTTAAACAAAATGACATTGATTACATAAAATGGCATGCATTTTACATTGGAGGTTCCTAAAGACTTCTAGAAATTATATTTGCGAATACTACTGAAGGAATGTGTTACAGTGCTCTCTTCAGTGAATTGAACTTTAAGAGAAAAATCAAGTAAAAATAAGACTTGATTTCTTTAAAATAAGTGAATTTTATCCATGCACATACACAAATTTATTTTATTTGATAAATTTAACATAGATGTTGTTACCTAGTATCTCTCTGGAGCTGATAATATGAAATATTTCTCATATACAAATGGAAATTGGATTAGTTGTTGTTACCTAGTATCTCTCTGGAGCTGATAATATGAAATATTTCTCATATACAAATGGAAATTGGATTAGTAAAATTAGACAGACTCTTCTAGTTTTCTTCACATGAGAATACTTTTGTGCTCCTTACATTTGAAATATAATAATGTATTCATTTTTTGGAACAGAATGTTGTGAAAATTGAATTGAAAATTGAATGATATTGTCTATAAAATAAAATAAATAGGATTTTCTCCATAATTTGACACATGGTTGAAAGTAACTGTAAAAAATGTATTACCTCCTGTTGTAGGATTTTGTTTAAATCTTGGAAATTTCCTTAGAATATTCAATATTTACTTTGTATACTTTCACATTTGCTAAAATGATCACTTTAAATGTTGTTGGCAATGAGAGAAAATGTCTATTTTAGTCGTCTTGGAAAAAGGCTATATATTTTTGTTTGTTTAATTTGATTTGGAATGTGTTTAAAGGAACAAGGTGGCTAAGTATTAGTGTGGATGTTGTGGCTAAAACCTAAATGATCAAAAATCTTTCAACAGTGGATACTCACTGCTTTTTATGCTACTGATCTCAACACCTTGAGTAAAAAAATTGTGTATTTTTGGACTTTTGTCATCTCTTCACAAATGGGACACATATTCTTAGTATCCCTTTTAATTTAGTGTCAGTTTAATTTAGTAATCCATAAATATTTACCAAGCACTGAGCACGTGTGAGACATTGCTGTAAATGCTGAGAACTGAACAATATAATGTCATTGAAATTTACATCCTGTTGGGGTAGAAAATTAAAATCTAATAAAAATGCAGTTTTGAGAGACATAGATAAAACTGTGTACGAAGTGCTAAGGGCAAACAGGGCACTTAACAAAATATAAACGTTCTACTCCATATGCCAGAGACATTTCCTGGAAAAGGTGATTGAAACATAATAACCAGAGTAGCGTTATTCAGAGTTAAAACTAGAGTTTCCGTTTGATGGTTGTGTTTGACTCAATGATTGTGACCAGTTCACATAGCTTTAATGAAAAAAGAGGCTGGCTGCAGTGACCTTCACTTGCAACCCAATCAGTGAGAGAGACTGAGGCTGGTTGCAAGTTATAGTCTGGTCTGAGAAAATTAGCGAGACCATGCATCAAAATAATAATAATAACAATAACAATAATGGCTGGCAATGTAATTTAGTGGTAGAGTGCCCTTTGGTTAGATCCCCAGTGATGGGAAAAACAGAAAAGAAAGAGAAATGATTCATGAGCACATATATAAAAGCTCAGTGGACAAACTGATTTTTAAAAATAATTTTTTATTTAAAGGGATAAAACAGAAAAAGGATAGAAATATTACAGAATTTCAAAAAAAAACAAACAGTAAGAAATCACTAGTTGATAAATTATATATTGCTCTTTTAGAAATAGTTGTTCAAGTTACAAAATTAAAGCACACAAAATGGACACTCAAGCAGTGAGAGTGCAAACAACTCTGTTCAACAATCAAACAAGAACTAAGAAATACGGGTATCAATCCTGCACACTTAAATATACATGCAGTTATATCTTTTATAGCACTTCCTATTTTCTCTTTTTTATGACAGCAATTATACTTTTAAAAAATTTTATTTAAACAGAAGAAAAAAAGCAAAACAGAGAAAAGGGTAGCAACAATACAGAATTCTATTTTGTAGTCTTTTTTTTTTTTTTTTTTTGCTGCCTCTGGGATGGAACTCACAACCTCGTGTTTACAGAGAGGAGCCTTAGCCAACTAAGCTAAACCCGGGAGCACCAGAATTCTAAAAGAAAGAAAAAAAAGGAAAAAGAGAAAAAAAAACCACCAAATACTCACTAGTTTATAAATCACACATTGTCATCTTGGATGAAGTTGTTCAAGGTACAGAGTTAAAGGATACATAGTACACATTCAAACAGTGAGATTGCAAACAGTTCTGCTCAACTATCCAACAAAGATTCAGCAGTATGGTCATCTATTTTACACACTCAAACATACATGCAGTTATATCCCTTAGCAAACTGATTTTTTAAGGAAACGACTATATGATTTTAGAGACACTGATGCAAGAAATGTATATTTATGGTTTTTTAAAGACACATAAGTTATGAGAAGGAAGTTTTAAAATAAATGCAAATGACAGGTTCAAAATTCGACAGTATAACTAGCTCAGTTTACTTTGAGTCGTTTATAAGCTTCTGTGTCAGTGGTGCCAGAGTGGAGTGATGTAACACACACAATAAAGGGCATCAGCATTCATGAACTACGTGTATTTTCTTGAAGTATCAACCTCAGCATTCATGTTTTGTCTCTGGAATTGGTACCCATGTAGTTACAGTGAATATGCCTCCCTGATTTTAGCCTAAGTCACTTAGTATTGATATTGAGATAGAATATTCAACGATTACAGTCTTAATGCTTTGCCACTTAGAGATAAATAACAAGAATAGGTTATTTTGAACAGATTATTATATTTTATTAGTATATTTTCTTGGCAGTCTGAGTTTTTAAAGTCTGCCTTGTTTGTGTGATTTTGCAAAGCAATCTCTTGGCATAACCTCACAAATACCTGTGTGGACACAGAAAAGGTTATCTAGAGATGAAAACAGTTCACTTAATCTTCAACAGCTATTGTTTCCCAGCACAGTGCATTTCTGATACTTTCTAATAAGAACAATACTTGTATATAATACTAGTAAAGAAGGACATATTTACAAATGTTTGATTTCCTAATCTCCCAACAGACTCCAGGTTGCAGCCTAGTGATTTTCTGTCTTTACAAACTGTTCACTGATCTGGCAAACAGAATTGCTTCAAAATGAGTAAATAAGAATTATTTCATTAGCTGTGCTTAATTAACACAAATAAAATTGATGAACCTAGTGTTAAGTGTGCTATTGTGAGTGTTCTATCTTATAAGCAAACCTCAGAATTAATGATTTATTAAATTATTTATTCTGTAAACATTTAATTGAGCATCAGGTATTGTATTGGGAAGAAACTTTACTGTGCACTGCATACTCAAAAGTATTGTGAAAGAGTGTATAACCTTTTAGGAAAAGAATTAAAATATAATTTTATTAGTGTGATGAGGATCAATAGATGTATTGACCAATTGGTTATAGAGATTTTTCAGGAGGATTGGCTAGACACACCAACTTGGTTGAAGCACAGAAGGTCCATGGGGAATAAAGAATGGTATATTATGTAACATCCGAAGTGACAGATTGTGCAAGAGTTCAGATATGCCATGATTTATTATTAAATATATTGAATGTGCATGGATAGAACAACATCTTTTGGCCATAGTTTGAATCTGAGGGTTTGGCATTTTAGACCAGTCCTGTCCTAAAATTCTACTACTACACTACGGTAACTAAATGACCTCAGAGAACAGAGTTCTAAGTCCTGAGTAGTAGCAATACTTGACTGTCAGAACAGAATGATACTGCAGTTATATCTGATGGTTTTGTGGACCTATGAGTTTTTATACTTTTTGAAAATACCATGTGTGCAGAACTGCTGAATATGTTTTGCAAAAATTGTCTACTAGTAGCTTTCGTATGGAAATGATATCATTTACTGTACCAAAGACCTAAGTGGATTTATATTGCTGTATATTATTTGATATAACAAAATGGAGATAAATAGAATTATGTATGCATTAAAGACGGTATCTTGACACTAGAGGAAGTATCCATATAAAAGCAGTAATGCGATGGGATATCCATTTGTAGAGTGTATAAAACTGACTTCCTTGTTGAATGAGGCAATTTTCATGTTAAAGAGTTAGTCACACAAAAAAGAGTCAGTATTTTGATACAACTCATGTGTCCTTTCTTGAAATTGTAGTTTCAGCCAAAGAAAATGTGGTAAGTTCTTGCAGTTGTTTAGGTTAAGGAGAGGGTTGGTGTAAATGGTGGTTTTAAAGTAATAAAGGTTTTAAGAGTCCCTAGAAAAGAAAGGATTAGGAAAAGTGTGACCAGGAGTGTTGTCAAAAGTCCATGTGTGACCAGGAGTGTTGGCAGAAGTAAGTACTGACATAGGAGTCTTAACACAGGATATAACAGGAAGGTAAGGGCATACTCACCTTAACAAGCTGACAGGTATGGCAGGACCCAGATACCTGAAAATTAAATAATAAAGCAGATGATAAAACCATCCTCTTAAAATATATGTGCTTTTGCCAAATCTAAAAATAATAAATATATAACAGCAAGGTCTGTATATCAAGGAAGGTTCTCCAGAGAAACAGAAACAGTGGATTGCCTCTGTGTAGGGGGTGGGGAAGAGATCTGTATAGGCTATGGAGGGAGAAAGGTTCTCATCATCTGCCATTGACAAGCTAAAACACCAGGAAAATTGGACAAGTGGTTTAAGTTGGAACTCATCTGAATGCCTGAGAACCAGGTGAGAAATCTGTGTAACTCTATGTCTTTGTTGAAGCCCAGGAACCAGGAGACCTGATACCTGAGGACAGAAGAGGATGGTTTTTTCAGCTTGAAGCAGAAAAAAAGAATTTGCCCTTCTTTGCCTTATTGTTCTCTTGGGGACCACAACTTCCTGGGTTATATCCATTCACATGGTTAGGGGCAGATGCTCTTTACTGATTATTTTGATTAATGCTCTAGTCGCTTTCCAGAAAACCCCTCACCCAGAAAAGCTGTCCAGCCAACTATCTGGCCCATCCCCATCGCGCAGGGGCAAGGCTACTTCCAGAGTAACAGTCTGATTCAGTTAAGGAAAAACACTGCCCTGTTGAGAATGGAAGTGATCTAGTGTAATTCACATGCCAACAGCTATCGGGCTGATCACACTTGAGAAAAGGCACCATATCAAGGGCAAGTGTTGGCCATCGTGTTGGTTTACACTTCGGATAATGACAGGGTTCCTGAAAGGAAGAGGCTCAACTGGTGTTGCTAGAATGAGTCCTGCCACACGCTTGATTCTGTGATTCCTCTGATGTTGACATGAGGCTTATGTGAGCATATCCTGGTTATCATCAATGATGCTACAATTAATATTAGAATACAGGTAACACTTCAAGATTCGAGTTTCCCTTCCTTTGGGTATATGCCCAGAAGAGTAATTGCTGGGTCATATGGTAGCTTAATTTAGAATGCTTTTAAGAGCCTTCAGACTTTTTTCTATATTTGTACACATGTCCATCAACAGTCCAAAATTGACCACTTTACTCAACATCTGTGCCAACACTTTTTTTTTTGTAACAGCAATTTTTATAGGTGTGACATAATATCTCAAGGTAATTCTAATGTTCATTTCCCTATTTTCAATAAACATCTATCTTTACGTCATTATGTTGATAAGAAGTTACTATCCATTGTCTTCTATATATTTGTTAAAAGTATATAAAGGTATGCTGACTCACAAAATTGCTAACAATGCCTGAAAACAGTACATGCTAGAAAATTTATTACCTAATCACCATGAAAACCTTTCTGAATCATTCTGCAGAGTGATGGGACAAAGAGGCTTTATGAAATTGGTCTAAGTAATAGCATATGGTTAACAATTACAGAACTATTTCAAAATGTACTAAAATTTTTAAATCATCACAATCTAATCATAGAAAGTAGTTCTAATACTACATATCACTCTCAACATACAATTACTCTGTCATCTTCTCTGGAAGACAATTTCCTGTGAGCTCTCCTATGCAATGAAACTCAATAAATCACATGCCAAAGCCTTGAGAAATGTGCTGTTTCTTGAACGGGCATTAACACAAGAACTAACTCATGTTTTAGTATCTGTGCTGCTGAACAGGATTGTGTTTTAAAGAACATTTTCTTTTAGTAATTAAAGTAATTATTTTTACAAGATTATTTAAATAAAGGAAGAAAACCATGCCAAAGTTCTAGAAAAGTAAATATTTTTTCAAAATACATTTTGAAGCCAGGGAAGGTTGAATAGAGGGGAAGTAAAAGTTGAAATGCCCATATTACACTATTTTAATATAAGCCACCTATATGTCTCTTCACACTACTGAATTCCCATTCATCAAATGAAAAGTATCAGGAAATGAGATGAAGTGTCCTAATAAATTTTAATAGTGCAACAAAAATAGTGCAAAAAGTCTTCCTTCAAATTATGATTCATATTTGAAGAGGATGACCATTCGAGCATTTGGGGACTTTGTAAAGCTGGTGGTGAGGGAAGATTGTAATCATTGCTTACCTGTTTCATCTACAGATTATCACACAGACTGTGTGCATTCTTTTCTTGGATTCTTACAGCACTTATTTTTGTGTCCTTTTTAAGAACTAGGGTATCACTTTTTTTTTTAAATCTCCATACCTGCATTTTTTTCGTCTTCTACAATACAAGCTAAATTTATTGGTACTGGTTTTTTTTTTCTAATGAACAGTTTTGAATTTTTTTTTTTGCTCCACTAAAACATGCTCATACCATAAAATTTTCGAAGTAGATAACCTCAAGATCCTTGTAATGCTTTAAAACTAGGTATTTTGTTGTTGATGTTCACATGGTATCAGCCTAAATTATACCAGCGGATATTTATTTGACTAAATTACATTTTTGAAGAGGAATTAAACATTTAAAATTAGAGATGCCTCATTTCAATTCCGGAGTTATTTAATCAATAAATAAAACAATACAAAGAGACATTGTATTTTTTTCTCAGCTTAGTTACATGGGGATACTTAATTATTTTTTAAACTTTTTGTTGAGAAGAGATGATGTTTACCCTTTGCACAAGACAAGGTTTAATAAAGGAGTCTCCTTCATTGTCATTCCAAGCGTTTTCCTTTATATTGACTGTAATTAGTTGAACCTTGTATCTGAATATCAGTGCATGCTGTGGCAAATTGAAGTAACTTGTAGATGTGTATCTTTGTTCAGACATGTGAAATACAGTGGCAAGAGAAAGAAAACAAGGATTCAGATCTGAAAATTTTGTCTCCAAGTGACTATGCATTATGCTAATGTATTGTTATTTATGTTGTCATTTAATTAATAGGCTGATAATTACTTTTCCCACATTTTTACTTTCCCACATTTTTTACTTTATTTTACTTGTGAAGAATCTATAGTTCTCATCATGACAATCAGGAAATATAAACGCCAGAGATAAGCATACACTACATGGTGAAAACTGATGCCAAACAACCAAAAGGCATCATGATATGTGCCCATCAAAATGTAGTCGGGTAAATTAAGTCAGCATGCATTTACTGATTCTTCAGCTAGAATTTTAAACAGGATAGCTTACATTTGAGGAGTATGGGTATCTGATTTCTGGAAGTTAGTGTTGAATTTTTCTGATTTCCCTGTTAAAATATTTCGTCTCATTAAAATGGAGATCAGTGGTATACCTACCTCCAGCGTAACAGTCTGCAGAGTGAAATTTTCAGAGCAAGACTGGGGTTAGCTGAGCACAGTCGGAAGCATGAAGCACAGAGGATTTAACCATGTTGGTCAAGGTGTAGGCGAAGCCCTGATACATTTGGCTCGGACAACATTTTACGTTTCAAGGAGCTAAGCAAATCGCATTATGTTCACAACTTTCTTTGGAAAAGAGACCTAGTGTCAGAGAAAAAGCAGGCATTTTTTAAAAGTTCCTATGCCAGAGAAACCCACCCAGGTCTCTGTGCCACTTAAAAAGAAGCAAAGTTAACTGAAACCAGACATTTCTCTTTCAGTCTCAAAACAGAAATAATGTTTACCCTTTTAAAACATTAATTTCATTAGAACATTTAAGTGTGAACTACAGTGCATGTCTCTATGTGTTCAAATATATTTTCTTTACAGATGATTTCATTATAATCGATTTAATTTTTAATCTCAAGCCCATGAATGTACTGAAGAATCATTTTGTGCACTTTAGTTTTTTTCTATTCTCTGATGTCTTTAATTTTTGTCTGTTGTAACAGATTACATTTTCATGTGGATTTTATAACAAAATGGTTTTGTTGTAAAAAAAATTCAGCCAGTGAATTAAATACTGGAATTAAATATGAAAAAGAATTGAAAATACTATAATGTTACAAAACTTTTAAACTGAAATATTATTTTTTAACAAAAAGTGACCACCTTGGAAGCAGTTGTGATTTAGTTATTGTCATTTATGTATTTTTTGAAAATCATTGTCCATTGGAACACGAGCTGCCTGTGTATGAAGGAAAGGGGAGCGAGACGGAGTAAACTGGGGGGTAAGGACGTCATTGGGAAAGCCAGTTGGTTTCTTGCAGGTTCCTGTGATAGAGGTTACATCTCTTTGGTGGGGTATCCACACGGACTGGTCTTCAGCTTTGAGTATATAGAATTTAGAATCATTGGGAGATAATTATTGAAGTTAATTTCATTTATATAGTGACTCATTTTCATAATCTTGTGTGAGATTGATATATAAACAAATATTACGCCTATTTCTATATATTTATCTCAATAGCTATGTTGTATGCAAGACATTTTCTGATTATGCTTCAGAAAATCTAATAAGAAGAGCAAATAGTTAATGGCTAGGGACTAAAACTAGATCATCCAAAAACATATTCCATAGAGTGTGGATGTAAAAGAATAAATCTCTCCTGTCCTCCAGCCAGTTCTCAGGAGTCCACACTCTCCACTTTTCTCCCTCTGGGAAACCACCTTTTGATATTGTTAAATTTCCAACCTTTAGATTTTCATTTCTGTAAGCAGCATCTGGAAATACCACTTTTCTTCAGTTAGCACATTATTTTCTTACATTGAATACTATAAAAATACTTAGATTCACTTATTCATTTATAAGCAATTCTAACTGATACATTAGAATTTTTACCATGGTCACATGTCTTCTATGTCACCAAATTTCAGATCAGCATATTAACATGAAAGGTCTAGCAGCAAAGAGCATTTTTCCAGATGGTCCAAAACAACCATAGAAAGATTATCTTGCCTATTTTCATGCTAAAAATTCTAAGGGTAGCTTAGTGTGGGAATATATATACTTTCATGGTAACCACAAAAATATGTAGTAGAAAAGACCAACATTGGGTCAAACTTTTAAAAATGATGTTTTGTTCATAAAGAACCGCTAGCACCTGTTAATTACCTATTATCATAAAAAAGTTCAAAAGAACAAAAGCATATTTCAAGTTGCTCTAATATATTATTTTTAGCTATAGATTATTAAATCTCTCAGCTGTATAAGATTTAAAGGACTGATTTCAGTCCAGTAATTGACCAGATGATGATAAAGGAGAACTGAATTTCGCTTTTGCTCTTATTTAGAGGAACCATCGTGGAACCACTGCAAGGGTAACAGTCAGCGGTAAATGAACGCAGCTTCTGCCTGCCTGGTCAGCTACCCACTGATGGCAACCAGGTTTTGTTAAGCACAGACTTTGAAAAGGTCCCTGATTTTGGTACCTTTAAAATAGAAAAGGAGCCATATTCACAATCAAGGGTTTACCCTTACTTTATAAGGTAATTTCTTACTTTGCCAGAAGTCCCCTACTCTTGGATTCTGCTTTTACCCATCATCACCCCTGTTCAGCTTATATTTATATACAGATATGCTCATTTCTCTCATGGATACTTATCAAAGCCCTTTGCCTTCTTATGAAAGGTGTGATTTGCTTCTGTTATATTAGATTTAATTGAAAATATGCTATTTAGAGGATGATTTCATTGCTGCAATTCTGTCAAGAAAAGAAACTCAGAGCCCCTTCAGTAACACAAACCTATGATTTCAAATTAGCTATTTTATTATTAGTAATAATAGCTATTACCGGGACCATTTTGGCTAACCTTTTCAGAGTTACTAATTATTTTCATACATAACATCTGAGATAAAATAATATTTCTATTTCAATTCCTGTAGGAGTTTGTCAAGTAAATGAAATTGTAAAACATCTGTGGGCAACCTTGGTATTCTCAGCTAGCATGACAGTCTGGAGGTGGGACCCATTTTCACAATAGAAAGAGGAGTGAAACACGTTTATGTTTTTCATTATAGCTGTTCTTTGTATTTCCTTAGATGATGTTCAAGCATAAAAAATTTGCCCAAGAATTGTTTGTGGAAACTCTGAAACTTGCCATAAGTTATAGCTAACATTTATGCCAAATTATAACATAAAAAAATCATCCTGTTTAATGGTCTTACTGGACGTTTACAAAGTCTTACACCTAATGTACTCATTTCAAGTCTATGTTTTTTTTTAAGGTGGGGATATATATTTTGGGGAATTAAGTCTTCTATTTTTACAAATGAAACCATTTTCATTACATGCAGTTGCTTTACTTGAACATTGATCGGAGAATGATATTTATTAACGCTTTTCTTTGTATAGGTTTGGTTAAAGAATGAGCCAAGGGATTTTTTTGCCAGATTACATATCTATAAACATTTGCTTTTCCTATTCCCAGTCAAACCTGGTTGACTAGTCATTTAACCTTTACTTTTATTAGTAATTAGATAATAATAGTGTTGCATCATTGATGATGTATTTTTAAATGCTCAAGTTATGTAGGAATTGGGCCGGAAAAATTAATTGTAAATTTAAAAAGAGAAAATACTGATTCATGTGTGCATTTTAAAAGGAGTTGTCTTTAGGAACAAGGTTAACTGCATATTTCTTATTTTTACATGTTGGTGAATAAAGCTTACTTTTATTTTTTTATTTTTTAAATTTAAATATTGTCAAAAGCCAAACTGTTGCTCTTGTGTAAATCCCAATGAGGCCTTATGTTCATGTTGACCTTATATGAATTTCCATTCTCTGAAGTGAAAGTAAATTTTGATTTGGTCAAATTGGAAAGAAGCTATTACATCCAAATCGGTTATAAGCATCTACAAAAGAAACGCTTATTACAAACACTGAATCTTATGCATAGAAATCAAGAAATGTTTAACATACAGGTAGAATATATTTACTGCATCATTTTATTATGTTTTCTCAAAACACACAAAATCATCCATAAAGTGATCTCTGCAGCTATTAAATGCTTAGACATATGACATTGTAATTTGAAATTAATATAATAAGAATAATTCATAAAATTTACCATAGTACATGTAACACAAAATTTCCCTCTAAACATTGGATGTATGGGAATTAAATTTAAAATAAAGAATACTACTTTGAGCCATTTCTGTCTTTTTATTATAATGCTAAGTTGTCTAGATACTTTCTAAAGCCAGGAGAAAAACAGACAGAAAATTTCATGGTGGCTATAGCAACAGATGCATTGAACTTTGAAATGTGTTATTGAAGCTCAGTTACAAATCATTTGAAGGAAAACAATGTAAGATGCAAGAATATGCAACTGGGAAAAGTAGAGATGGGTTTACGGAACATGTGGAAAATATATTGCAAATAAATGGATCCCAATTTATTTTCACGGATGGCTTTTAATATACTTTTAAATAAATAAACAGTATTTGGAAGTCTTGAGTTCTTCCTTTATCAAAATCATCCCTATAGGAAAGTATGTATTCTATTGTTTAATAAAATCATATTGTTTATCCCTGTACTAAATATAGTCATGAGAAATGTTAACACATCTTATTCTGAAGTTGAAAATGTAGCATAAAAAAGTTGCCTGACACTTGAAGATAACTGTAGCCCAATACTATATTTTAAGCTTATTAAAGCAATCAGCGTAAAGCAGTCAAAAACAGTGAGATTAATTAGCATTCTACAGTTTTTATGCTACAGGTTTCATGACTCTTAAATTCGATACACATTAAAAAGCTGAACTACTTAGGCTTCACACAAGTTGATTGAAGACTCCAAAAAAATGTCTCTTGATCGAGAAAAATATGAAATGACAGAGCAGTTTCAAATAGATCCAGGAAAATTAACCATATAATATAACAATAATATATGTTAGTAGGATCATGTTTACTAATAAGAAGCAGAACACTAATAAATACTTTGCAAAGTGGACTTCAAAATTCAGATTAGCTATGAAGATGAATGAAGGTCATAAAAAATTATAAGTGTTTACATATAATGTTGTTCTGACTTCCTAAACATACTGGACAGTGAGTAGTTGTAATTACGCAGTATGTTTTTCTTGTATTTTTCTATATAAATATGTATTTACAACAGAACAATTTTAGATGCAATTAATCAAAGCATCCATTAGCATATAGGTAAAGTTCTTTCCTCATAGTTAATTCTTTTTGGAAGTATTCACTTTACAAAGATGAGCTGTTTTTTTATTTTGTATTTTGTCTCCTTTAAATTTATTTTTATTGTGGTAAATATATATGGCAAAAAGTTTACCATTTTACTCACTTTAAATGTACAGTTTAACAGTATTTAAATCATTGCTTTTGTCCAACCATCAGTACCATCTTTCTGCAGAATTTTTTTCATGTTGAAAAACTGACTATCCCATTCAACACTAACTCCTTATTTCCATGTCCCATAAGCCCCTACTATCCCCTATTGTCTTTTCTGCCTCTGATTTTGGCTACTGCAGGTAGCTTAAATTGAAGTAATACTGGATTTGTCTTTTTGTGATTATTTCACTTAGCATAACATCTCTAAGGTTTATCCATGTTGTAGCATGTGTCAGAATTTCCTTCTATTTTAAAGTTGAATAGTATTCCATTGTATATAAAACCATCTAGGGATAGATTCTGAGTAATAAATCATTTGGCAATTTCATCATTGTATTAACATCGCAGGGTGCGTTTGTTTAAATCTAGATTACATAGGCCAGTAATTGACATTTCCTGTCATCTAAGGAAGAGTTGAAGTATCAGGTGTGTGAGTCACAACAGCAGAGCATAGTGTTCCCTGGCGAACTTTTTGTAAGCAGGAGTACACTCTAAGGACAAAAAGTGTAACATAAACTCATAAACCACTAAAACAGTAATTTATTGTCATTGTCAAGTATTATGCACTGTTCATAATTTTATGTGATATAATGTTTTACAACTGAGACTGCAGGAGGTTTGTTTGCACTATAATCACTGAAAACATGTGTGCGATGCACTTCACCCTGTCATGATGATGGAAAGGCTATGGCATCACTAAGCAATAGGAATTTTTCAGTTATATTATCATCTTAGGGTAACGCTCTCCTATATGTGGTCCATCATTAACTGCATGCCATTATGTGATACACAACTGCTGCGTTACCTTTTCTTTGTCCATTGGTATGTAGCCGCTCATTTGTGCATAAATAGATTTTTGAGATTTTTTTTTTATTTTAAAGAGAATAAAACAAAACAAAACTGAAACAAATCAGAACAGAGTAATGCAAGCAACATAGGACTTCAAAACAGCCTTCTTTGGTTTGCTTCTACCTTTTTCTGTTGGAATAATACCTCTATGGACGTAAGCGTGTCAGTATCTCTTTGACACTCTGCTTTCAGTACCCCAAAACAGAATCAACTTTTGGCTTCAATGATTTTTTTCTCCATTGTTTTGCTATTACTTTGTACATTTACCTTTGCTCTGATCTTTATTATTTCCTTCTTTTTACTAGTTTCAAATTTGTTGTTTCCCTAGTTCCTGAAGTTATAGAGAGACATTACCGATTTGAAATATTTCTCTTAAATGTTTATATCTATATACTTCTCTGTTATCACTACTTTCACTCTATCCCATAAACTTTGTTTTGGTTTCCATATATTCCTAAGTATTTCCTAATTTCCCTCATGATTTCTTCTTTGATTTGTGGTGGTCTACAAGTTTGTTTTTAGAAGTCTCATAGATGTATGAATTTTCCAGTGTTTTTTCTATTATTGATTTCTAACTTTATTTTACTATGGTTGGAAAAGATGCTTTTTTGTGATATCTCTTTCAAAATAAGTTTTTGAGAATGAACACGTGACCTAAGCTCTGTTCTTTTCTGGAACATACTCTTTGTATATCTACAAAGAATATAACTTTTGTTGTTGAGAAGAATGCATATATCCCTTAGGCCGGTGAATTTATTTATTATTGCCTTACTTTCTTTATGATTGATGTCAATTACTGAATGCTGAATAAAAATTTCTGTTAATGTAGATTTGTCTATCCATTCAATGCTGTTACTTTTTGATTCATATATATATATATATATATATATATATATATTCCTATGGTCAGTTATTCTGTTTATGAATAGTTATATAAATGACATATTTGCTGTAGTGAAATTCTTAGTAATATGAAATAACTTTCTTGTGACCTTTTTGAATTTAAAGTATATTTTACCTGATGGTAGTATAGTTACCTCTCTTTTCCTTTGATTACTATTTGCATAGACTATCTGTTTGCATTCTTTCAATATCAACCAATTTATGTATGCTTTAGATCTAAATTAAATCTCTCATTGATGGCATATTGTTTGATCTTTTAAAAAATATTTTCTGCTGATCTTTGTCATTTAATTGGAGATTTTAATCTATTTATATCTAATGTAAATAGCCAAAAGGAAAAAAAAGTCTGTCAATTTACTTTTTTTTCTAAATGCCTTACAGAAATTTTTGTTCTCCATTTTTGCATTAATGTCTGTTTTGTATGTAGTTGATATTTTGTAGAGAAATGTTTTAATTCTCTTCTCATTTCCCCTTGTGCATGTTCTTTTGCTATTTTTCTTTGTGGTTGCCATGGGAATTACTTTTAATACTCTTGACGTTGTAATACTGTAATTTGAATTTATGCCATTTGAACTTCAGTAACACTTAAAAAACTGATTCTTTGACAGCTGAGCCTCCTCCCATTTCATTCGTTGATCTAATAATATTATACTGTTTTACATGTCCAAAAACATGTTTTACAAATACATTTTTCTCTTAAATTACGCATAAAGCAAAATGCAGAATTACAAACCTAAGTGACACTAATACTAGCACTATAATTTCCATACATTTTCCTGTCTTATTCTTTATTTATTTAAATATGTTTCAGTCAGTCATTTGTCTTTTCCTTGTACACTGTGAGACTCCTTTTAGAATTCTTTCAGCGTAAATCTACTTTAAGGAACTCCTTCAGATTATAATGTGTTTGAAAATGCCTTGATTTTTCTCTCATCTCTGATGGCATAGTTTATAAGATTCTTTACTGACAGTTTTCTTTGTTTCTTAGTCTTTTAAAAATATTGGTTCACTGTTTTTTTTTTGCCTGTTTCTGATAAAAAATACACTGATAATCTTATCAAGGATTATGTTATTGAGTTGTTTCTCTGTTGCTGCTTTCAAGATCCATTGTCTTTGTCTTGACAATTTCATGCTAACATGTCTCAGGATGAATTTCTTATGAGTGTTATATTTGGCTTCCTGGAATTTCTTGGGTGCTTTTATGCATATCTTTCATCGAATTCTGGAAACTTAGAAATTAATACTTCAAATATTCTGTCTGCCTCTTTCTTTTGGTCCACATATCTGTTTGTTAGAAGTCCTTTACCTTTCACTTTTCTTGAATTTATTTTATTTCTAATTTCTGTTACAATAACTGGAATAATTTCTGGTTTTATCTTCAAAATCACTGATTCTTTTTCCCCCCTGCTTTCTCAGAAAACAATGAGCTACATCTCCAGCCACTTTTACTTTATTGTATTATATTTTTTTAAGGCAAGTTGTCACAAATTTGCTCAGCCTGGCCTCTTGTGTTTCTCCTGCCTCTCCCTCCAAAATAGCCAGTATTACAGGCAGATAGCACCAACTCCAAATAAGGCTTTCATTTTCTTACAGAATCTTTTATTTTTTTCAGGATTCCTTTCTTTAGTTTTTTCAGCATCTTCAAGATCTTTGCTTTGAATACAGTGTCCAGTAAATCTTCTGTGCGTTCTTTCTAAGGAACTCTTTCTGTTGCTTTAGTTTGCTTTGCTTTGACTAGAACTGTTTCATTGTATGCCTCATTGTTGTTTATGTTGCTGAAAACTGTGCATCTCAAACTGACTAGGTGGTAACTCTGAAATGGAGATTCTGCTCCTTCACTAGGGTTTGTTCATTTTGTTTTCATTTTCTCTTGGTTTGTTGTGAATATGTAGAAGGTTGTTATAAAAATCTTAGGTGTAAGTTAAGGTCTTCTCAGGTCTTTGCTGAGCCTGCTCCTTTCTTGAGCACCTTAAGCCATTTTCTAATTTTCTGCACAAATTTTGTTGCTTATGTTAATCTCTTAATCCCTTAATCTCTGGCTCATACAAGGGAAAAGTGAGAAAAATGAAGAACAAAAGATTATTGAAACATGAACTCCCCTGGAAACTTTGCTATCAGTGAGAAGAGGGGTAGCAGTAGTGAATGAGGGGTGAAGATGAGGAGGAAGTGGTTCTCTGCCTTTATAGGTGCACCTCATTCATCTGAAGCAGCAATGAATGGTCACAATAAGTTACGCAACGCTTGGCAGAATTTTCACTGGTCATCCCAGATCTCATAAGTTGCATGAATACTGTACCAGGAACACACATACAGCTGCCTGCTACTGGACTGCTTGGTGTAATGGGCTGCCTCTGCTGAGATAAGAGCTGAAATTGTCCAAAATGACTGGTAATTTACCACCCAAGCCTTGCACTGCAGGCTGCTAACCTTGAGTACACTACAGAGTTCCAAAGAAGTTATATCATGCACATGTTGCTGGAATGATTCTTGCCTAGGTAAAAAGATTCCTGGTTCTTCCAGTTCTATTGTCACCCCAGAATCCTCTCCTTTCCTGGGCTTTTAACAGAATAAGATTTGAAAAAGACTTTTCTGAATCATTAAGAAAATCAAAACCAACATAAATTATTTACTTTACAGTTATCCATTCATGAGCACTATGGCATAAAACTAAAAATTTTATGTCCAATAAAATTTTATATTTATAGATAGAAAATCTCTCTTTTAAATAACCTATTGTTTTATAATGTATAGTAAAACCATGAATTCAAGTTGGTTATATCTTCCCTAAATTCTTAATTTCACGTATTCTTAGAATATATTCATTGTTTTACATTGAAAGGTATTGACTATGTTTACTATTATCTGTTCACCTATACTCCAAGAATAAATTAAATATCCAAAGAGTCAGACTCTCTAGAGAGGTGGTCCTTAAATGCTAATAAGTACATTTTTGTCTAAAGTATACTTTTGCCAAAATTTTATTCATTGCACAGTCATCCCAGATATGGAAATTAATTTCAGACAACCCTGGAAAAAGCATGAAGCTGAAGTACACACAAAAAATACGAGGCAGAGTTAGAATAATATTGGAAATTCTGTACTGAAATGAGCTTCATTCTTTTCTTTGCAACAATATTTGTTTAACTTAAATAACTGCCTTCAGAATTGCACAAGTTGGTGTTAAAAATGTTTAGTTCCAAGTCTTAAACTTTCAAAATAAATGTAGTCTTGTTCAGTGATCATGTCTTTTTCTACATGCACTCCCTTAGCTTTTTGAAATTGAGAAGTTTTAGCATATAGTGCTACAGGTGTCATCAAACTAAGAAGGCAGAAACGCTCTCCTTATCCTTTCCAGATCATTAAATGTGATCAGTAATAAAGCTTAAGTGAAGCAGTTTGGTATGGTGGAAGCTCTGGGTACTCCTCTATAGAATTCATGAGGTCAAATTCCACAGTGTCAAGGAAAAATCAAGCTAATGGAGCAATTTAATTAAAATTAATTGAGTATGATTCTGTCTCTTAAATATGAGATTGATGTAGGGTTATTTTTAGCTTTCTTTTTTATTGCTTAAGAGGCAACTAACTTTAATACTTTTCCTTTTCTCTTTTTCAGTCTTCTCCTGAAATCAATAGATATTGCAGATAATAATGGTTCATAAAATTTAGAGAAGTAAAAGACCCATAGGTCATTTAATCTGCTCCATGCTGAGATAGGATTATTGTGTTATTCTCTTTACATGTTGCTCCTATGCCCATCAAATGTATGTATAATAAAAACTCTAAGCTGTTAAATACTTATGTGTTGAAGCTCCTATGAGTGCTTTTGTTTAAATCACATATAAGTAGCTCAAGAATTTATTGTAATCTTCTGACAAATTTGTGTAGGCAAGTAAGTAGATTTTAGTTCATCAGTGTAAATTATGTTCATGTAACCAAACTGTAGTTTATGCACATGGCCAGGCATGGCATGTAGTGGGTTAAATATACAAATGAAAATAACGCTTCTTAATGTGACCAACTTCTCAGTCATTGAGAAATACTGATATCTCTATAAAATCGATGTTCATATTCCAGAAAACTAAATTGCATGCATTCTGGTTCCATCCACTGTGTACTTTTATACATAAATATTGTAGTCCACCATCAGGCAGTCAGTATTTTCATTAAAATATCCAGTAGGTCTGGCAAAATTGACTATGAAGAGGTAGCCATGGTGCTGACAAGCAGTAGTGTATTTGGCTTTGCTGCAGGGAACACACTTTAGCATGAGTGTTTAGCTGGCCAGTGTTTGGACTATAAAGAAATGAGATTTTAAAACACTCTGAATTGGACACCCTCTTCACTGTTCTGAAATCATTTATTATGTATGTTGATGGAAATTGACACCTTTAATTATTTGCAACTTTGACAAATGCCATTAAAAGTTGTCCCTCTATGTATCAGAATGAAGTTAACTATTTTTGTTTATTTTTATGCCCTTTGAGTTTTGCTCACTTTTCTGATTTAATTCTGTGAAGATAGTATGTTTATTCATGGCAAATTTAAAACATGAAGACTTTTCTGGTGTTACTGTTTGCGTTAATATTAGTCACTGGTAGGTAGGGTAGAATGTAAGTAACCAATATCCAAGAATATAGCTTGGAAAGCTTTGTACATAATAAAACCTCAGTAACCAAGACAATGCATAGCGAGTTACCTGAACAGGAGTCATATGGAGAGCTAGAGTAGGGTAACTGCAGGCAGAAGGTATCTTTTTAAGTGAACTTGCTGATAAAAAGCCTCAACAGCATGACATACTTCTGACATGCTGGGAATCAGCAGTTGACAGAGCAAACCAACAGGTAACAATTTGGATTCACAAGTGAGTATATAGGACCATAAACCAAATAATGCTTGTGAACAGCAGCCAGAGTTGCAAATCAAAACCATTAGACACCTAGTCTGTGTGAGCTCCAACTGTTGAAAGTAATAGTGTCCTTTCCTTTAGATTTTCACAAGGGCAGGCAGCCATCAGCTGGTGACTGTGAAATAGGGAATGTTGTTCTACATCTGAAAGAGAAATTATATAGTGTTTGGGAAAATACTGATTTATCTACTGTTACTGCAAACCACTTTCTCGTATTAATCATGACACAACTGAACTTCAAATAAGTGTCGCGATTACTTATACTGTAATCAACCAGAGAGAATTTCTCCGTATTTTCTGTACCATGGAAGGCTGAGGTGTTGCTCATATTGCCTTGACCAGGAAAAGTGAGGACACATATTCCAAGCTGAAGAGTAGACTGAGCACCTGAACTTGTGAAAGGGTTTGCTTCATTCTGGTTATGAAAGAGGAGGGAGGGAGGGAGGGAGGGAGGGAGAGAGAGAGAGAGAGAGAGAGAGAGAGAGAGAGAGAGAGAAATGCTTCATTAAGCTATACACAGAAAGAACAATAAATCATTAGCACCACAGGAGAGAGTTTTAATAGCCGTTGATTAATCTGTAATCTACCACTATGACAATATTCTTCATTAATGGAGTTTTCAATTAGATTGTTATTTGAAACACAATTCATTTTACATTTATTAAATATGCTGCATACTGTTATGCTGTCATTAGGTAGTGTTTAGCAAACTGATCATTAAGGCAGCAGTTGAGGGTCACTTATTTTTAGGAGCTTGCAGCATTTTTTGAAATAGTTTTTTTTTGTTTGTTTGTTTGCTTTTATAGATTTAATATTAAGATGCTCTTTTATTCTATGTTCTAATGACTTTTATTTCCTCTACATTTGTCTATCTTCTTTTTCCTCCTTATTGACGAATACTTGGTGAGATGTGTGGTTTTCTGAGCTCATTTACATGCTTATAAACAACATGTCAATACTACTTTCACGATACTAAGCAGTCAGCCTAGGATGGCTTCAGCTCTGTGCAGAGTGAATAAAACACAAATGAAGCTAAGCAACTGATAAAGTTATGCAACAAATGCAGCTTAGAAATGCAAAGGTAAAAACAAAAAAAAGGAAAAATGAAGAGGGGACATAAGGACCTTTCCTCCCAGAAAATTATGTAAGTTACTTGACAGGTTCTCCCCAACCTCCAAGCTGGATTTGGAAAAACTTAGAAATTCAGAGAAACAAGTTTGTCTTCAGTTGAGATTCCTGTAACCCAGATAAATGATGTCCTTTAAACCCTAAACTCATCAAACCAACTGTATAAAACAAGTCCCTGCGCTCTGATTATCTGTGCAAGACCAGAACCAGAAAAACATGTTGGCAGTTCCACCTCCAAATGCCCTCTTGGTGGGTATGCACAAAGAACTTCTTTTAAATTTATATTTCCTAATACTATTCACTCTCCTAAATTCCTCTTTTCATCTGTAATTTTATTCTTCAACTTCATGAGACAAAGAACTTGGGTAAATACAAAATTAACTACTTGAGCACTACTTCAGAGATTTTATGTATGGGTGAAGAGCAGAGTAGTTTAATTAAGCTATATTTTATTATTGCTAAGGTGCAGTATAGGTTGGGAAGTTTCAATAAATGGCCAACTTAGTGTTAAAATTACTAATAGGTAACATTTATTTAGTGATTAGTAGGTCCCAGAAACTGTTCTAATTGTTTTGCATGTATTAATGTATCAATGGCACAATAATAATCTTTTGAAATAGGTATTTTTATTATACTTTCCTAAAAACAAGAAAAACAGAACACATAGATGTTTAGTAGTTGGCTTATGACCATATCAGCTTACACTTGGCTTACAGCACTTCAGCTTCAAAGTGTGCACTGTTATGTACTTTACTAACTCCCAGCAGTCTCAAAGAAAATGCAGATATCCTTCAATTCAATGTACTTTTTAGATATCATACTTTTTTGCATATTCACAGTTTGTAATAATTCCCCCCAAGAATGTCTGTTCATGCTATTTTCACAACTCAGATAAACATTAACAATCTTTAGCTTTAAAGTATTTTAATTAAGATGTGTGTATTGCTTTTAGACAATTTTATTGTATACATAAGAAAAAGTTGTAGCATAAATATAAATGTATATGTTTTGTTATCCAAAGAGATGAGTGTTCCCTGTTCTGTTGTGATATTAGCTTTATTGCAGTGCTCTGAAGCTGAATGTGCAATGTCTCTGATGTGTGTCTGTGGAAAGTTCTAAATTTTTATTTCTGAGACAGATATCTGGAGTTAAGCATGTGTAGAAAAAATAGAAGTAGAAATAGAACATAATAACCAGTACTGAGAAAGTTTCCTTAGAGTGATAATGAATGTATCAAGCATTCTATCATGTGGGAAAATAATTCAGAATTCTATTTTCAATGCTCACAAAATTTCTTTATAATATTATGGATGTGGTGGTTGAAATAGTGACCATATCTAGACACTGCATTTCTCATTCCAAACAGAATTGGGTGGTATTTCTGTGGTTTCAGGTAGCATGGATGAATAAGAGGTAAGGAACTGTGCAAACTATTTGCTTCCACAAACTAAAAGAAATTGGTAGTAGTATTATCTTAGCTAACTTTTATATATGAATGCCAATATCTTCTAATCTGAGCAAGTACTTTGAAGATAACAATACATAATATATTTGCCATTGTTTATTTCCTATTATTTGGTTTTGAAATTCTGTATCATTGCTTTTATTTTGTTTTTATTTATTTATTTTATTTCTTTAAAAAAATATAAAACCCAGTGGTGGCAGATCTATGATACACGTGTTACAATGGGCTGCTTCTAGCATTGAAATCTGTGAAAGGTTCATCATCACTGCTCTAGCCATAATAAAGTTTTTCTATTTATAAGTTAAAAAAAAAAAGTAAGGGACAGACACTTACCAGGAGTGGGATAGGGCATTTTGCTGGGGGAAGTTTTGAATGGAGGTAGACCAGGGAAGCAAGTAGGGAGAATGAGAGGAGGGCGCACTGTAGCCCAAGGAGTGAGAAGAAGGTGGGGTTTGGCAAAGAGAGAGTGTGGAACTGGGGATATGGTATATTCTCACATTTATCTGCAGTATTTCCCATGTAAATCTCCTTCCATGAGTCACGTTATGTCAGATGATTGAAAAACTACTTTTGATGACATCTGTCTTATGACTCCTGAGTCCTTTTTCTGGGATATATCAGATGTTCACAGATCACAGCGTTCGCATATACTTTCACCATGCCATTTGCTTGAAAATGAGCATATAAAAACTATTTAGAATCAATGGTATGGTGAATCTTTTATTGCCCATTATTTTAACACTTCCATAGTATATCTGCCATGTAAAATTGAATTCAGTTTTGTCCTCTTGCTCTGTTGCTTTTATTTTTAGCTTATGCTGTGGAATTTTAAGCATATACAAGTGAGGAAGAATAATACAATAATCTCCATATATTCGGTACACAACCTCAGCAATTGTCATTGCATGTTCTGTCTTATTTCATCTCAATGCCTATCAGTTTCTTATGTATTACTGCCTATTTGGCATGATTTTGGATTAAATTATGTATTACATGCCTATTTGGCATGATTTTGGATTAAATTCTAGATTTTTGCAATCAATAAGTATTTTAGTATGTTTTCTAAAACACTTGAACTCATTAAAAATACAACCTCAGAATCATCAACATATCTCAATTAATGATCACTCCTTAATATCATCAAATAACCAAAGTTTACATTTAACTAATAGTATGGCAATTTTTTAAAATGTAGCTTTATTGATATTCATTTCCTGTACATTTCACCCTTTAATATTTGCACTTCAATGGTCTTGGCAAAGTAGGAGTTTTTATTTGTGCATCTTGGTGGCACAGACGAAGGGGTTTCATTCTGCCAGGTTCATGAATGTGAAAATCATACTTGGATATTTTTCACCCCATCACCAACTCCATGTCCAAGTGTTCCCTCTAGTTTCACATTTGTTGGGTTTCACTACACATATTGCACCTCGATTACTTCCATTGCCCTATTATTTGGTGTTCCACCCCACTCCTCCTTATTTCCCGACTTATCTCTAGTAATAGATATTAGTCTTGTACTCTCTTGTCATCTTTTCTAAGATTTCCACAAATTAGGGAGAAGACGAGATAATTGTCTTTCTGAGTAAAGCTTATTTCACCCATATGATGAGTTCCAGTTCCGTTCTTTTCCTGTAATTGATAACTTTATTTTTCATGTTTGGACTGTCTTCTACTGTGTATGTAGAGCAGATGTCTTCATTCATGTATTGATGGGCAACTATGCCGTTTCCATATTTTGTATTTTGTGAATTGTACTGCAGTAAACATGGGTCTGCAGGTGTCCTCATTGTTCGATGACTTTACTTGCTTCAGGTCTATACCAAAGAGTAGCAGCTGTATAAAATGGCATCTCCATTTTTAGATCTTTTTTTGGTTTGGTTTTGTTTTTAGATTTTTTGAGGAAACTTCATGCTGATTTCCATAGTGCCTATACTAATGTACATTCCCACTAGCAGCATACAGGATTGCTTTTCCCCTGCATCTTTGCCCACATTTAGTGTTTATTGTATTTTTCATTACAGCCATTCTGAATGGGGTGAGATGGCATCTCAGTGTACTTTTGCTTTACATTTCTCTTATGGGTAAATATGCTATATATTTTTGTATGTTTACTGGCCCATTGAATTTCTTCTTTTGGAAAGTGTTCATTTTGTTATTTATTGATTGGTCTATTTGATATTTTAGTGTTTAGTTTTTTTAAGCTCTTTAAAGTTTCCAGATATTAGTCTGTCAGAACAGTAGGTGGCAAAGAGTTTCTCCTATTCTGTACACTGGATCTTCTCTCCATTGGTTGTTTTTCTTGCTGTCCAAAAATTTTTAATTTGGCGCAGTCCCATTTGTTTATCATAGCTATTTATTTTCTGTGCTACTGCAGTCAGAGTCATGGCTTCAAGTGTTTTCCCTACTGTTTCTTTTTTTTTTTATTTAACACTTTCAATATTTCAGGTCTTACACTGAGTCCTTTGGTCTGTTTGATTTGATGTTGTACTGAATGAGAGTTAAATACAGTTTCCATCTTTTACAAGTGTGTATCTTGTTTTGCAATGCCAACATACGTCTTTGGCTCCTTTGCCAGCAATCAGATGATGTATTCAAGTGGTTTGTTTCTGTATTTTCTCCTCTGTTCCATTGGCATTAGTGTCTATTTTAGCCTCGCCATCATGCTATTTTTGTTAGTATGACTTTTTAGTATAATTTGAAATTGTGTGCTATGATACCTTCAGCCATATTCTTTTACTTTGGGATGGCCTTGAACAGTCTAGGTCCTTTGTATGTCCTTATGAATTTTAGGATTGTTTTGTCTAGTCCTATAAAGAATGGCATTGGTATTTTGGCAGGTATTATACTGAGGTTGTAGATCAGTTTTGGTAATATGGCCAATTTAACAACATTAATTCTGCTAAGACATGCACAAGAGATGGCGTTCCAACTTCTATTGTCTTCTTCAACTTCTTTCTTCATTCTTTTGAAATTTTCACTGTAGAGGTCTTTCACCTCCTGGGTTAGATTGATCCCTAAAGTATTTTTTAAGTGATTTTACATGGAATTTTTTTGTTTTGTTTTGTTTTCTTTCTCACCTAGTCCATTATTGGTGTATAGAAAAACAATTGCTTTTTTAAAGATGATTTTATATCTTGCTTCTTTGGTGTCCTCATTTTTAAAAGCTTTTTGGTAAAAGCTTTAAGGTCTTATAAGTGTAGTATCATATTATTTGCAAACAAGGATAATTCGACTTCTCATTTCCATGCTTGTAGCCTTTTTTTTTCTTTTTTTTATATGTGTCTTGTTCAAATTTGAAGGGATATATTGAGTAGAAGTAGTAAGAGTGAACAACCTTGCCATGTTCCTATTTTATTTTTTTATTATTGTTTTATCACTGGTATACTATGTTGAATTTTTATGTTAGTTTAAAATGTCTTCACTTATGCCAGTAATACATGAAGACATTTTCATAAAGCATTTTAACACAATTTATAATTAAATATAGTAAAATGTGAAATTTGCAAAGCTACACTTAGAAAATATCTTCTATTTTATCCTTGTCTGTTCCCTCATTTTCTTTTTTTCACTTTTTTTTCGATATCACCATGCTTGGCTGCATTTCCTTTTTTAAGTGTTTGCATATTTATGTTAAATACTATCAAAGAAAAGAAACAGAGATTCTAATTTTAGAAGAAACACTTTCTGTTTTTCCCCATTCAGAATGATGTTGCTGTGGGTCTGTTCTCCATGCCTTCAGAATGTTAGGAATTATACTTCAGTATCTAGTATCTTCAGGGGTTTTTGTCACAAAAAGATATTGAATTTTACTGAGAGCTGAGTTTGCATCAACTGAGATGACCATCTAAGTTTTATCTTAGATTCTATTTTTATTGTATGTTATGTTTGTTAATTTAATTATGTTAAACTATCCTTTACATCCCTGGAATAAAAACAACTTGATTATGATGTGTGATCTTTTCATTGTGTTGTTGAATTCTTTCTGAAGGTATTTCATTAATGACTTTCAGATGAACTCATCAAGGATATTGGTATATAGCTTTCTTTATCTGTTGTGCCTTCATTCAGTTTTGTCATCAGGGTGTAAATTTGATGATTAATATTTTCATAGCATGATATGGTAAACACCTTTCAATTTATTTTATTAAGATGAATTTCATTATATAGAAAATAATTTGGTCTTGCTTTATATGCAGCTTGACAATGTCTGATCAGTAAAACTTGTCAAAATAAAGCATAGGGAAGCAACTTCCCTATGAAATCTGCTGTCTCTGTGTCAGAAGTAACTGTCTGCTTAGTCTATTTACATTGACAGTAATTATTGAAGGATTGTTCAGTTTAACATACCACCATTTATTTTGCAGTTTTTCATCATTTCTAATTTTTTCTCCTTTATTTTAAATTAGTGTGGGTTTTTTTTTTTTTTGTATTTGGGCACCCCAGTGATAACTTCCAATGATTGCTTCTGATGTTTCAGAGTTCATCTTTCACTTATTGTTCTCTATTTTGAGTGAATAATACTCATCCTATAATGTAGAGTATTACAATAATGTAATTTAATTATACCTACTGCACTTAACTGCATTGTACCCTTATTCTTTTCTGTATGATAAAAAATTGGTATATTGTTATGCTTAATTACCCATTTATTATTTAGAGAAATGAAAGCAAAATACTCCCATTTAATAATGTTTTCCCTCAAAGTTTGATTCTTTCTAGAGGTCTCAAATTTTGCTTGGCTCGTGCTTCTCTTAGCCTGATGAACTGTTCCTAACACTGCCTTCCAGCAGCCTGTGTTAGTGAAGAACGATTCTAGGTGTTCTTGATGCGGAACCACCTGAGTGTCCACTTAGTGCAGAAAGATGTTTTCCCTGTGTAAGAAGCTTGAGACCTGTTTGGCTTTGTTCTTTCACTTTGGCGTCTTACACTTTTGGTCTGTTGCTTTCTGGTTGGAATTATGTTTGATAATTCAGATGACATTATTATTCCTCTGTATGTAAAAGCTTTTTATCTCTGACTACTTTTAAGATTTTTTTCTTCATATTTACTTTGCATAAATGTTATTATATATATTCAGTTGTTTCCATTGGATTTATCTTCTCTTGTGTTGTGAGTTTTTTAGGTCTTAGACAGTTTATCATAAAGCATCTTAATTCTTGAAATATTTTTGAATCTTATTTTTTCTCAGTCTTTGAAGACTAATATTATATATATATATATGTATATATATATATATATTTCCATATTTTACAGATCCCTAGTGCATTTTATTCCTTCCCTATGCTTCATTTTGACAAGTTTTACTGATCAGTCTCCAAAATCACTCATTTTTTTCTATTGTTCTGAAATTAATTTTATGCCCATCAATAACTTTTTAAATTCTAGATGTTTTTGTGCTAATTTCTAGGTGTTCTGTTTGCAAGGATATTGTACAGCAGAGTTCTGCTCACATGCATGAGGCCCAAGGTTTGATCCAAAAACTAGGAGAAAAGTCTGCATTGCTTTTTTATAGATTTGTCTTTTATCTGATGAAATTTCCTGTCTGTTCACCTGTTGTGAAAATTATTTACTGCAGTTCTCACACACATACATACACTGTATGTATATATGTATACACACACATATCCACAAGAGATGGAAATATTATCTAAAGAAAACATGATATTGTCCCTAGGGTTTAAATTGTCTCTATTCCTAATTTGAATAGTAATTTAATCAACCAATTACAATATTTTCTGTCTGCTATTTATATTGTCTATTTTCTCCTTTTTATGGTCACATCTTTCTAGCTCATATGTATAGTTAGTTCTTTTTTAAATTTTATGCTGTACATTGTGTGTGGGGGGGTGTTAGATATTCTAATTGGCCTTTAATTTGCTGCCCCAGAAAGCTTAATATTCACATTTTATTTTTAGTCCTTTAGAGTAGTTTATTAGAGTAAAAAATGCTATGTAGCTAGAGAAACCTACCTTGCGTGTGGCGTCCCGGGGTCTCATTTGAATGCTTGAGATGTTTACTACAGGCTCTCAACCCAGGTTCCTCAGAGATCTTCTCCCTTTGACCTCACAATGTTTTCAGCACATTGTATCTGGTAGCTGCTTCTGCCTGGCCTATGGATTTTGTCTGCAGTTGGCCAGTTACTCAAGGAGCTCTTCATTCAGAAAGTTAGAAATCTTTTTCTCTACTCTGTAATATTCTGCCCCTTGAATTTCAGTTGACACAGAGACAGCAGATTCTAATGTCTTTCCTTTGCCCACTGAGAACATCTGCTCTCTGTATTACTATTCTGCAGGAGGTGATTTGAAAGTACCCACAAGCAGAATGCCAAGCTAAGGTCACCTGATGTATTTCTTGTCACAAAAGAAATCAGATTTGTGCTCTACTTTTTGAAGGCTCTTCAGTTATATTTTATATATTGTCCGTTTTTCTCATTCATAGTGGAAAACTTAACCTTATAATTATTTTTTAGAACATGAATATAATTAGCAATTCTAAAAATATTTTTGTTTGTTTGAATCAGGATACAAGTCAGTCCATAAAATGTGATGCACTTTTATGTTTCTTAATCCTCTCTTAATCTAAAAATGTTGTTTTTTGATTTTATTTCTTTGTGCTTGAGAGTTCATTATTGATTCAAATTAGGAATAGAGCCAATATAAAGTCTTAGACATCTTGTCTTTTTAGTGTAAGATTTTCATCTTTTGAATAGTTTTGGCAGAATTTTCATCACAAATATATGGATAAAAATATGTAGGTTTTCTGAACAATAGAACAATTCATCAAAAAATTTAATAGAAGCATGTAACCTAGCAAGTCTACTTCTGGATATTTCCCCAAAATAAATCAATAAGCTATTTATGTATGCATAATCCTACTCACTATAAAATTAGAAGAGGCAAATATAGTGTACATTGCCAGGTGAATGGATATAAATGTGGTAAACACACATGGTGAACCAATATCCATCTTTAAAAGGAAAAAAATTCCTCCACATACTATAGCATGAATTAACTTTGAAAATACATTTTATGAAATAAGCCAGTTACAAAAAGAAAAATACTCTGCAATTCTACTTACATGCAGTACCTAGAATAGGTCAATTTTAGGAGACAAAAATAGAAAGGTGATCCAAGAATGGTGATGAACACCTATAATCCCAGCACTTTAGAGGCTGAGGCAAGAGAATAACTGCAAGTTTGAGGCAAGCCAGGGCTACAAAGTGAGTTCAAGGCCAGCCTGAACTGCATGGTGGAACTCTGTTTCAAAAAGAAAACAGAAAAGAACAAAGAAAGGAAGAAAGGATGGATGAAAGGAAGAAAAAAAGAGAGAGAGTGATAGAGAGAGAAAGAAAGAAAGAAAGAAAGCAAGAAAGCTGTCAAAGGTTAAGAAGAATATGGGAGGAGAAGCAGTGTTTAGTGGGCGCAGTTTCAGTTGGGGAAGACATGGGTGGTGGTGAGGGTATGTAACTGTGAGTACTTAGTTCTACTTAGTTATATGTTTACAAATGGATCAAGTGGTCAAATTTTATGTTATATATATTTATGCATAATGAAAAAGATAACTGTTAGATTTTCTTTGACAGTTATACAGTTGGGGAGTTTAAAAGTAGTAGGAAATAAGTCTGCGGAGTATCTTTTGACAAGTTGTCAGGGGAGTCATAAAAATGATTCTGCTACTGAAAATGCAGGTGAGTCACATGTGATGAATTTTAAGCAATAGGAAAATGACCTCTTGTGTGTGCAGAGCATGTATACAGTAATTCTAGTTATGCTTTGGGCCACTGCCTCTTTCACATTTCTATGTGCACATAGAAAAGTTTCTCTTAACTCATGCTCCAAGTAGAATTCTTAATCTCCTCCACTACTCATCAAAATGCTTTTATTGCTGCAGTGTTTTATGTCCCAGTGACAACTCGATCATTCCAGGTGCTCATGGCAGAATCTCAGAGGCATCTTTGAGTTGCTTCTTTCTCTAATCAATAATATAAAAATACACAGGAAACTCTACAAGATCTTCCTTCAGAATTTGTCCAAACTTTGGTCACTTATCCCCTGTCTGTTCCTTGTTGTCGCTTGGATTTTTCAACCCTTGACTACTCCTCTCACAGATTTTTCTGTCATGAAAGGTTATTTCCAATGCATAGACAATATGTTAAAACCTAAATCATATCATTCAAAATCCAGGCATTCCCTTTCATCTCCATAATAAAAGCCAAAGTATTTCTAATATTCTTCAAGTCCCTTTATACTCTCACCTTCTCTGTTTCTGTACTGTCTTTCCCTCAAACAACCCATGCCACCCTGATCACATCTTACTCCTCATACAAGCCAACTTCACTGTCGCCTCCGGGACTGTGCTCTGACTGCCTCCTTTCCTAAGATTGCTTTCTGTAGATGTCAGACTATGGCTAATTAGTTTATTTTGCTTAGATTTTTAATAAAATCCCATATTCTCAGTGAGGTGTTCCCTAGTCACTGTGTTTATTGTAACTTTGTCACTCCGCATGTCTGTCAGTCTGATGTGCTACTTTTCTTAGTAACATTTATCAACATCTAAAATACCATATTATTTCTTTATTCTGTTTAACCCTCCAGTGAATTAGAAATTGTCTAAGGGGAGAAATTTTTGTCTTTATGGGCATCTATAACAGTGATAGACATCCAAAACATAGTGTCTTCTCCTATGAATGAATAAGTAGGTGAATAGATAAATAGATAGATGATAGATAGATAGATAGATAGATAGATAGATAGATAGATAGTAAGTAAAATATCTTTGCTTTATGGCTAAGTACAGACCTGGTAGGTAAATTATTACTGAGGAAGCAGGGATTTTCCTCCAAAATATGAAATGATTCAGTAAATCAGTCACGATTATGTTCTATTTAGCTATAAAAAGATTATTATGGGTAGTGTAGCACAATATTTTCCACTTGGGCTAAGCTCTATGAGGTTGCCATCATGCTATTCATACAATTACTAGTAATGTGAGTGCACAGCACAGCTTCAGTGATCAATGTGAGGGGAGACAGCTGTGGACTTAGGGTGCAGAGTGTGCGACTTGCAGTGCAAAGAGGAGCTGGAAATCCAGAAGTGTTTTCCAGAGTTGGTTAGGTCATTGGATATACAAAGCTTGAGCCCAAATCTGAAGGCAGATGTCTAAGAGTTATGGTATAACTAGAGGATGCAATGCAAAAATGGACAGGAAAGTTGGAAATGATACTAGAGAGAAGGTGTGGTGGAAAACTTTGAAAGAAAAGATCTCCAATACAAGGGATATCCACACTGTCCATGAAGCAGATGTGTTGCAGACCACCTGTTACATGAGTCAATTTATAAGATGATATAGGAAAATCAACACCACTGAGATTGAGAACAGATCAGTTTGCCTGAGACTGAAGATGGCATATAATGATTGAAGACAAAGGAACAGCATGAGAGCATTTCTTCAATTGATAAAACTCTTCGGAATTGGGGCTACAGGTATTGAATTTAGGCTTTGTTGAAACCCATGACTGTGTACCAGAGTGACTTGTACATTTTTTAAAAGTTTATGTAGAGAAATAAAAGTGAAACAAGTCATTTGTCTTAAAAATGTAGTTTCAAAGCATTTAGGGTGAAGAGTAGGTAGGATGGACTTGGAAGCAAATGCAGAGTACTTTTTTTGAGAAGTATCAGGGTCAAGAAGAAAGGCAAAGTAACTTCAGGGGCTATCTGGGTTGATAAAAGAAAGATGTTTATATGAAGAGAAAAATTTGGAGATCAGCAACTTGAAATAAATTTCATAAAAGCATTAATATTCAAAGACGAGTAAATAATTAATAAAGCAAAACCTTTGAGGCCATAGGAGATATTGGAAAGAGATCAGTACCGTAGTTGCATTTATACTCACGAGAGAGAAAAGGAGTAGACAGTGTAAGTAGCATCAGTTTAGAGTGGTACCTCTTCAACAAGGGTGATTAGAATGCTTTTTACTAGAATTAAGGATGGAAATATGGCATCACCTTGTTTGACAAGCCCATTTCAGTCTTGTTATGAGTAGCATCTGAATGTTCAATTTTTTATGTTCCTTACTTTATCTTACTTATTTTCTTTTTTCTGAGACAAAATACTTGAGATTCACAGTTTAAATAGAAGTTTATTTTGGTTCCAGTTTTCAGTCTGTCCTTCTCTGGTTCCAAGGCAGGACAGATAACATAGCCAAGAGTCATGAAGGAGAAAAGGTATGCGTGCCTGTCAGCCAGGAGGCAAGAGGAGGAGCTGGGGAGATGGGCATGCACTTCCAGGTCTCGTCCCCAGGACCTCCCAACAGTGAACCACCTCTTGCCCCCATCATGCAGTCACCCGAAAACCTTGTCTGTGAGCAGGTGAGACTCCAGGGGACCTGTGCTACAAACTATAACAGTGTCTGCATGTTTCACCCTCTTGGGGTCCCCAGAGTGAGTGCTGATTGGTCTAGCTGGTTGTTCTCAGTGTGAACCCTACCCCAACAATATCAGCAGTACCTGGGAATTCGCTAAAATACAAATTTGAGGCTATATTCTAGATATTAATAACAAGTCAGAACTTTGATCTGTGTTTTAGCCAGTACCTCATGGGATTTCAGTTTTCATTTACCTTTGAGAACCAGTGTACTAGCCTACCAAGTTACTTTTATTCGGTGTCATACTGATTGCTTTCTCTGAGTGTATGATTCAACTCAACTATGAGCATAATAGGAGGCTGCTGTTGCTGTCGGTCAGGGTTTTCTTTCTGATTAACAAAGAGAAAAAAACCAACCTTTTCTGCCTTTGGATTGGCAGCATGTGGATGCCAGAATGCAGCACATAACCCACTTCTAGGAAAGAAACTTACAAGCCAATACATTGAGTGCTCAAATGAGAGTTTGAAAGGCACCTGGGTTCTTGGCCAAATAAAATTAATCAAAAACTTAATTAACACCAGGAAAGAAATTTATAGAGTATGAGGTCATCGGTGGCTATAAGAGATTCCTTTAAAGCAAATATTGAAAATTTAGAAAAATTGTTGTGCAAGCAAAAATATCTTTAGATTATTAAATTAATTAAAATTGAAGCCAGTAATAATCTGGTAACTTACAATAAATAAGTTAAAAATGAACCCTGGTTTTAGCTGCTATTAATACCGTGTCATTTTGCTTGCAGTCATCATCATTGTAACTGATACAAAAAATACCATCTTGATTCCTCTTCACTTACTAGCATATTCTTTGCTGTGAAAATGCTGTGAAAATCTATGCTATAATCAATAATTTTTGATCAACAAGTGTATCAGCAGCACCATTTCATAGACATTAATACACAGTATGAGTTGTTACTATACTGTGTTTCATACACATTAATACACAATCAGAGTTGTTACTATCAAAGGATGTGGTATCGTGTTTGGCAAAAATGAAGCGACTCTTTCGATGTGAGAATTACCTGAAGGACTTGATGTGGCTAAAGTATTAAGGCAGGAAGAAAGAGAGAAAGTGAGCATGAAAAAGCAAATGTACTTAAGTGTTTGTATTCTTCGAATCATGATGATAAATATATGAATTTCATTATGTAATTTTCTAAAATTATTGTATATTTTAAATATTTTATGTTAAAATGTAAAATATCTGTTCTAAAATGAAACCTAAGAGAAAGACAAAAATACAAAGGGTAAAATATATGACTGAATGGTGCAAAATACAGAAAATGTAGAAAACACATTTAGTTACTTTCTTAGAAGACAAATATATTGATAAACTGTTAAATAATAAAAGTAATAATTTACCTGAAAGACAAAATAACTATTAATAACTATGCATATAGGAATTAAATAAGCAAATATATGCTGATAAAATTGAAGAGGAAGTGATGAAATTTGTCATTCAAAAATTATCTATATGCCCCTTTAAAAATGATCAAACAAATTAGATATGGAAAATTTAGTTAAAAATTAGCTGCAGTAAACAGTTTTGCAAAGTAGAATGTAGTATTAATGGATATGATAAATTATTTTACTGTAAATATTAAAAGTAGAAAACTTGAAGTTCGCACAAATCAGTAAAGTAACTTATCATCTTAGGTAAACACTGAACAAATGAAAAGCAATTATGTATATTATACTTACGTATATATAGTCAATATTTTATGTGAGTTAAAATCTTCTTATTTCAAGGATGGATTATGCTTCAAGTTCACAGTGATGATCATTTGTTATATAAGGAGTAGATGGGAAGAATAGAGGGGGAAATTGCATTTGGCCCTTGGTCATGGTTTTTAAGATACTAAACACAAGGCTGGGGATATAGTTCAGTGGCACAGTAAGTGTCTGCCTGGCAAGTGCAAGTTCCTGATTTTGATTCCCAGTACAAAAAAAAAAAAAAAAAGCCAACAGATACTAAATACAATTTCTTATAGTGGGAATCACACTTCAAAGTACAATTTTAGCAAATTTAAGGAAATTACAGAGCCAGAAAATAACTATGACCAAATGTCTACATTGTGAGAAGGTTTTAGTTACATGAAATACCCTAAATCAGTTATACCTGTAACATTAATATTCACAGAAAGAAATATATTACATTTATATTTTTTGCTATTTTATATTCAGCCTTGCAGTATTTTATTTAGAATGCTAATATCTCACGTGAATATCTTCAGGTTTATAAACACTAATACTCTCAAGCAATAAAAATACTGTTATGTATCTAATTGCTGAAATACCAGTAATACAGTTAATCCACGTAAGGAATACTTCAGTTTTGAGTTGGTGGATTTCTTTTATGCAAGCTTACCTGAGGCAGCTATTCCATAGGTTCATGAATAATTGTGAAAATTTACCTTTCCAACTCTACAGATTTTAGCATTGTAAAAAGGTTCTACTTATGCTTGTCAACTGACTTCTCTGGGCACTTGTTGCATTTAACTGGATAGTGGCTGGAGTAGAAAGGGTTAAGAAATCATTCGTAAAATGTATAAAAATGAGTTGTTCTTTGAATTGACTGCACCAAGCAGGAGAGAGAATGTATGGCAAGGAAGAAGTGACATCAGGCAAAGAAGTGGCTTTTTATATGTACATAAGATACAGACAAAAATGTGTAAATCTGAATCTCTCATGAGCTGCTAAATTGTCTCAAGACTTTAAATGGACATCTTATTTTATAATAACAGATTAACTTCAAGTGTATGCAGACATCTTAGAATGCATTTTTAAGTGAATGCAGACTTGATAAGAATGTGTACAACCCTTTATCAGATAGTTTTAAAGACTAGGCTGGTTCCAATGTCTAGGTGTGGTGAGAGTGAATGTCTAGCCTGCATAACATGGTCCCTCCCTTATTGATGTCTTCTGTCTATTTCCACCCCTGAGGAAGTCCCTCAGCTGTGTGCCCTGTCTACTGCATTGTGAAAACACTGATGTGGACCCACCCATTCTAAGAAATGAGTCCTGTTTAACACCATGTATCTGAACTTTGCATTTAAATTCAGTTTCTCACTTCCAGTTTAGTGCTGCTTTGAAGTGCTATGTGCTGCATCAACAATATCTTGCAATAATTAGTGATAAGTAGGTATAAAATACATTCATATTCTCTAGAAAAATGATAAGCTTAAATGTCTCTCTCTATCAGGTTTTCCCTTTCATCTTGATGAAGTCACTTTATTCATTGCCTAAAGATTAAGTTTGAACACTGAGATTAACATTCTAACCCATTTTGTTAGCTGGAGGGAATTTCATTCCTGCTTAAATTCAAGTATTTACAAGCTTCAAACTACTTAAAATTAAATTAGTCCCTTGGAGAAAGAACACCATGACAAGAACTACTCAGGGCTGTGTCTTGACTGCCAGAGACAAAATAAATAAACAAAGCAATGTAATTCTAGTCCCATGTTTCTACATGGGAATAATTTTACTTCGTTTAATGCAAAAATTAAATATCTCTGTATCAGAGACATTATTATATACCTCAAATATTGTCAAATATGAGGTCTATGAAATATTAAAGGCAGTCTCCTGGACTGTGTTGCTATGACAACAGGTGATGGTTTTGTGACGCTTGTTGATCTGAATTCTTGGATTCTCAGAATTGTAGAACTTTTGCTGGATTCAAATTTGCTACTCTTTCTATGTCTGTTATACACTTGGTCATTTGTCAAAGCACTTACTCTTTTGTACTTTAAGAAATGTTTCTACTCCTGCTCTGTTTAGTTGCAAATCCCAATCATTTGACAGTATTAATTTTTATTCCTTGAAATTATTTCATCTCAGTCACATATTCATGCCAAAAAAGTAATAAAGGTTGCTAATTCATGGTGTGAATTCTCCTCATTCTTTCAAAGGATTTTATATTTAGAAGTGAGAATCCACTTTAAGTTGAAATGTAACTGAGAAATTTATTAGCACACTGTAAAAAATAAATGCTGTGTTTGAACAATTTTACAAAGTTTGAGCCTGTTAGCCCAGGTTTGGAATTATTTAGAACTTTTATGGAAATCCTTTCTCTCTTTGGTCATTATCATGTTAGGCTTCTAATTTTTTTTTAAGTAAGTTTGAAATCTCATAAACTTCAAGTAAGTTATAAATCAACTATGGGAATCATCAGCAAATCTTCTACGTTGGGGTTATTGGTGTCCTTGGAGGGCTAAAACAGAATCAACCCTATCACAGATTTGCAGGAATTCCTGACAGGATACGAGGATATGGCCCATACAGTTCTATTCATCTGCAAATTTCACGTTACCTTCTTAATCACCTTTCATGTGTTACCTTCTTTGATAGGGGCATAGTGCAATGATTTACATGTTGCTATATTATTTACATAGTGCTGTGTAAATATAATGTATGTATTGTATACACATGTAAAAATCATTGATCTATATTCTGCAAATGGATACGCATTACTATATTGTTAATATCAGTAAAATCACTAAGAAAATTTACCTTGAATTTCTCAGTATTTTCAAAAAACCTCACCGTTTCCAATTTTTAAAACTCATCTCTTTAGCCCCATTCTTCTAATGATTAGAGCTAATATATAACTTACTTAAAATGTGTTGGGCTTTGTTTTTTTCTGAAAGGGAAAAAAAACAGATTTAAGATGAAGCTTAGGTTAAAAAGTGACTGAGAAGAAACGGATGGTCAAAAAACATCTTAAATAGTTTCCACATCACTGGATTATACAAATTATCCAAACTTCACATAAAGAAAGTGTCTTCCACCTTTTCCTTCCATCAGATCACACAACAAAAAGTTAATAGCAAAATGAAGCATCGACAATTTTCCATTCTCCTTTTTTTAAGCTTTGATTAATTAAAGTCAAGTACAAATATGTTTATAACAGTTCTTACAGAATTTTAAAAATATTATATCTTAATTTTCATATTAACTAATAATTTTATCAGTTTTCTGAACATTCTCATGCTTCTTTTTCATATGTAACTTTGCAGTCAGGGATCCCAGAGGAGACAAACAAGACAGAAGCCAGGCCTGACCAGAGCACAGCGCTGTGGCTGGTCCTGGGCTTGGGCCAGCGTGCTGGAGGCAGAGGTCCCCACTGTGTGGGGTGAGCTCTGTGCTGGTCAGAGGCACAGGCCAGGGCTGGAGGGTTCTGCTCGCTGTGTGACAGACACCAGTCACCTCTGGCTCTTGAGCCTGTGTCCATATTCTTCAAAGTGGAAACAGTGAGGTTTTCCGGCCTGAGGTCTAACATCTTTATGTTAATAGTCTGCATACGTTATTATTATTATTATTTTTTGCAGTACCAGGGATTGAACTCATGACCTCACACTTGCCAGGCAGGTGCTTATGCCACTGAGCTAAATCTCCAGCCCTTGCATACGTTATTTGGAGGACAAAATAATTTTAGAATAATTGTATTCATTAAGGCAAACTTACTGCAAGATGATTTTGGGACCCATTGTCATATATGTCATAGACAAGAAGCCAGTATTGCTCCAAAGCTCTTGAATTTACTGCCCTCAGATACAGGTAGGGTTTTATTCAATTTATGCAGAAGCCCCCTTATCCATGCCAACTCTGTTGTTTCAGTTGCTCAGGGTAAACTGATACCTGAAAATATTAATTCTACAGTAATTTATAGCTTTTGAGTTGGATGTCATTCTCAAAAGTGTGGTGGAATCTCATGCCGTTCCACTTTGTCCTGGTCAGCTAGTGAGTAACACCTACATCCATACATGCGTATACTACTCATGCACTGGAAAATTAAATGCTGTCTTCACATCAGATGCACTGTGGTTGTGCACCAGTGCATATGTGTAATTGAACCTTATGTCACTTAATAGTAACCCTGAGGCACAACGGTAGTAATGTTGGAAATTTGAATGTGCCAAAGAGAAAATGAGGAGCTTCCTTTTAGTGAAAAGGTGAAAGTGTATCATAAGATTGTATATGTAGACTATTGGTGTATATGTATATATGTGTATGTTCAGTATCATTTGTAATATCAGGCATTTGCTATGGAACCATTCCCTACAGATAATAGAAAACTAGCATATTACCTTTTGAGGCAGAGTGGGCTCAGAAAATGCCTTTACTCTCTAAAATTCCATGGAAATGCTGATATAATATTTCAGCAATTTCAAATAGAATATTTGAAAAGAACTATTGTTCTGTGATTTTTCTAAAGAAAATACAGACAAAATTCACCCCAAATTTTATAACTTGAGAGTGTATTGTGAGATGTCTTTTTACCTTTGACCATTGGTCACTACTCTCTCCTCTGATATGACTCTGTTAATATCATTTTTGAAACAATTAAAATACTAAAATCAAACTTTTCAATTTGATCTTTCAAAACAATTAAATTGAAACAATCTCAAGTATGAAAAATTAAAATGTCGAAGTATTTGAATGTCAAGAAAGAATTCCATTTTAAATTCTCTTGTGCTGAACTCTTGCATATATCTGTTACTAATAATAGAACTTAGCAACTTGTTGCATAAGTATGTCTTTTCTGCTATCAAATGATTAAATGCCAAAAGTGCTTTTTAATTTATCTTTCATGTAGTCCATTTCATAAAGTAGCCATAATGTTCTTTCAAGCGAGAATTATGAGGAAGTAAATGATCTGTGTTTTAAAATAGACCCTCTGCCCTCTGTACCATGTATCTATCAGCATCATTTTTCCATTAGAATATTCTCTTAGGTAGAATATTATCCATTATTAAGAACACCACAACTTTCCCAATTCTCCTTTGACCTGCTTAATCAAAACATAGTGGTTTAGATTTTTAAAACTTTTACACTATTTTTAAACCAAGTTTAGTATGAATATTATAATGCTCTCAATAGTAGTGGAAGGCAGTAAATCCAAAGAAATACTTAGAAAGATGAACTTTTGATATCTTAGAACAAACAGGTAAAAATGTAGAATGAATAGAAATTTATGCAATATAGAATATTTATTGAGAAATATTCCTTAATTTTCTAGTCCTAATTCCTTCCCTCTTTGAAGGTCAGTTTGATTTGATTTCAAAATGGAAATAACTTTTTTAAATAATACTTTTTTATCAATATATTTTGCAATTTCACTGAGTTATAGACAAAATTTCCCTGATTTACAGATTTACAGTTCTGTAATCCTTGATTTTATCAATCAATTTATAACATTTCTAGGTGCTCCGAATCATCTTGGAAGTGTAATTCCCCCTTCTCCCTCCCCATATCCATATCCATATCCATATCATATATATATATATATATATATATATATATATATATATATATATTCATTTATCTTTATCTTCTGTATTTGTTCACTTCTATGCTCCCATTTCTAATTTTTCATTTTGATGAGAAATTATTTTTTGAGTAGTAAATTTTAAAACAAAATTGCCTATCTAATGATTTGCAGTTGTTTCACATTTTGCCAACCATTGTACCCTTCTGGCTTTCATTTAATCAGTGCCACACTGCTGTGAGATCTTTAAAGAACTATTTTTTTTTATTTTTGAAAACCTAAGAATCACAGATATATAGGTACATAGCTAAATTGACATAATTTAGATTGACTCTTATAGACTAATATTTAATAAAAGAAAATATGACATACAGCATGTTTTTCAGTTTAGGACAATTTAAGTAATCATTATTCCATGCTAACTAGTTAAAGTACTATATTGAGTATAATTGTTGCATAAGATAGATACAAGTGTAAGATGAGGTAAGAAAACATATAATGTTACCAGTTGCAAAGATATTCATAAGTGTAAGACAGCATGTATTATGGATTGAAAACTGGTGGTCAACTTAATGCCAGCTGGATTACATTCAGCAGGGTGCTGAGAGTAGATGTTCCACCTGAGGAAAGTTGCCAATATAAATAGAGATGAGGAGAAGGAGAAGCTATTCACGTTAGTTGCATTAGGGCACTGAGGTGTTGAGGCATTGTGGGTTCTTGTATGAGTTGCTGGTTCTCCTGGAGGAGCTTTGGTGTTCCTATAGAGCATTGCTTCCTGGCTCTGGAGGGGAAGACGTGTGCCCTTGGTCTCCAGGATGAACTCGTCACACTGGCTTCCTGGCATGTACTGGACTGTGCTTGTTGTCGGAGGAGCTTGGGGCCTCCGTGTCGCTGAGGATCGCTGTGGTGCTTTCCAGGACAGCCCTGGTCTTGTGAATGTGACTTCTTGGCTCCAGCGTAGAACCCTCGGCCTACCAGCACAGCTCCTTCACCATGCTGGCACAGACTTTCTGGCTTCCACCGCTGACCTTTGGGCCTTCCCAGCACGGATCTGTAAAATAGACTGATGTGAGTCCTTGTGGGCTCTGGACTTCAGTTGGGCTCGTGGGAGGCATTGTTGTGAGCACTGGGTCTTCATTTGGACTCATGTGGGACATTGCTATGGGATTCAGGCCTTTGGCTAAATATTCTATGTCTTTAGTGATGTGGATAGATTTCCTGCATTTTCTTGTGTTAAGTCTAGGTGACCATCATAAAAATAATATTATAAACTCCAAGTCCTGACTCTTAATTGTTCTCTGCACAACCCCTGACTACAACAGTATGTTAAAAGAGGTCTGTGAAAGTTAAGAGACTCCCAGGGCTAAGCACTAAAGAAGGTGTCAGGGCAGTGAAGCAGCCAGTGAGGACTACCCCTTCGGTGAGTTTTAGGACTTGGATTAGGAAAATGCATAGGCAATGAGAACACAGACACAGACACAGACACACATGTGCATGTGCACGTGCACACACATTCACGCATGCATGCACGCATACGTGCACACACATCAGTACGAAAATGAAGAGTGGCCCTGTAGAAAAACATGTAACAACAAAAAGATAGAAATGATTAAGAAATAATGTAGCTGAAATCCTAAGAAAACAAGTACAAAAAGTTAATCTTGAAAAAGAAACATGATTCAAATAGTAAATGAAAACAAACAAAATAAACGTCTTTTGGTCAGAATAAAATGTTTTGGGTTTGCAGAGAAATGTGATAAATCTCAATAAAGATAGATAGGAAGATAGGCAGAAAATAATAATCCTTAAAAAATTTCCACAGACTGTTAATATACTTCCCATGTTTCCTACTCAAATACTGCAGCCCACAAGCAGTGCTTGTATATTTGCAGGGTTACTTGGTTTTGGGGTTCTTCACAAGATGTGAAGAGTATGGAATCCTAATCCAGACAGGGCTGGCCCAGGAGAGGAGAGGTGCTTTACCTTGTTATGGGGTTGGGAGAGGAATGGACGAGACTGTTGGAAGGTGACAGCAGTCAGGGTGGGAAAGAAGGAGCCGACAGAGGCAGGATGAGGCAGAGGCCTTGGGCAGTGTCAGAGAGGAAGCTGCTGCCGTCTCAGGTCACTCCCTCCCTCTTCCCCAAAGTGAGAAAGAAGCCACCCACCAGAGCCACCTCCACGTCCGCATCTTGGGGTCACAGGGGGTAGCAGCTGTTCTTTTCTGCTTTGCTTCACGAAGCTAAGCAGTGCCAGAGCTGGGGCTAAGCCCCAGTGGCATGGCTCGAAGCTGAGTCCCCATCCCTGTGATTTTCATCTTTGTGGAAATGATGACATGTATTTCCATGATGCTCTAAGTGTTCCTTTAAAGACACTGGATGGTACCTTAACCACTATTTTTAATATCTTTCTGTTTTTTGTTTCATTTATATATTTTCATGGACTGTTTTCTCGTATATGAAACATAAGTTGATGTCTTGCCACAGAGCTGTTATAAATTCAAATGGTTATAAAAATATGTGAAAATTGTGTATATATTATTTTAATTGGCTGTTTTCTAAATTCAGAAGTGAGGTTCTTCAGTTTTATTTTTATGATGCTAGTATATTCTGCAAATTCTCTCAACTCTGTCAGACATTCAATCATCTAATGTTTAATCTGTGTTTTAGAAAATAACCAAATCTAACGCTTAATTTAGCTGACTAAATGATTTCATGCTCTGTATCTTAGTCTTTTTAATCAGATATTTTTGAAATTTAGAATTAAACATTAAGTTGAGAGAACATATGCATTTCCTCAGCTTTTTTATTGTTACTGCTCCACTTACTCTTTTTCTACAATAAAATAAAATCAAAATAAATCAAAAGGAACAGAAAGATGCCATGAAGCATAAGAATACTAACCACTCACTCTTAACTGGAATGGAAATGGAGGCAATTAATATTTTTTCTGATTAATTTGTTCATTGCTTGCAAATCTCTCAAAACAATGTGGAAGAACTTTACAATTAGACTTCCTAAAGAATTAATCTTATTGTAGGGAATTCAGTGAATCATAAGTGAAAAGGACAAAAATAAATTGCATCTGATGAAGGCCCATTAATACACTAAGCGTGAACAAAACAGTTTTTGTTTACTGTGTTTTGGATGTCATAGCTGTCCCTGTGTGGTATATAATCCCTCTTTTCTTTTGTGTATTGCAAATGACCAGATATGTTGACACTTTTCTTTTGCTTAAAATGTTATATTATGGAAATTTTCATTGCATTAATATTCTGTTCCCTGGAGAGAAGAATGTATCTTTCAAATATTTGATATTTTTTGGATATATTTTCATAACTGCTGGCTATTATCATTGACAATCTTCAAAATAGTACGGCTGTGTTAGGTTGGGTACTAAACTGACCCACCTTAGTTTAAATATTATAGAATAATGAAATCTGCATCTACTTTTCAAATAGTAAAGGTATTTTGATTATTTTATATGAAAGTGAGCAAATTTCCCTTTAGATTGAGTAAAAAACTTATTTTTAAGTTATCTTTATTAAAAATTAATACATTAAATAAAAAAGTATAAAACAAAATACACAAAATTATACCCATCAAGTCTCTCAAACATTACTTTGCAAATAGTTCTGTGTTTCCTATACTATATTCTTTACTTATTATTTAGCTATTTAAACTGCATAATCTGTATGTTGGCCAGATGAAAATTTAGGAACAATGGAGCAGGTTTCATTTATGTGACTATACCTGTTACAGCCAAGTATTACTATTGCTGTTATTAATTCCAAGTTGCCTTAGTTACTTTTGTAGTGTAAGATCAGGAAACAGTGTACAATCAGTCATGGCTTGAAAAGTGTATGTAGTTCCCTCTTAATAGAAAAAAAAAATAGAAAAGAAAAACAGCATCATTTTCCTTCACTTCCGCTGATATCAACCCAAGGCATTCCAAGTTAGGGCCCCCTGTGCCCCCTGTTGTGGAGTCAGGGAACACAGTATGGGGAAGAGTAGGAAAGAGATTTGTGGTTTCAGATTGGTTCAGATTATTTTAAAAAGCATCAATCTGAACTTCGTATTTTTTGAAAGATAAAAGACAAATATGTATCATTGTTTAACTGTGCTTAACTTTGTGTAGAGAAACTTTCACCAAAAGAAAAATCTTACTTCAAAGTATGTCCATTTTTTTCAAGTGACCAAACAAAATTTTATTATTATTACTTATAATTGGCTTGCTAAAGATGGAATGTTTGTATTTTTAAAGACAGACATTTATTCTTTGTCCTAAATGTACTGTCCTTCATGCTAAACTCACCCAGAAGCACTGATCTACTTTGCTATGAACAGCTCTGGGAAAACTCATTAAAGTAAATTTTTCCATTGGCAGAGACATTTCAATGTATTACAAAGTAAGTATCTAAGGATACAATTCAGAGGTAATAAAGTGTTACTAAAATTAAATAACGTGGGAAATTAAGGATTGTGTTTTGTTCATGACGGATGAGAAGATATTCTACCTCTGTGAACCTGAGCCACCCACAGTAACGTGCAGCAATGCAAAATAATTCCTGTGTTTTGTTTGACACAATTCTAATAGACTCTACACTGTTAAATATTAATAAGGAATTTAATGGAGTACTTGGTAATACCTATAATATTCCCTTTCTCAGATGCCTTATGTTTTTCTCCAGTGATCCTTGTGGGACAAATTTCAGTGTTTGTGTGCATGTTCCTAGTTTTGAGTCATACAGTAGCATGACTTTGATTAATGTTTAATTTTTTATATAATTTACACTCTGTCTTTGGTGGTTTATTTGCTGCTTTATCTTCCAGTGAACTCTACTTTACCTGAGTCTCTCATATTGTCTGCCCCTGTCTTAAATAAAGACAAATGCTTTCCTGCTCTAGTGGTCAGGGAAGGCTTTTGTTGAGGGAGTGGAGTTGAGATATTCTTTATGGGATTGCAAAGATGACCTAGAACCTTCTCCTTATGATATCTTTAAGCCAAGTAATGATCAGTAAGTGGCAGATGTTCTAAAAGGAAAACATTATGATTAGTCATTATTTTTTACCATATAGTTTGAGCTAACTCTTACTGTTTTAGAAAATAATTTTGCTTGTCACATAGCTGGATAATTATCACAAAATCAGCCATCATTTTAAACATCTTTTTTTCTCTATAGAGATCAAAATTAAGAAGTTTCTTCTCATCTTTTAAATAACAAAAACTTTTAATTTAATGGCTTTGTTTTCAGTAACTATAGAAAATCCTCAGGATTATATTGTCCTTTTAGCTCTTTATATTCATATGGTTCAATTGTTTTTTGGTTAAGACACGTCCTATAGATACGATCCACTTACTGCTTGTATTAATCAGTAAATACAGGTTTTTGTTAATATACTTAGGTAAACGTAATTAAGCACACAATACAAATCTTTCCAATGAAATTTAAGTTTCTTTAATGCATACTTTAGGATAATAAAAAAAACTCATTTTAATTTTTCAAGAGACTCTATTAGTAACCATCCAGGACTCCAAGATTTTGGTGATATTTTGTTATAAAAGAATACAGTGGAAGGCCAGGGATTTAGCGCAGTGGCTTAAGCACCTGCCTGGCAAGTGTGAGGTCGTGAGTTCGATCCCTGGTACAAAAAAAAAAAAAAAAAGAATAAAGTAAAGAAATATGTGAAAAATTTGAGGAAAACATAAGAATTTTTCATATATGCCTGAATTGAACTTGAACTGGTTTAATATACCTGTCAAGAAACTCATCCACACAAAGTTAAGTTCTCTGCCTAATGAAAAGCTCTTTGCTGTATTGACTTATTCCTTTTACACTGTCTCCATAATAATAATACTTTGAATACTTTTCTAGGTGTCTCTTTGTTATTCAGATAAATCAAGGGTTGGAAATCATTGACATCACTTTCTGTTCACAATTCGCTCCTTTAACTATGCTGAAACTTCTACATATGAGAACATTCTTGTCTTCACTAATGTGTCCAGGGTACAGTGTATGGAAATTGATCTTTAGATCTCCTAAAGAAGAAATGAATATTGAATGAATTTCTGAATGCATACTGAAACCTAATTCTCATTTTCTGTAACCAAGTAGTGTTTCAAATAATTTCCTTCTTTTATTCAGTTATTAATTCATTTATTTTAAATAGGCAACTGCTTTGATAAAAAGCATCCTTTTTTAGAAAAGAAGCAACAGTTTAGTGAAGAGAATATCATGACTACATTCTTACTTTCATAGTACATCAACTATAGCACCAGAGAGAAGTATGCTATGGAAGTCCAAACCTAAGACTACTTAAAAAGCCAGAAGGAATGTAGGGTCCTAAGGAATATTTTTTAAAAGTAGGAGGGCCTGATTTATATATCATAAAATCTGGCCATTTTAAAAAGGAAAATATATTCCAGAGAGAACAAAATGTATTCCTGAGAGAACACAGTAATAAGAAGTGCCATTATGTGTAAATATTTTGGCGTTTACCAGGTTGAATTTGGAGCAAGTTAGCTAACTTCTTCTATCTTACATTTTCTCATCTGTAAAAGGAAGATAATTTAATTAGGTTCTTGTGAGGAAAAGAATAAGGTAATCCATGTAAATATTTTAGCTTTTTATCTAATAAACAATAAAGCCTAAATGTCCATTGGACCTTTATATTGTGCCAGGGACTCTAAAATCTCTAAATGACTGTCCAAGGGGTGTCACTCCAAAGTCTTCAGACTTAATCACTCAATACATGTTAAGTAGCACTGTGTGCAGAAATGGTAAGTCTAAGCAACATAGATACTCTTATCAATACAAGTTTTCAAAAAAAAACAAAGTGTACATAAGTAGCGTTAAATTTCTTAGTAACTTCATTCTTTCTGGAAAATATTTAGAAAAGAGCTAACTAAAGCATAGATGTTTGGCCTTTTAGCCCTTGATTAAAATTAAAATAAAATTTTAAAATAGAATTTTAATTTTGTTTAAAAGCATTCCATCTACATTCAGTGAGGACTATTTCCTTTGACAAAATGAAACAGTTTATCAGTAAATATATCAGAAAATATCATACCAGTCTCAAGCAAAGGGTACTTGGTAAAGCTAAGTCATATTTTCTTGTTTCAATAATAGACCTGTAAGATAAAAATTGGGCTTGTGCAATATCATATCTGACAATTCTGTGTTTCCTCTTATGTTATTGCATGATTGCTATGCTATGCAGGGTATAATATAAATGAATTTATAAGACAAATAAGCATAGACACTTTTCTGGTATTCTAGGTCTGTCACTAGCTTATAACTATCAAATACTCTTTTATGGACCTTTTAAAAATTGTTGAGAAGCTGTTTTTTTAAGTCATCTAAAATTCTAGTCTAGTCTCCCACAAGTACTTACCTATAAAATAGTAATTGCTATGAGAATTGATCTTCCAGTTCTTTAGCACTCTCAAATGGCTGGGTTTTCAACTGACCTACAACCATTAAGCTTACTTAAGGAGTCCCCAACAGTTTGGTGCCTACTTTAATTGCCATTGCTATGCATTCACCAGTTTGAAAGTATTATCTTAAACGAACAGAAGGAAGTTTAGCAAGGGTGACTGCCTTGTGGTATATTCAAGGTGAGAATGACTCTGAATATATCAAGGCTCACTAATAAATGACATGAAGGGAAAGAGAGGGTCACAATTAAATGCAATGTGAAGATGAGAACCATGTACATTTCTTTTGTGTATAACAATGCCTAGGATAATGACATGGAGAAATAAAACCTGTTGCTGAAAATCAAAGCCCATATTTGGCAGGACTGGTGCAAACAAGGTATTGGAAAGAGTTCAAAGGGAAAGGACATAAAATAGTTATGCTTAGGAAATACTGACTTTAAAGAGGCCTAAAAGAATGTGGACTGTTAGGGTCTTAGAAAAGACTCTGTAAAATGAAGGAAATGCTATTAAAAGGCTCTTTTAATGTCCTGTGGATCAGAGGAGGCAAATGGGGTTTGGCTAACAGGGACCTGTTTAAAACACTGACTTCACACTTGCTAGCCAAGTGATCCTATGCACTATTCTGTGTCTTTCAGCATTACCATTTATGAAACAAGAAAAATCTTACATATACCATAAAGTTCCTGCAAAATTAAGTGAAATATGCAGAGATTTCTTTATGTGTTTTTTGTTGATAGCTCATGATACTAGATAGCAAAGATGAAGTTAAAAATGATACCCATAGAATATATTAACTGCCTGCATTCTTCTCAGTGGCTTGAAACAAATTAATCACTCAAATCAAGAATCTAGTACTGTTTATAATGGTCTGTTTTTTTATTAATGAAAAATAGAAACAAATAAAAAAAGACACTGTGATTATTCACTGTTGCATGTTTTAAAATGGGGAGTCTAAACTTTATCAGATATCACATAAATATTTTGTAGAATTTTTAAAAGTTCATCTGATTTGGTAGAAAGATTAAGGAAGAGATGTTACAGAATGTTATCACTTGTTAACTTATTATAGATTGCTTTGAGTTATTCTACTAAATATGTCACTTGTGATTTTGTTATATTTTTTGAAAGTAATAACAATTTCCTCCATGTTGCTTGAAAAATGCCGAGGTGTTAGGTGTTGTAGGATGTGCTAAATCTGCATTAAAGAAACTTGTGTTCAGAAATAGCAGTCTCCTCTGATATACTCAGTGCTAGTCCCTTCTAATACCTATCTTTGTTACCTTCCTATTTGAACTTGTGAGTATTGCAATATCATTCTATAGGTGTTCTAAATGTTTTCTCCTCTTTCTGTAAGTAGAACTGGTAATCTGTTAACATTTTCCATTAAACCCTTGTATTTTTACCTACTAAGATTATTTCATATACATTGGAAAGAATTTTCTTCTTTAAAAGTTGTGAGACCTTAATAAGTATTTGTAACCCGATTTTGCTTATCCTTGCATGAAACATCTTTTTTTTAACCTTAGAATTTGTGATTAGTTTCCTCTTCTTGGCCTTCACATTCCAATATATACCAGTTTTGTTTAATTAAACATTAAAAATAAAATAAGAACAGACTAGGAAAGGTCGATGCCAAATTTATTGTCATACCCTCCCCTTCGGTTGCTCAGGGGAATTTAATTTGCCTTTTTTTCATGATGGCTCTTCTTGCAGCTGCCTTGAGTCATTAGATTTTCAATCAGCTCATTTCTCGCCAGCAAAAGCAGACTGGAAGAGCATCCTCAAAGGTAGTATCTCCATTGTCTCTATTAGAATGTTGTCAGTAAGTTATTACAGGATCTGATTGGATGGGCTTTGTCCTGCTGTATCACTTTTCCAGCAAAGGTACAGGTAATAAAAATCTCTGTGACTAGGGCCTTGGATTTAGATAGTTCAATTAGTTGTCCAGGAAGTCTATCAAAAATGTGACTCCAGGTCCCTGAACTCCAGGATTTTCATTATTAGAGTGAAATGTTAGTGACAAATGAGGTATGATGGTCTAGACACCTCGTCAGCCTTCTGGGTTACAGCCTGCAGTAAAGTAACCGTCCTAAAAATACCAAGCCAGGTGTTGGTGAGTTCTCAAAATACGTGTGACTCAAGATCAAAGTCCATGAAAAATGGGGACATCTTGCATTGTCAGATAATAACAGACATTCAAAGTCCTTGAAATTCTGCAAAGTTAAAGCTACATATCTATTGATGAAAGCATTAATATGTTGTAGTCCCAGATGTGTATTTCTGCTAAACATAATTGAACATAATAGGGCTATTTGAAGAAATGGCAATAATTTAAATTTAATGATAATAGAAAAGTTCATTGAACTGCATTTAAAAATTGTTATTATATAGTGATTAACAGTGATTAAATGGTGATTAACGCTATCCTTGCTATTCTAATAAATTTATGTATATGGTCGAGTATTACTAATTTTTTTTCAAATATGTATATGATGTACAAATATGTCTTAGTAGTTTTATGTGGCAAAATGACTTCCATTTCATTTTGTTAATTTGTGGCATATGTGGTCATCACAGTGAAAAGGACACTGCAGCCATTCAGTGGGTAGAGATTCTGGATCATATGCAACAAAAAGACTTGTTTTGCCTCCAGATACTATTACCATGTGTCATTGTCCCTTAGGCAGCAAAAGAAACTATTTCATTACCTGACCCTTGACACTAACTCCATATTGCATGTAAACTCAAAGTATATTTTGTATGGTTTAAATGCACACTGAATTTTCCACAATTATGACTGTTACATACATGATAAATGATACATTATTTTGTTTCAAGATCTATTGACAGCTGTTTTCCTCTCACAAAATTGTATTAGTAGTAGCAGTGTGCCTGGCATGGTTTTTAGTCATCATCTCAGTGTGCTGAATCATTCTCTTTTTAGTAGCCATTACTTTCCTGGTGACTGTACATATATTTATGAACACACAACTGATTCATTATATAATAGACAAAGTTGAAAATTTTTAAATTTGATTTTAAATTGCATTCAAGTCTTACATAACTACAAGAGATTTTTATTTTCCATCGACTATGCTTTATGTCTATAAATTTCATTTTCAAGAGAAAATAAAAATATTTTCTAAAAAAACCAATGTCTTCTAGAATTTGAAATAATTAATTTGCATGTAGAAAGTCTGACTGTTTGATTATACAATTGCAATATGACCAAAATGGTGGGCACAATCTTTGGTGGAATTATGTGAATGCTAAAGAACACTCTAGTAAATTCATACCTGTAAATAAATACCAAAATTTTGGTAAAATGCTTCCAAATAAATCTTGATGTCAATGCAATGGTTTGCCCTTAAGTGATTGAGCATAGGTATGTTAAATGCTTCATTTACAAGTCACCTTGATAGTAGCAAGTATGGAATCACTCCTCCCTCTAGAGAGTTAACAATTTATTGCAAGAAATAGAAATAGCAAAATAATGTTAGTGAAACATTACTATCTGACAGGATTGTTTTTTAAATGTTCTATGAATGAGTGAAAGATGGAATTGCAAGGGAGTCTGGTGCAAAATATAGTTTGAAAACTAGGCTGGAACTCATACTGTGGAACCTCTAAAATAATGTTCTAAAATAACATCATTAGAACACAATGCTATTGCAATCAAATGACAGCCACTCAATCAATCAAACAAACAAACAAACAAACAAAATTATTTCAGGTTTTCTTTTCTTAAAGGAAGTTGACTCTGTTATTACAGAGAACCCTTGGTGGTCCTTGATAAGTTTTGTGTCAAACACAAAGTGCTGAAATCACTTGGAAAGCAAACTTCTGTATAACTGGAAAAACAAAACAAAGTGACGGGGACTTTCAAAGGCGATTCATTGAAAAGAAGGGCATGGAAACAAATATGGGAAAGCAGTTAAATGTGATGCTGGCTTTAAAATGATGGGGGAGAGAAAAGGCTATAGTAAGTAAAATACAAGGAATTTAAGAACTTGATCATTGAATTGGGTGGAAAGGAACCCATGATAATGTTGTCTTGTGCAAGTGCACGGGACCTGTGAAAACTGCACTTCCTAAAGGAATGAGCTTAAAATATATAAAGGGAGGTAACTAAAGAAGAGGAATAATTTCATATATCCAGCAATTCAATGCAGTGCAGGCTTAAATATAGTCCCTGGTGAATGCTTCTGAACCTTTGAGTACTTCCTCTTCAATCAGTTACAGATTAACGCTCTGTTAAATTTTTTTCAAAACTCTCATGGCTCATTATTACAAAAGTAGAAATGCTCAGTTGCTATGCTTTCCTTTTAGCAGTACAGTAGTGTGTTATATGTAGACCGATAATGGCTTATGGACAATGCTGTCTTATAGTACTGATTTGAAATTGGGAAACAGGGCTTCTTTTCTTAGCTTTCATATGTGGTTATGAATGTGTGAAAAACATAACCGCTCTGTTACTCACTTTTCTCCTCCAGAATTAAAGTTGTTTCTGATTTCTGCTCAGAAATATGATAGACATTGTTGCAATACTAGTTTTCCAGTTTTCAAAAATAGAATATCTATTTTGCAATTGAATATTTGTAATAAAGTTTACTTTTCTCAGACTTCTGTGTAGCTAGTTGTTGGGGTTTTTTTTTGCTCTGGACAATATCCCTCTCCCATCTGTCCATACCAGAGACTGAAGCCAGAGCTTCTCATTGAGTTTTATTATCTTTGTATAGGAGAGAGATAGAGATGGAGAGGGAGAGGGAGAGGGAGAGACACAGAGACAGAGACAGAGACAGAGAGAGACCCGATCTTGCTAAATCACGAAGTTGCCCAAGCTGGCTTTGAACTTGCCACCCTTTTGCCTCAGCCTCTCAGAGTGCTAGGACTACAGACACTGTATCTTCTAGAAGGACATGTTTTAGGCACCATGTAGAGTGTATTCTCCAGTGTTTCTTTTTGGCAGCTGGAATGAAGAAGTTAGGCCTGGTGCCTCTGAACTCTATCTGAGGTTGAGTCAGCAAAATAGGACCTTGAGTCTCATATACTGTATCTGTTAAACTAACCCTGGAATGTCTATCCTCCTTCTTTTCTTAAAATAGAGAAAAATAGTAGTTTTTCTTACTTAAATTACTTTGTTTTTTTTCCCCTTGTATACAGAAAGGAGTAGCTTTTACTTAATATATAGTTTATTAAGATGGAGAGTGCATTAAACTTTCTTTTAAATACACAAGCTCAGCAGATGCCAATCCATCTAACTATAGAGAACGAAGGAGTGCAAACCTGAGCTCATGTTACCAAGGTCAGGTATATTTCTCTCCCAGAAGATTCAGAGTTGGAGCATGACTGCTTATCTGGCAATCTTAGATTGCTTGATGTTAACTCTCAAATATATGAGAGGAATTTAAGATTTCCTAAGAATAATATTCAAATAGAAGTTTTAACATGCATCACAGGCTGTTTACTCCTAATTGCAGTGTTGGAAAGTACAAATTAGATTCTAAAAGGTTTGAAAGTAATTTAATTCTGTGTTTAACTACATCTAGATTTTTATATTTCTGATGTCACACACTTTCTATTTCTTTGTTTATAATTAGTTTAAAATGGACAAGAAGCCAAGCATTACTCAACATGCCTATAATCAGCACTCTGGAAAGTTGAGGCTAGAGTATTTTGAGTTTGAGTGCTGTCTGGACAGCTTAACACAACCTTGCTCAAAATAAAACACAAACAAGTAAAAGAATAGCAAACAAATAACAAATAAAAGAAGACTAAGATGTGGCTAAATGAGAAGTTCCTGGATTCAGCAAAAAATAAAAAGCAAATACAAAGCAAGCAAAACATTGGCACCATCATTTTTATTAAAAGTTTTCTTGCACAGAAAGTCTATACTAAAGTCTTACCAATTATTTTTAACTGTGTCTTAGTTTGTAAGATTTTTGTCTGCTTTAATATACACCAGATAATGCCAAAAAAACTATAAATGTATTCTTTTATTTTGTTTGGGATTACTAAAGTAGTTCTTAGAATGTATTAAGTACTGAATGAACAATTTTTAGATGATAATAGGATTAAAAACTTGGGTCCTATTTTGATTAGTTATATCTGCTTGATGCTTCACTGATAACCAGAGTATTACGATTCACTTTGCGCTTCTGGAGTGGCATAATTTCTGACAACATACTATGATTTTTCTGTTGCTCTGTCAGTTAAAATCAAACAGAGGATATTTCTGTGAGAATCTCATTCAGCTCTTGTGCCGTGCCATTGCAGCCCACATATAAACATTCTAGACTTCTCTACTGGCAGGCTTTCCCACCCAAAGGTTCTGATCCCATGCCGTCTGGGTACTATACTTTCTTTGCACACCCATTGCTATTGCTTTTGCTGGAGTCATAGTCCCAAGCTCCTTCCTAGGTTTACACTACAATATGTACCTGAATGAAAAGCAAGCATATAGATTTTAAATAAAATTAATATTATTATGGCTATCATGTGAAATCTACTTTTATCCCTAAACAAATGAATCATTGGTATTTATGTCACTAGAATAATGATTCTGTGGTTAAAACTTTCATTTCATCAAAGTATTAGTAGCACCGATTTAGTCTTGTAGGATTATTAGTTATTCTTTTCTATAACATGCCTATAAATTTTAAGTATTTGTGAAAATTTGAAAATCAAAATAATATTAAGCGACAATCTCAGTAATAAAATTTTCAGGTGACTTATGAGTTGAGATAATCATTATACTTTATAGCAAAAAATATTCCATCATTTAAAATTTTAAAGGAAAAAAGTATTTGAGCTCTTTGGGGAAAAAATAATTGTAACTATTCCTTTACCAAAGTAACCCAGCTAAGCAGGCCTACCAAGTTAGTCCTGTGTGTTTAACTAAGTCCTCTGTGAAGTTTCTTATAGCTAAAATTGAGATGTCATCTTGCTGCATGTTTGACTGAGCCAATACTTACTTCCATGTCCTTGTGTGATCTTGTCAGAACCCATTTCTTTGTGATGGTGGGTTTGAAGGCCCCCGTTTCTTGGCCGTTGGGCAAGAGCTGCAGGCCTTGTGGTGTGAACCCCTCCATTTCAGCAATGAAGCAGTGCCCTCTCGTCTCTCAGATGGCTGAATTCTGCTATTACACAGAGAAAGCCTCTGGTGTTAGAGGGCCTGTGTGGTTAGGTCTTTCCAGATAACTCCTTGTCTTAAATACAACTGATTGATAAACCTGATCATTGGTGTGCACTCTTTTGGGAGATGAAATGTCATGGTTACAGGAATGAGTGCCACCAGGATCGAGCGTTCATTCGACAATAATTGGAACTATGTGAAAGAACAACTTATAAAGCTCATGAAGGTAAGAGTTTTCCCTGGATGAACTGTTTATATTTTTAAAGAAAATTCTTTCTCTCAAATATGACAGAAACCATATTTGTTATACTTATGGCTAATTGGTATATGTACTCAGATTTATAAATGATCATTTTTTACCTTCTGCTTCGACACTATTTCCTTCAAGTAACTATATTTTGTATTATGATTTATCTTAAATATTATTAAAATTACTTATCCCTTCAAAAACCAAATAAAAACCTAGCTTAATCCTTCTAGTAGATTATGAACCTTGGATGCTTTTATAGCATGATGATTTCTAAGAATTTGTATTTATATAACAATAGCAATTTTGCCAGCTGATGTTGGTAAACCTTTCAATTTAATAATTTATTTTTCTTTGCATGAACAGTTATGCTTTTGTGCTTATAGCCAAATCTAGACTTTCTTACCTTAGTTATTTATAGAATATTAAATATTGAAATCTATGCCTATAATAAGAAAAGTGTCTTTAACTTATGAATAATCCTCTAAGGTACACATGCATATGCTTGATAGTATTGGTGTAGCTTATATTATCTGCATATTATTTATTATGTTATATAAAATATGAAAATACAATAAAGGACAAAGTTATTTAATCACCACTGATGTATAAATTAAAATTTTCCATTATATGCATAAATAATATTTAGTTTTATATGAACTACCTATGTGATAGCATTTGAATATTAAAATATATTTAAAATATTTAATACTTAGCATACATGTTGTATGAATCAAGAATAGAGGAATGATGCAAATTCAAACAGTGTCAAATTCTTGATGACATACTAGATTTGTTTGTCTTTGTCTAGTTTTTTTGACAAATTTGGAATGTTTCTGTAACATTTAAAAAATTTTTAATATACAACAGAATGAGACTTAAGATATTCTTGCTTGAAAGAATAATGTTGTCTTTTATTACTTATAGACACAAGTAATAAAAGAATGCCAAATATTTAATTATCAAAATTTCTTACTTCAAATACATTGTAATTAAAAATAAATAAATGCAAAAAATTTACTTAATTATATATACATATATATGTATGTATATATGTGTGCACTATATATATATATATATATATACATAGTTATATATGTATGTGCGTTCAAATATATCTGTGAGGAAATTTTGTACACATATATATTTTTGTGTGTATTAGATCCATGAGAAAATAATAGATGGACAGATATATAGATAGATGAACAAATAGATCTTTATATGCATATATATGTGTTTATCTATAACCAGATATATCTGTATTTATACACACTATACAGACATACACATATATGTAGTTACATCCATGAAAATATTTTATTTTGTGATAATTTACTAGAAGTTAGGTCTTAGGTAGCTTACTAAGACACCAATAAATTTTTAGCTCTAATGAAACAGTTGACTTTTCTCAGTTTGTGTCAATCTAGGTAATAGATATGAGAAAGAAATTTATGAGAAAACTGGCACAAAATGAAAAATTTTAATGGCTTTCTACTTGAGATGTTTTCTGTCATTGGACAGCTTACCGGAATCAAATGAATCCTTAATAAAATTTTCAATCATTTATTCCCTATTAAAGTGGCAAACATGTAAATGACATAGTCATTAGCATGGGTGAGTAGGTCATAACTGCATTTTCACATTAGTGGGTTGATTCACATTAGAACTCACTAAATGAATGCAATACGTTTTCTTTCACTAGTCCAAAATTCAATAATGGTTTTTAAGATTGTTCCATGAAAATTAGATCCCTCAATTACTTTCTTCTACCTTGACCCTTTGACTTTCTACAAAGACTCTTATTCTTTTAGCCAATTTCCTCACTGAAAAGAACAAGACAGAGGGAGTTTTGAGCTTGGACGTGCCTATGATATTATTAGCAGAAACACTGCATTAATGCAAACTGCCTGGCCTTATAGTGGCCACTTGCTTTGTCTTTATAGGCTTTAAAATGCTGAAATTATGAAATAAGCTTTGAATAGTGAATTTCAATTGCACATTGTAGAGGAGACCTGGATGCGTGATGACATAAGACCCTTCCTTCCTCCCTCTCTCATTATTCTACTGAAGTGTGGTCTTTTCATTGCCATTTATTTCCACGATCTATTGTAAGTGAAATCTTATGCAGCTATCTTATCATTTTCCTTGCACCTTCTCAGGACCCTTGTGTTATATGACATTGCAGTGTAACACAGAAAACTGCTTCAGTGGTTTCTCTGCTGAGAAAACCCCATTATACACATTGGGTCAGTTAAACCACAGTTGATTTTGAGAGAACAATTTGTGTTGCTCAGATTTATCCACTTACATGTTAAAGAAATATGGGAGCCCTGTATATTTTCCATGCAGAAAGCTGTCAGTTTTGCATCTCATTTTTCACATTATTTTGTCTATCTTAGGGTATGTCTATGTCTTAGTAATGAAAGCTTTGAGAATATTTTGTATGTAAATATTTTTACCATCATAAAAGTAAATTAATATAGATAGTTCTATAGTGATAAGTGGAAGTAATCTTGGGAAAATTTGAAAAATAATTTAGATGCCAGAAAATATTGGAAATTTTGAAGAATTTATATTTGCATGAGATACTATGAGTAAGAGTGATTTTGAGAATATAGAAAGCTGATTTTTCTGTGATTATGAATTAAATAGAATGCAAAAATGAAAACGCAATTTGCTTATAGCTTATACAAAAGGAATATGTCTCATAGAAAATGTGTTTTTTCAAATTTTTAAAAAATATTCCCAAGTGAGAACAGGATAGTGGGAAAAATGAAAAGCCTTTGTCCTTTTTGTGAATTAGTCTATTATTTTATGTACTTAGAGAATTTTTAAAAAGAAATCCAGAAAGCAAATAATCCTCTGAAGCTTCTTCTTTATGGTGAATATCGGACTCTATAAATGCCAGGCAAAAACTCTACTGCCAGTCCTAAGCATTACCTCTTTGTAATATCTTTCACTTAGAAAACATTTTGTGACTCTTTATTTCATTACATCACAAGGATAATATTACCAAATGAGATTTTTAACAAGACTTCTTGAGTTAAACTTTTCACTAATAGTGAAACCACAAGTTCATAAAAGTGTCTGTATTATTTTTTTTAATCTCTAAAGGTCACTTGTACAATGATTTCTTGAAATATAATGTGCTACAGTAATTCAATGAATGACTACTTATTTTCATCTTTTTTAAAGCATTCTATATTAAGATGAAAGAATTAAAAATAAATCGATTAGTAGTAGCTAATTGAAACTTGCAAAAGTGCAAAGAGTTGACATATGCTAAGAGAAAGACAAATATAGTTATATTTATAAACTTACATATAATGCAGAGGAATGATGCAAGCTAGGCCTTCTAATAGAAGAAAAGAACATTAAATGGTATAAGTGAGAAAACAGGAAAAAAATCAGAAGAATGAAACAGTGAAGTAAAAATCATACCACTTGTCTTATTTATTTTAAGTCTTTGCCATAGACTCATTTGGGAGATTGGGGAACTTGGCCAGGTCCCTGATACCAAGGAACTATCTGTTGATGTCATTTGTGGGCATATGTAACAGGGATCTGGCCAAGATCCCTAATCTCCCAAATTAGTGTACAGTGAAGACTAAAATAAATGAGACAAATGGTATGATTTTAGGGATCCAAGAGGATCAGAACGCTCTGGCAGAGTTTGAGACACTGGGGCTAAGACAAGGAATGTCTCTGGGTGGCCCATATTTATTTAGTTTTCAAACAAGGAAGGAGTTAGAGTGGATAACAGGAAACTCAGCAGGACCTTGGGAGTGGTTCAAGGGCTTTTCCAAGTAACAGACTGTGTTAGTTTAGGAGAACTATCTTATGTTAATTTAAGAGAAGTATCTTAGGAGAAAATTTCCAGGTTGACTTCCACTACAGGAGTGAGATGCCTGCAGCTACAATCTCTGTCTTGTTAATTGGGGCTGGAGCCAGGTGTCCTCAGCTGTGGCCTTAGTTTTCCCTTTGAGGTGTCTCTTTGTTCTCAAGTTGGCCATGCATGAGCTTGTGTTCAATTTATAGCTTTAATGGCTCCCAACACCTCTGAAACCAAAAATGTATATTAAGTGTCTCCCTCCTCCTTAGAATTAGGGGAAAGGAAACAGGGTGTGTTGCTAATCCTGAATTTTAACCGAAATTTTAACTAAAAGGTTCTGGATTGAATGCCATAAATTACTGATAAAACATAATTTAACAAGCAGAAAAGGAAAAGGTGGCTGTTTTTCTAAGCTCAATTAAGTTATGAAGGAAGCTCCACCTTATACTTGAGGCTTATAATATGTTCATATTAAAGGCTGTCTAGGAAGCACTCCTTTAGATGACGCTCAGTGACTGAATTTGGAGTAATAATTCCTGGGATTTGGATGTTGCTGGGATCAGAGAAATAGAATATTTTGCTTAAAGGCAAATAGTAGGATGATTGGGTTCCAATTCCAATATCCTCTCCCATTGTAGGATAAGAAATATAGCTAACAGTGTTCAGTTCTTAGATGAACATTTGTAATCATTAAAATACAAAATAGAAAAGAGCATAAAACTTTGTGATATATTTTCAAAATATGAGTATTCTTGTGAATTATTAAAGTAATTGTAAATAGTGATCAAATAATAATGACATTTTATAGCCCCAGTTAAAACAAAGAAAACAATTTTCGGTAATGTGAACTCTTAGGTCTCTCTGAGAGACAGAGTGAGAGAGATTATATATATTTGGGGTGTGTGTGTGTGTGTGTATACACACATTACATATGTATGTAATTTACAATTGATTACATACTGTATTTGAAAGCAAGCCTAGACAATGGACAAGGCCTTTATTATTAATCCTAAAATACCTGTCAGTTTTTAAAACTTTGAATATCCAAAAAGTAATTATTTTAGAAACATAAGCTTTTCTTCAATCAGATTAATATATGAGTATTGATTAAATGGGAAGTTAAAACTTTATATTAACATAATGCTGACCTGAAATGCTTTTAGTTTAAAATTCCAGTAAATCATTTTATGTAGCTCGTGCAAGCCATACTTAGAAATGTATGTAATGAACAGCGAAAATTCGGGCATTTTTCAAACTGATAGTTTTATATGATATTTTATCATGTGTCAGCTTTCAAATGTAAATAACAAACAAAGAAAACCCATAAGAAGTTTTCTTTGAACCAGTTACTTAAACTTCTATTTTGTACCTCAGAAACTTGACAGAAATATGTCTCTTTTCATGAAACTTAAAAATCACCCTTCCTGTCTTTAATATCCAATCATTGTGTGCTTTGAGGCTGCCATGGCTGCTTTTGTATTTAAAAGGAAACATTAGCCTTTCAGAATTGCTGTTTCTTGTGGAATTACAGTCTATTATCACACAATGAAGAGTGGTCAGGATGTAGCCACTCTCCATGGGGCTGTTAATGCAGAAATATGGGAGATAGGCCAAGGTCTTCTGCAATTGCTTGTTTGATTAAAGAGTAGTTCCTTAAAATTCACTGTCTCTTCATGGCTCTTCCTCAGAAAATCAAGGAAGATTACTTTTTTTTCTCATGTATAAACACTAATAAGTGAACAAATTCACAATAGCTATCAATCTAGTAATTAAAAATATTCAAGATAATTTACTTTCTGTACTAACTATCCATAGGGACTCTTTTATTCCTACTGCAAATCAGATATATTTGTATTTTGAGACTCAAATCACTCCCTTTCAATGGTATAGTGAAAATCTTTTAAACTGTACAAAGTTCATCAGTTATGCTAATATTGCTCAGTGCTGTAAGACATTTTTTGAAGAAGGATTACAAAGCATGAGAGGATGGTCCAAAGTAATATTCATGATACACACTTCAGCCTTCAGACACTTTAGGATGAATTGTCATACAGTGTATCTGTCTTCAGAGTGAGCTGGTGTGAGATAAAGTAGTACTCCCATCTACAGCTTTCATTCTTTCACTGCCTCCATTGCCCATTCTCCATTCCCATATTCTGCTGCTATCGGAAACCCATATTCATAACTCTGCAGGTTCTTTTGTTTTTTTTTTTGTTTTTTTTTTTTTTGATTTTTGGTATCAGGAATTGAACTCGTGATCTCATGCTTACAGGCAGGCACTTATGCTACTGAGCTGAATCCCTAAGCCCTCTGCAGTTTCTAAATACCACTGGGTTGTCACATTGCCAACCTAACCATGTTCACGTCTCCACTTCTAGGATTGACTCATAGTCTAAAACTCCCTTCAAAGGAGAAAAACAAGTTGTTATTGGACTTCACAGCTAGACTCTGTAGAGAAGCTCTGTAGCCCTCACCATGTGGACTGACACTGGATACCAAATGTATAATTGTATCACGGAAGTACTGTGTTTGCATATGCACTGTCTTGGTTATGGTAGTGCACTGCAGTGGTTAAGAACATGCCTGTGAGAGCTACTTCTATCATTATGAATATAATGACTTTGAACAAGTTACTGAAATTTACAGAGCTCAATTTCCTTGTTTGTAATAAGAATTATAATACTGAAATCAAAGTGCCCTACAAAAAATCCTAATCACATGCTTAGAATAAATTAAGTAGTATGTATTATGTAACTCTTAACTCTTGATATGAATAAGTTCCTAATTCTGCAGTGGAGAATTTTTAAAAAATTATACAGTTCAAAGAGCAAGGCTTTAAATTCTTACATCCAAAGGTTTTATTCAAATCTACATAGCTTACCTGGATATGGCATTAATAGTCAAAGGTCAACTGAAACTATAAAAGCACTGATTGATAATTAAGCTGGATAAATTTGGAAGATACAATTATTAATTTCAGTTATCATAATGGGAAAAGGTGAACAGTAACAAATCTAACTTTTCAAAGAACAAGTTGGATGAAACTAAGCATAGTTATCTGAGTATCTATTTGAAAACTCATTCAGTTAAGACAGAACATTGAATTATTTTTCCTTTACAGGGAGCTTTCTTAATTTTTGTAATTGTTGTAAAAAGACTGAGCCTCTGGATCTTATTTTATCAAGTAAGCATCAACTGGTGAAGTGAAGTAGATATGAATCTCGAAGGTGATCATGCCATCGTAGGTATCATAAAGCCAAGGAAATCAGTACTTCCTACAGTCTATCTTCCATAAGAAAAATCCTCTGAAAAAAACAAGTTCATGGCAAAAATAGTCGTGTCAAGTATAGAAAGCACTGAAAATTAAATCTGTATCATGGTTTCACAGATTTCCTTAATGAGGGAGAAAGTGGACAGACATCTAATAAACTAACACAGCTTTACAAAGACTAAGTTTTCTGTCAGGCTTAGTTTTTATAATATACAAAAATTGTGGAGAGTTTTATTTTTATATGAAGAATAAATTGTAAGAAAGGCAAGAAAATCTCTAAGACACCAAAAGAGAAGTAAGTGAAAAATATTGGGTACAATAAAAAAGTTGTGTTTTACATTATACTTGCTCTAGAAAAACAAACTTAGGTTTACTATGTCAGGTGAGAGTGAAAATATTCCTTCTCAAATTGTATTTTACTTCTGTTTTACCAGTTTAAAAAGGGATGAGAAGCAGGGTAAACATTGGTAAGGGTTAAAGTGGAATCCCACTTAGAGGGGGAAATGCAATATAAACAGCACAGCTTTTAGTTTCTTCTCCTGAAGACACTCTACAAAGCATGAGATTATGTGAAGGTACAAAAAATAATGTTATAAAGGCAGGATATATGTTGTATGAGTTACGGAACAGTCTAGAAATATAAATTGTCAGACTTATATGGAATTTGAAGGTTGATATAGTATCTGGTGTTTGTGTGTCCTGTTCTTGCTATTGAATTAATAGAAACAGTTACTGATTTTCAAGAAGGATTCTCTACCACCTATAGACCTTGATATTAATTGTTTGCTAGAAATAAGTCAAATTGGATAGTAAAAACCATCAAGAGCAAATCCTTAGAAGTCTTATTCATGAAGAAAAATATATTGAATGCCACTTGACTTTTAGCTTATGGTTAAAATGCATAGTTTTTGTTTGTTTGTTTTGTACCAAGGATCGAACTCACGACCTCATGCTTGCCAGGCAGGCGCTTATGCTGCTGAGCTAAATCCCCAGCCCAATGCATAGATATTGTGAAAACTACTATTATCTGAATATGTCTCAATTGAACAAAATTATTCCAATGTCTTTCATTACACTTTTGTTGACAAGCCATAGAAATATGTGCCGAATGATGGTAGAGCCTGTGAAAATTCAGCTGGGTGAAAATCTACCAAAGTTTGGTGTCCGGATATCACTCAAAGGAATCTCTAACTTAGCTAGGCTCACTACTTACTATTTGCTGGATTACATCTTCCCAAGAAGCAGTAAGGGCATACTCATTTTAAACAAAACGGAAGTGAAAAGTTTGAAATTTATCCAGTGCTGATATTTTATTTTAAAAAAATGGAGAAAATAATATTTATTCAAAGGAATGGATAACTATTCAACTTTGGGAAAAAACAAAGTTAATTTCTAACTGTACATACATGAAGATGCATGTACAGATCAGTTACAGTATTTTATTATTAATATTATGAGGAAAATAGAACTTTGATGGCTAACAACTCTTAAATCTGTCTCTTCAGCCTGATGCTATAAATACTAAACTCCATAAGTCAAAATCCTTTTTGTGCTGGTTGTGCTCATCTCATTGTGTTGCAGACGCTGGGCACTGCAAGGCTGACTTTGTCAGCCTGCCTTCAGGGTCTGTCTTCCTGGAATTCCACAGTGGGGAACTGAAACTTGACATAGTCAAATTTTTTACAGCTGAATTGTAAGAACCACCTTGACTGCCTATAAGCTAGTCTTTAAATCTTACTATCAAGTAACTGTTCAATAGAGAGATTTGATGAAAATTCTGTCTTAAAAATATTTTAAAACAATGCTTAATGGAAGAGAGAGATGGATTAATTTTCTTAAATTCCCTATGGAAAATCCAGCACAATTCATAACTAGTTTTCTACCATAGTAACCCATTTATTCTTTTACTTAAAATAAATTTTATCACATATCACAAAAAATTTAAAGAACAAATAATATAATTAGGTTCTTTGTAATATAAGATACATGTAGCACCTGAATTTAAGAAAGGAGCAAACTTTAATGCTATAGAAATTCATATAGGTGGTTTTGGTGTAGAGCTTTTGAAGTGAAATTAAGCATATTTGTGTCTGAATCCTGGCCTCACTCTCAGCTTTCTATTATTACACAGCTTATATTAGATCATCAAAACAGGGATAAGGATGGATGAAGATTAAATTAAATAAGTAATTAATCCAGGACAGTTCTTGGCACACAGTTGACACTCAACTAATATGTAACTTGCCCATTTTCTCTCTTTGCAGAAATATTTAAAATCATCTCAGGCTGGAAATCAAAGAATGGTTCATTGAAAATAAAATAGTCAGTTTTTGTCCAATAAAAATGGATAGTATTTGAATAGGTGGAAAAGCAGTGAGAATAATATTGCAAGTACAAGGAAAGGACCAAATTTCTTTAGATAACAGCTAAAGCACATGAGTGAAACATAGAATATACCTGTCTCAATAGTAGGATATATAATTCATAAGAGAAGGTGTCATGCTTTTTGTTTTCAATATATTAAATACCTATGTGAATTTACATAATAGCCGCTTAGAAAAACATTTGTAGAAAGAAAAAATAAAGAAAATATAGGACAAATGGCAATTGTCATCAAAGTTTTTTTCTCAGAGAATCATTTAAAATGTAGCAAATTATAATTGAAACTCCTATTTGATTAGATTCTGGGCTACTAAAGTGATTGAAAAGTAGCTAAGAGAACCTGGGAAAAGCTATATAATAAATAATATAATTCAATAAGTGATGTGTATCACACCTAATGCTATTTATTTATTGATCAAAATAGCCAGATATAAACAATTTGAAATGCCTTCGACTATGTAAGCAATTCATGTCTGCCTTTACAATTCATCTGGCAAATGAGAAGTACAATCACTTTTTCTCCTTTTCTCTTGTGCAAGCTGCTATCAGTCTTGCATTACCAGGCATAGAACATGAGTCAGGCTTTTATTAATTGTTGAGGCAATTAATAAGTAAGACATTCAAAGCCATTTTTCCTACTGTATCTACTCAGGTTAACAATCTGATTTCTAAGAATTATGAAGAGTCAAACTTTCTATTCAATAATTTATTTTCTTTACATAACAATATATTCTTGTTAAAAAATCAAAATTTCTTAAGTATTCTTTCATAGACTTTCATATGCAAAGTCTAATAAAATATTTAGAATTTATGATACCCAAAGTACACTATTTCTTTATTTTGAATTGAAACTGATAGATGCAGTGAGCACAATTAATTTCTAATCACAAAACAATTTGTGGCAACCAGTAGATTGAAGCAGGTGGCCTTTCTTTTAACACAGTTACTAAAGCAGTTAATCCATATCAGATAAGATAAAAAAGACCCAGGTCAAAAATCAATCCTACCTACCGTAAAATTGGTGCTGCTTCAGTGAGGTAATTTGGTGCCTTGGTCTAGAATCACTGACTATTGATTCTCTAGAGTCAGACTCTGAAGTTACAACTTTGTTTGATTCCCCAGAGAGTCTCCAGGGAAAATGTTGATCTTAACTCAAACCGGAGAGTTCTTCTGACTCACTGAAGGAAAAGTGGAATAAATTATCATTGTCACTGAGAAGTAAAGACTTTTTTTCTTTCTGTAAGAAAAAGTCTCCAAATCTTCAATAATAGTAATCTCAGTTATCCTGATAGTCAGTAACATACCTTGGTTATCAAATTATTAGCTGAGTTTCTTTCTAACTAAATTGAATCCTTAATATATTAATATGTCGACATTTAGTTACCAATGTTCATCAAACAATACTAGATGTGATGTCATAGACTTTTGTAACAAAAGAACAAAAATATGACACAAATAAAATAATTTCCATTTATAAACTCAAACTGAAAAAATTGTTTTTCTTTGCTAGCATAATAAATCTCTATATGAGAGTGTATGAAGTAACTTTGCATTAAACATACAAACACACAAAGAAAAAACAAAACAAATCCTCTAGAAATAAAAGAACTGTGTAAGGCCAAACTGTCCTGAATGTGATCAATCTTACCAATAATAGAAGACCTCATACTTTATGTGAAGTATATTTCTCACAGTAAATCAACTGAATTTTTATTCAAAGACAGTAAGTGATATGGTTTGTGTCTAGATGACCCTCCAAAGCCTTATGCACTAATACTTGGGGCTTTTCAGAGGTGGCTGGGTCTAGAGTGTGTGAATATGTATTAAGGGGCATAGCTACTAAATTAGTTCACTGATTGAGTTAGCATAGTTCTGGGAGTGGATATTGGAAAGGCCCAGCCTAGGTGTGGGTGGCACCAAACATTTGGCTTATAGCCTGAATGGAATACAAGGAAAACTTGCTGCCTTCTGTCTACTTTGCCATGGACTGTTTCTCTTCAGCTGTGCCCCTCTGGCATGCCACCTTGCTTTGGAGTCAACTGACTATAAGCTGAATCCTTTAGAAACTGTGACCTAAAATAAAGTCATTCCTCCTTTAAGTTGTAGGTGCCAGGTAATTTCTCCCAGAGCAAGAAAGTAGCTAAGACGATTATATTATTGTTTCAGTACCGTTCCTGCCAGGGTGTTCTCTGTGTCAGCTTACTGACATTGTTTGCTCTGGCTGTCCTCCAGAATTTCACCTCTAGTGTTATTGCATCCTTTTCATGTTAATCTCTATAAAACACTGTTTCTCCAAGCCCCTCTTCTCTAACAGAATCCAAGTGAGTTCCTATTATCTATTGTCTTAGATCCAAATCATTCATCTTAAAGTTCAAGTTCCTCCAAAACCCTACTCCTGTTATCCAGTTAGGATCTCCTACTGTTTAATTTGATTGAACAAATGAATCAAATGATTTTATTACCACTACATGTAGGGAACCCTGTGTTGAATGGAAGGAGTAAAACAAGGTACTGCTCATGTATAGAGTTGTCTGCTGTATACATTGCAATAGGGATACATTAAAGATCATACGGAATATGTGTGTGATAATTATGGTTCATAAATTACTAGGTAAACATAGGTGGGATATTAACATGAATTACAACTGGTACTGGGAAAGATGATTGATTCAGAAGGAAAGAGAAACTTATTCATAAAACTACATACTTGTCATATTTTTTATCCATTTCCACATTTTTGTTACAAAGAAATTTAAGGTTATTAGTGTTATAGCTGAAGATAACTAAAACTAACTAATCCATAAGGAACCAAATCTATATATCTCCTCAACTCATTTTGTGAACTCAGGTTTCAGAAATTTTCAACATGTGAAAAGAGAATGGGGCACAGACATAAAAAATATAGAAAGAGGAAAGGTGAGAGCATGTGCAAGTACTTTAAATTGCTTTTATTTGACCAGAATTTAGGAATCATGAGAAGGTCATGGAGTAATGCAACTAGAGAGATAAGTTGAGAATGATTCAGCTATGCTTTGATAGAAAACAGAGTAATTAATATTACTGGTAATGAAAGCCATTAAATAATTTTGATTGAACATATGATGTGAACATACATATTTGAATCTCTCTCTAAATCCCTGCCTAATATATTTTCACTGATAATCCCCTTCTGAGTAACAACACCAACTTTAGTTGAAAATGACAATTTGTTTCTCAGTTTCTTTGGTCCAGGAAACAACTTAGAAGTACTCTGACTCAGTTTCCCATGAGACTGAAATCAAATGGTTTCATGAGAAGATTCGATATATGCTGGGGGTGGATTGCAAACCCACTTCTAATGTCCCTCAAGTGATTGTTCACTATCTTTAACCTCTCATCATGTGAACCTCTCCATGAGACTCTCCATGAGGCTCACATGATGGGCCTGGATATCTGAGTTTCTCTTTCTATGTGAGGAATAAATAAATAAATAAATACGTAAGACCAAATGAGAGAACAGACTAGGAAGAAGCCATAAGTATTCTTGGAACCTAATCTTGCAAGTAAAATTTCATTTCTTTGGCTCTATTCTTTTTTTTTTTTTTAATGAATCAATCTATTCAGCCCACATTCAAGGGGAGATGATTACACAGAGGTGTAAGTACTAAACAGAGAGGATTCATTGCGTGTGTGTGTCCTCTTACAGGCTACAAGTACCAAACAACTCAGGCTTTGCTTATATTATCCATCTTCTAGAACTGTCCAAAGAAGCAACAAGTATTACTGTTGCATAATATTTTGTATCTTACTATATTTTATATAAAACTAGACTTTTCATGACTTCCAGTTACAAGACATGATCCCCATAACCCAAAGTAGTAGAGGTTTATTTGGCACACTTTTCAAGGAGATTTAGACCATGGTCAGCTGACTGTAAGTAGAAATGCATGCTGGGGCAAAGCTGCTCAGTTCGTGGTGGAGGGGACATAGGACAGAGGAACAGGGGGGCCCAGAAGAAGCAGTGAGAGACCCAATGTAGACTCCAAGGTCATGCCTTAGTGACTTATCAGACACACCAAGAAATGCACTCTACCAATCACCTGAGCATCTTCTAACATAAAGTTGGCATATTGGAATTAATGGTCACACTCTATATGTGAGGAAGAAAAAAATGTTAAATCAGTTTACATGCCACATTGCATAAGATCAAAATAATGTTATCATTCATTTATTCCTCACATGTGACCTGTGCGCACTGCATTTGCCAATGACTTTATTGAGCATTGTAAAAAAATCAAAGAAGATAGTACATACATGCACATGTATCCTTTTTATAGAGGAATTTAATATCAGTAGGTCTTTTTATTATGTTGGGTGTTCACTGTATTAAGATGTCAAAACAATAACACGGCTAGCTATGATGAATAAAAGCAAGCATAGATAACCTCTTACTCTTTTGAGCTTATTATAATACTGAAGCATGGAAATTTAATGAAGAAGGACAATTGGGGCATCACTTACTCCACGTTAAGAGGAGCATCAAAGGATATTTGTGAGCTGTGTTATTAGTTGTTCAACTGTCCTTACAACCTCTGAGGAAAAAAAAAAGAACGATGTTACATAGAACTCCTACTTTTATTTGCTATTAAAATTTTGCTTCTTATTTATATATTTTTCTGTTTTTCAGCAGCACCTGGGATAACATTGTCCTTAACAGTGTTTTCATTCTTTAACACTCCATTTTGTCTATTGATAATAAGCATAAACTATTATATAGATAAGGTAGGACACAAAAATGTCACAGCAGTTGTGATCTCAGCTATTTCTAAAGGAAGCTTAATTTTGTGTCTCCACAGGAAAAGCTATTTTGACACTCAGCTTCTGAACAGTAATATAAAGCTGCATTGATTTCTTTTTTCTTACCAGGCATGGCACTTTATTGGATCCATCTTCAATTTAAATTAAGGACACAAAAAATTAGTAGAATTTCATGGAGCTAAATTCAACTTCATTTTGTCACCATGTTCTTTATATTTTTACAATGAGTCCTCAAAATTTTATATATCATTTACTTTTCAGCAGATTTAAAGCAATGTTTACTCAGTTCATGTTGAGTGAGTGAAGGCATGTCTTTAGAAAAGGTGTAAAGGTATATTAGTAATTGATATAAAACAACCTCAAAGTACAGTAGTAGTAATGTAGGAGCTTTTAGCAGAATAGAAGAAAACGTTTCCCTGATCATTATTGATGCTTATATAATATTCAGGTGCCAGTAGACATGAGCCTTACTTTTGACTGATACAAGTAAATAGTCAGGGAAATGACAAGATAAAGCTGTTATTTTAAGTCCTTGAAGCAGATGGTACGTTTATTCAGAAACCTAACTCATCTATCTCTCAAATATTTTACTGAGTAAAAAGGTAAGTTTGAATACTGTTATGCAAAGATAGAATTGCAGCATTTAAATCAATGGATGCTGTAAAAATTGGAGGAGATGTAGCATGCAAATCAATAAAATACAGATTTCTAACTTTAAGAATAATGATTTATGTACTAGTTTAAGTTTTCAGACAGTGTATCATTGAATGTTCTAGCTTTTCTCAGTATAAATTCCGATTAAAAGAGAGTGCATATTGTTTTGTTTATATGTAACAAAACTTGGACGGCTTGACAGCATTTCATCATTATACAGTTTAGAGACTAAATAACGAGCTTCAGCTTCAGTTGATTTTAGAACAGAGCAACTTTCTTAGGGTTTTTTTTTTCTTTTTTGGCTTTTTTCTTCTGTCATGTGAGCCAGGGGAGCAATCTTGGAAAACTACTCTTCAGGATTTTCCCATAAATAAATATTCACATTGATAACAAGTGGGACTTTGTGAGTACAGTGAAATTTTGGTGGGAAAGTTTTTAACGTGGTATGTTCCAAAAATATTTACAACTCTTCAAAAAATGAATAACACATTAATTTTAATATCCCTTATGTGTTTCCCAAACCACATGTATTTGCATTCTTTAAATTGCTTTACAATTTGTCGTAGTGTTGTTCAGAAACACATCATCTTCATTTTTGCCAAAACTTTAATAATGCAACTAACTTCACCGAAACTGAGTTAGCATTGATTAATTGCAGGGACTATCTTTAGGTAAATTGATGTTTCTTCTATATGTTTGTTTCTTGAAAAACCATGTGAAATAATATGAGATAACTGGTAAATGTTTCTATTTCCAATACCAATAATCCATTTCAGGGCAAGTATTATTTAAAAAGAACAGTCGTTTTAACTCAATTTGATCATAATAATTTCATAAATTGAAAGGAATATTTGGGAACACAAGTATTGAAATTCATGTTATTATTTACATTTTAAAATGCACTTTGCTAGAGATTTTTTAGAAAATTTATAGCCTCATTCATTTGAAGAAAAAGGGAAAATTAATGAAAAATAAGAACAACAAGAGACATGTGGAGATCTACAGTGAAGTATGTGAAATGACGACTGTTTGCTCTGTTGTAGGCGAATTTCCACCCTTTTCATTTGAAATTTGCAAAAAAATTCATCTAGGGTAATATTGAAAATTGATCTAGGAAATTGTTAATATGATAGTTTTAGTGTTCCATGATACTTATTTGTATATACACTATGTTTTAAAATAAAATAGTGTAACTGCATATTAAGACAAACTTTAAATTGTATACTTACCAGTTAAGTAACATACTCATGAATCTTTCTAAGATGGTAAACCTGAGAAGTCCATGCCCTTAGACAACTCTGAGTAAATAAACAGTTAACAGGAGAAAATAAACTGTTTTATTGCCATGATGATAGAAGTGGGAATCATTGGGTTCTAAGCTGATAGATAGGGTTCTGAGTGATGAGTAGCTACTGCATGTGTTCCACATGTTTTCTCTGTGGCCTTTGTTAGAGTCCTAGGCAAGATCTTTCAATCTCTGTATATTTAACTGAGATTCTAATAGTAGTCAAGGTATATTGTGCCCTCCTGGAATTAATATGATCATTGAGATATTTATTTTATTAGAAGAAAAGAAACATTCAACTTTCATATGTTTTGCATTTTTTGTTCCCCCACAAAATTATAAACTGCTGATAAGATATTTACTTAGGTATTTATTTATATGTTTGCACAATCATGTGTTTGATGGTAGGAAGCTTTCCCCTAATAAAGTGACAAGGCATAATACAGTTGCTGGTGTACATCTGAGGCCAGTGCACAATGCAAAACACTGAGAATATTTGTGATCAATCATATCTATTCAATGGATTTTAAAACAGTCTTGTACTCACAAAAGACTTGAAATATTTGCTTTAAATTAAGTCTACTCTATTTTACATCTCTCTCTCTCTCTCTCTCTCTCTCTCTCTCTCTCTCTCTCTCTCAGCATTTGAGTCAGAAAGGTGACCTATTTGCTATAATTAAGGAGCCAAGGGAAACATTTCTACCATTTCATAGAATATTCATTTTGAAATTAAGTATGAGTTCTGATTTGTATCCAAATGGAATATCCTGCAAACTCTCCCTTTCTCTTACTTTAGAGAGATATACTGACTGACTATAATATGTAGCTCATTAATTAGATTTTAAAAGCTCCTTTTTAAAAAGTTCTTTCTGTTGCTTTATATTGGCTTTATTCTAGCGGAGCATTACTTGGAACTGTAACCTCACTATAATCTCCCTGGAGTAAGGGCAGGGACAGTGATCAATTCACTTTCATTCCTGGTGGAGTTGGACAGACTTGGTTGACATTGAGGACTGAGGAAAGGTAGCAGAGGACAGGAATTAAAACAGAAATGTGGAACTGAAAACGCAGATACTTATTTTAGGAAGCTGTGTTTTTCAGGCAGAAGATTCACTAATTTAGCATATGTTACTTACTACCAAGGTCACTGGCATTCAGCCAGAACTACTTGGCTTGTGATTGCCTTCTCTGAAACACTAACACAGCAAATACAATTGAAAAGGACCGGTACCATCAAGGTAATGCAAATGGTGTTGCTCTGATGAAATCAAAGATTCCAGCAGCTGTGGTCCTGGCTTTGTGCCTTTAGAAATGATGTGATTTCTTGTCCTTTCTATTAGGTGAGCAAAAGAGGGTCTAAAGACACCTCCCAAGGAAAGGTTCCCAGCTAGACTCACAGCTCCTGTCTTGACCCAGGCTTGTCACAGGATTGTTTTTAATTTTTCTTTTCAAAAAAGCATGAAACAAACTGCTTCTTTGTAATTTGTCTATAGACATTCCTCTCAGTGCATAGAAATTCAAAGTACCAGAAATTCCAAATTTTACTAATGTTACACTTAATAAATTAAATGGATGTGAAGTGTTTTAACTTTCTTAATTCAGAAAGTATTTTAAAAATTAAATGCATCTCATTTTTTTTCACTTGATAAAATTTCTGGAAGAGGAATTGTGACATTCATGAATATTGGAATTAAGAATATGAGCAAAATATATCACTTAATTTAGAATAATTTAGGTTTTTTTCTTTCTCATTCCCTGTTACATTTTCCATCATGAATTATTGTACATTATATTAATCTAATTTATATCTAATTAAACAATTTAATGATAATGTGCATTTTTAAAAAAAATCTAAATAGTATACCTTTTAAATTTAGTCTCATCCATCACATTTGAAATGTGTAGAAAACTTGCTGTACCTGCTTCTTATCTTATGCATCTTTCAGATTCGTTCCTGTGTGTGTTGGTTAGTTCCATCGATAATCTCTTTTCTCAACAGATAATGGATGACACTATATCAATTTGAAATCTTGCCCTTATATTAAAATGTGACAATATTTATAAATTTAAAATTTAGGGGAAACTTGGAAAAGAAAAGTATAGCTGGGGGTGAGTCACAAATGAGTGAAGAAGTTTTTCTGGTAGACCCATTAAGATGGATCAAGTCCTAGTCTCTGTCACCTGCCAATATGTTACTTTATGGCAAATGGATTTAGCAGTTATAATTAAATTGAAGATATTAAAAGGTGGAGGTTGTCCAGGGTCACTGGTGGAAACCTAAGTAATCACAGAACCCTTTATAAGTGAAAAAAGAGACAAACAGTGCAGTCTTGGAAGGAGATAAACTCATGGGAGCAGAGACCAGAATGAGGTGATTCCTGGGTTTGAAAGCTGAAGGGGACAGAGATTAAAGGAGTTTAAGAAGCCACTAAAATTTGAAAAGATAAGAGACTAATTTGATGTTAGGACCTTCAGAAAAAATGCACTCTGAAGATACCTTGATCTGGGCTCCAAGGGGCCATGCTTTTTTTCTGTCTTTTTTTTTTAATTTTAAAGAGAATAAAACAAAAACAAAACAAAACAGGATAAAGCAAATCAGAACAGAACCATGCAATACAGGACTTCAAAACAAGACAACAGAAAATCAACAATGGCTACCATAATGTCTCTCAAAAAAGAAGCCCTTCTACCACACACCTTTGGGAAGCCTCAATGTAGCTGCACAGGTCTGGAGAAGCCTGGCTCATGCCCTGTTTTCTCCCTTGAAACCTGGGTTCAGAGAAACCCAGGTACCTGTCCTATTCCCCTACCCCACAGAGGGGCAATCAACTTGGGAAGTGCCAAGGGACCATTCTGTAAAACTACATCATAATGGATTTGTTTTAAGCTACAGAGTTAGCACAATTTGTTACAGTAGGGCAGCAGTGGAGAAATAATGTAATTCTGAAATAATGCAATGTAATCCTGAAAAAAGAAAAAGAGAAGGCGTTGATCTTTGGCCCAGCAATAGCCAAAAGGATATGTTGATTAATTCTCATTTATATTGTGTTGATTTATTGAATATCAAAACCAAGTAGATTTTTATGCCTCATTGCATTCATAGACATACACTTAGGCTTTATCTATGTAAGACTATTAACTAATTACTCTTCTCTACATGTGAGAAAATAAATACTTCTATTTTGCCTACAAAATAATTCCTGGGAACTATAACTACATATAATTTTTTATTATCTTAAGCTCTGATCCAGTATGTAGTTTCTAATATTTTCAACATTTGATACTAAACAAATACTGAATTATGTTTGGCAAATTTTGTAAAAGAGAGAGATTGTGAACAAAAATGATGAAGGAGAATGCTTATGAAGATGAGCTCTGTCAAACCATGGGATGTACAGAGAGATGGTGGTAGGAAAACATCCAAGGAGACAAGATAATACATTTAGTTCATCTGGTTGCGATGCTCAGATACTCGTAGTGTTTATTTAAAGTAGTTTATAATGTTCTTATATGATAATTGTTTCAATGTGAAGGAAGTAATTGTTTAACACCTCCAGTGGTATAGTTTCTATAAAATAATACGTACTGTGTACTAAATGTGATAAAGTATAGGGCCTGGTGTGGTGGTGCAGGCCTATAATCCCAGCACTTAGGAGACTGAGACAGTAGAATTGATCTAAGTTTGAGACCAGGCTTGGCTACATAATAAACTCAAGGCCAGCCTGAACTGCATAGGGAGACCCTGTCTTACACACACACACACACACACACACACACACACACACACGATAAAGTACAAAAACACTCTTACCTGGGCCAACCCTCATTTAAACAGGGACCCTAATTCAGCTTCTTAATTGTGACCTACTCCTTAACTATGATCAACTATATTTAAATGCAAAGCAGTAGCATCTAAGGCTTGAATGTAATGTCAGAAGGAAAATTATGATCAAGTGCCTGATTTTTCTCCTATGAATCATATGACCATTTCAAATATTTTTTAAATTAATTTTTTAAACTGATCTTCAATCCTGTGTTTGTTCATGCAAAGTTGGGATCATTAAATACTTGCCTTCACTTAAGATATTCCAAACACACTTGTTCTCTCATCTCTACAATAATGCTATCAAATTCTGTGCAGTGTTAGAACACAGGAAGTTTCCTCAGATCATTGCCTTTAAAGTACCAGCTACAACTACGTTTATTGCTAATTTCGCCCTTCCTTAAATGCCAATTTCTTTCACTTTTAAAAATTTTTACCATGAAGATACAATTGCAGGCGATAATTTTAGACCACTTTGCAAAACAAATTAACCTCTAGATTGGTATTAAAAAAAAAAAAACTCAGCTATTCAGAATTTACAGAAGACTGAGATATTTTCTATGTGAATTTACCCGATTGTAACGGTTCTCTCATTTGTTTTAATGTCTTATTCATGATCTGTTAGATAGATTATGTGAGTTTAGTACCAAACATTTAACTTGACCTTAATGTGGGTCTTTTTAACTTTGAGAAAGGAAAGAAGAGAGCAACACTAAGATTTTTAAAAATCTAGCCTTTTTATTTTAGAAACATTTTGTGTACAAAGTATAATTTAGTAACACAACTCCCATGTTTTCTTTTATAATTCGAAATCATCTATTGTAAAACACAAAAACAGGATATTGGGAATACAAGAGGGAAATCCCAAAATTAAAATGAATGATCAGTACCCTTCAGATACTTCTATCCATTTATCTCACTCCAGTATATTTGCATTCATTATCATTTTATATTCTTTTGTATGGCACATTTGAAGTAGTTTTCTGTCCCCATCTGGCTTTCTCAAGATACTCCAGAACATGACAACTTCAGATCATTAAACAGTGCAGTGGAAACATTAGCTCACTTCGTTTGCAAATTACACATAATTTAACTTAATTAACCAATTTAAATTATTCTAAATTTTCCTCAAATTATATTAGACTTTTAAATTTTTTTCATTTAGTCTTTGGACAACTATAACTCTCTACAGTTAATTTTTAGACTCTACCTACTCTTATGACTTTAAATGCAGTGAAACATAAATTTGAGGGTTTTTAAAATCTGTCTCTTATCAAGTCTACAATGATTTTTCCATTAACACTTATATTTGGAAGTGGACAAAATAAATACATTGATGTTGTTTTCTTGCACCAGTCTATCCTGTGATTTCAATAAAGGGTTTTGGTGGAATGGCAAATGATGTGAAATCATTAGAAAATCATTGAATGCCAATTTACTGTTTCCTTTTATTTCACTCTATGGAAAAGGTTCCAAGGATGGGAATAAATAATTTAATAATAGATGTAACATTTAACGAAAAAAGAAGGTAATCGGGATAGAGAAAATGATTTATACCACAGGATAAAGGAAAAACATTTTCTGACTTCTTTCCACACAAGTTCACACATGCATCTTTTTTGGTAATGTATGTCCAAGTAGTTAAAGCCAAATAAAGTGAAATATGATACATTCACTACAAGAGTGTTCAGTCCAATTAAGCATAAAAATTGCCTCCCCTCATTTTTTCTGACCTTGAAAGGGAATCTATAATTTCATTAGAGAAGGGTATGACTATCTTAATACACTTTTCAAAGTTGAATAAAATGTCAAATCAGTCCTCCTTAAATTTAGTTTCTATGGCATTTTCCTAAGAGCCCATTTCCTCTCTTGAGATTTTTTTTCTTTTTTTCCACTTCGTATCACATTTTAGTCAGTACCTATCTGAAGACAAAGGACACATGGGTAAGACCAGATCAATAGAAAGAGGTTTGTTGAAAGAACAACAGTCCAACGCATGTGATTCCTGGGAAGGGGCTTCACCCGTGCATCAGGACTGCAGATGAAAATAGACATCTGTCAGTCAACCCAGAGCTTTTTCTGTCTTTTCCCTTGTGCTTCAGCGTGGGTGCTCCTCTATCTTTCCCCACCCATAGCAAGCCGATTATGATTATCTTCTATCACCACCTACTGAAGAGTTAGGCTTTCTCATTGTCTTGGCATGTCAGTATTGACTCCAATTAACACTTCAGTTCTGCTGATGTCACATCACTGCTGCAATTTCTGAGTCTCTAAATCAAAGCTTCAAGACAGAGCGAGATTATTTCATTTATGCAGTAATTTACAATTTAACCCATACACAATGAAATTCCATTTCCTCCCCTGTACAATAAACAAAGGCTTTCTCATGTGTTCCCAATGTTTGGTTGATTATTCCTAATTTATCCCAGATGCATCTTTTTTTAACCACTAAATTCCACCACTCATGATGTTACCAGATCACTTTGATTCTGCTTGTAGAATTGTGCTTGTCCGTGGTCTGCATGTTTGCAGTTTTGTATACTAGATGGGAATGAGGATGCTGAAAACAATGTGTGCATTCTCATTCTGCCTTTTAAATTGACTACTAAAACTTCAACAACTCACATAAATTTTCTGCCTCTCAGTTCTCTTTACTGTAAAAAAGGAAGTGATTATGCATTTTTCATAGGTTGTTGTGAGAATTAAATACACTAATACCCATAAAGAACATGACTCACCGTTAGTCCCATTTTAAGTACCATACAATGATTTAGATAGTAGTAATTTTCATTCTAGCTGCGATGGCTGTAAATCTGTTCCTCTTTAGAATATTGCAGTACATTTCTAATAGGTCTGTCTACCTTTTAGATAGAGCTTTCTAAATCAGTGATGGGTGAAATAATTTCCACGCTAACATATACTTGTTCTTCATGCCATCCAACTGAAAATCCACATTTAGCTTATTATTGAAGCCTTTCTCAATTGTTCCTAACTTCCTATCCCAGATTTTCATCTGTGTGGCACAACTCCACAATCACTAAGCTCCAGCCCCCAGGTCCCCTCAGGTCTGCCTGGGCTCACCTTTGTCCTTGACTCCAGCTATAGAAGCCGTTTAACCCTTTCCTGTCCATTCAATGCATTATAAACCAGGTATTTTGAATTCTTTATCACCTCAGACAGAATTACATGTTTGAGTGCTGAGTTAGCTGATTTTTTACAGTTATTATAAACACTAAGAACGTTTATTTCAAAATTGTTATCTCCTGTAACTTATTTTTCTGCCATCTTATCTACTATCATCCTTTGCAATTTTATGGTCTCATCTAATTAAATTAAAAACAAATTATTTTACGAACAAATATCACCATCAGCTCTACCTTGAAAATGGTATACCATTTGCAGTTACAGGCAATATTTATTGGTGTCTTTGGAAAGTGTTTGGTGATACATTGTGAAAGTATTTTTTAAGATGTCATTTTTTTCCTATAGAAAAAATGCATTCTACTCTGATACAATATAGTAGAATTATCCTAAATAATTAGTTAAAATATTCTTCAAACATTTAAAAAGCCAGTATTTATTTATAGGATTTTTTTTATGTCAGCAGAAAGTAAGTATGGTTTAAGACAGAGTTGTTGACTTACCTTAAAAGATTTTTCTACTACTCAATTAAAACTTTTATTATATTTTTTGTGGTGACTGTCTTGACTGAGACTCATTAAAACATGATACTCTGTCAAAAGCCCACTTCTCTGAACAATATTATTTTTTCTTCTTGTCCCTGTAGCCCTCTTATGCCCCACTTTTGTCCCTCCATGCTCCTCCCCTCACACGTCTTAGTCCCTTTTAAGCTGTGTTCACCTCTCAGGAATGTCTTTCTCCCTTGGTGGGTTCTCAGCCTTTCCCGGAGAACAGTGATGCTGTTCCTTTAGTACACAAGCAGTGGTCTGACCCCTCACAGATATCTTTTGTGTTCACAACAGAAAGCTCACCTTCTGTGAACTTGACTGTATTACCAGTGTTTGATGTCTGTACCATATCAAAATACGTAAAAAATCAAAAATTACAAATCATGATAGGGTTTTTTTTCTGGGGGAGGGGTATGGACAATAACTTTAAGTACTTGAAAAATAATACTCTTCAGTTTTTTAAAATTTCTTCTCTGGTGCAGATTTTTTATGCATTATTAAGGTGAGACTCAAAAACTTCCCTGGCAGGGAGTGGGGAAGAAGAAAAGAGGAAAAATTAAGACTAAAATATGCAAGAAAGCAGAGGGCTGTTTATAATAAGACTTCATTTTACTTTACTGATGCCTGCTTATCACTTTAGTCTAATAATATTTGATAATCTACAAAACAAATGAGATCATCCGTCTTGATTAATATTAGTGGGCATATATGTTTTGTGTGTTTTGCTTTCCTTGTTTCTGGTATATAAGAAGCAGTTATATAGATGGCTGATTTATAGAAACATGTCACTTTTTCTAGTGATTACCAGAACATAAATGATGTTTCATTTACAAAAAGAGTTACAACTCAATACCGTAATAATCTGTTTGATGTGTGTATATTTATCCTTACTTTTATTTTTTTACTTGCATTGTTTAAGTGACATGTGATTGTACAGTTAAGTAACCCAAAATCGTTTATTACTATTTTGTGTGTACCACCTCCCAAACACAGTAAATTAATATCCAAGCAGTACACATCACAACCCTCATTGTTCATGAGACTTGAGTCCTGAGTGAAAACGATCTCTGGTTGCTGCACTGGTTGGTTACCCCACTGCTGTTCTCCTCTGATGCACTTTATTACTGGTAACTAAACCTTCCTTTCAAATGAGCCTCAGCAAAATGAGTATGGACAGAAAGTCCTAACCATAGCTTGGATTTAGACATTTGACATAGTTGTTTCTGTAAAACAGGAATTCAATTTGAAGTCTGACCACTTGATGTGTTGCTTTTTAATTTCTTTTCTACTCAAACTATTTCATGATTATTTTACTCTCATTTTCATTACTTCCCTTCTGTTTCCCCCCCTGCCCCTAACCCAACCCAATGTAAGATTTGGACTGCTATGAAAGAAATGTCATTGCCAGCGATTTTTTCAAAAGCTGAATGTGTGTAGAATCTGTGTACGAAAGCAGAAGGGAAAAAGATGCACAGGGCATTTAAATGCTTTAAAATTCTTCAGTGACAAGATAAATGAAATATTTTATGACACGATCCTAAATCTTACCTAATTGCCTCCAGCCCTGGCTCTCATCTCACTTGCATTGTGCCCCACCGTGGCACTCTGCTCCTGCGCACTGGTGTGCTGAGCTCTTGCTCTTCATTTTGAAAGCTCACTAAGTCAGGCCTAAGACAAGCACTGTGGTTCAAGAAAGCCTCTTGGAAGAAAGAGCACATGTGCCAACTCATCGTGCTGTGCTGTATATTATAAAAGCATTTTTTACTTGGGCCATTCTGCCTTATTTCCCTTCTAGATTGTGAATACTCTAGGTGAAATGCTTTGGTTTTTTGTTTTTATTTTTATTTATTTATTTATTTTTTGGTGCATGTTTGCAGTACAGAATGCTGATATTCCTCATGTGGACTTGGTGGATAATTTGTCTTAATTCTTTTCTTTCTTGCAAATGTGATTCATTTGACTTGACATTATGGTCTCAAGGTGTTTTCCAACAAATGACTCAGGTTCATCCATATTTATGATACAGTACTACTCCATTGTATATAAATGCTACATTTTCCTTATTCACTCATCTGTTGATGAACATAGGCTGCTATCCTGATTTAGCCATTATAAATTGTGCTGCTGGGTACAGCACTGTAACAAAGGCAGTCAGACATAGCACTATCGAGCAACTCAACTTTTAGGGTGAAGTCTATTACAAAGATTTAGATTGAGGTTTGCAGGACCAATATTAATTTTTATTATATATTATTTATTTAATATAAGTATAAAACATTCATATAATATTTTACACTTGCCAAATGTCTAAGTGAGGAATTAGCATAGAATTAATAGAGAAGAATGGAACTAAAGTAATAGAATAAGATACAGATATATTAAATTACATATGATCATCTTTCTTGGTAAAAAAATTATAATATCTGAAATAACAAAGCAAAGTCCTGTTTTAATTCTGATTTCATAGTATTTTAAAAAATTATTTGCAGTGAAAATATTAAAAATTGTTGCTTCATTGTACTAATTTCTTAATATTTGTGAGAGCTACTCGGCACCTAATATACTGTTTTCTATTCTTTCTTGTCTTTCATCTTTATACAAACACACACACACAAACTCACATACCCACACATATACACAGGTCTATGTTTATACTGATCAGGTTAATAATGCTTAATTCTGTCTTTGAGAATAGATAAGATCCACTCTTGACAATTTTAGAAATGTCTAAGTATTTTTAAGGATTTTAATATTAGATGATGATTAGTTTTGAACCCATATTGTTGACATAAGAAACTATTTTTTATTCTTAAGAACTTGCCCTGTAAAATGTCAGAAGTTTTAAGTGAAATTGATTTTTTCAATGTATTTATACATGTACTCATTTTAATTAAACCAGTATTTTGGTATGTGAGGGTGGGCAGATTTTATTTTACCTTATTTCATATAAACAAATTAGGCTTGAAAGAACATATTCAAATATTAAGAGACCTTTGAGGGCATGGTGGCATAGACCGGTAATTCTAGCAGGTAGAGGCTGAGGAGGCAGGAGAGTCATCCTGAGGTTAAGACCGACTTAGAATACATGGTGAGTGCAAGGCCCAGTTGAACTGTATAGTGATACTCTGGGAAAAAAAAGGGGGGGGGGGAAACAAAGCAAAATGAGAACAAACAAAAACCACTCACATAGACCAAGAAAACTTGGAGCAAATTTTACTGTTACAGAGCAACAATAAAAGTACAAAAAAGTGACAAGGAAAAATAATGACTAGTATATACATTCAAGAAGTGATGGAATTTAACTGGAAATCAGCTGTTCCCTTCTTTCCCTTTGCTTTCAGGTTTTGACTCGTGCATGAAGTGTTCCACAGTGCAAATTTTTCTCAGTAGTTCTTTACTACATAATTACAGGAGAATAGAATGCAGTAAATCTGTACCCTACTACCTTTAAACTATTTTCGATCCACTGACTAGGTAGTGACTTGTAATAATTTTGCCTCACTCTAAAATATTTCTGCTGTATATCTTCTAAAATTGTCATCACCAGAGGCATATTTCACTCCACATTGCCTGATAAAGCAGTCTGTGGTACGCTTTGAATAAACCCATCATGGAATAAATTCAAGAGTAACTTCAAATTCCTGAATTATAATCTAGAAAATTTATGCCCTACTACAAACGGCATATAGCTTTTAAGATACATTTATTGTAGCACTTTTTATTTTAAAATTTAGAAGCTGAAGGGAGATGTCATCTAGTTTTGTTCTATGATTAGTGACTGAGAACAGTATTAATATCAAAAGTTGAGATTTCCTCCACAGTGATCTTTTAAAAAATATTTTAAGGATTCATAGTAGACATTCATTAACCTGCTACTTGATATTTTTGCCTGAAAGCAGCTTGACCATTTATTATTACCATTGTAATGTTAGAATGATGAAGTAATTTATGGTATAGTCTATCCCTGAGTATAATAAATCTTATTTCATATGATTTTTATATACTTACAGAATATATTTTACTAGTAACATCAACTAAAACTATTAAGAACCATTAAAAAAATTCTGAACTGTTACTGAGTTACTATATCAGCTTGAGCAAAATATTTCTCTTTTAAGTCCTAGCTTTAGTTTTACATTTCTTTATGTATACTTTCCTGAGGTTCTAGTAATACCTGAAATTGTATGGTAGTGCTTTGGTAAGAGATGCCTCTTGTTCCTCTATTCGGTCCTTTCTCTGCACAAATTTCTTCTCAGAAGTCTTCTTAAACTAGGAAAGTTATATGTAGACAAGATCATATAACTTCCAGCATAAGTGCTGGAAAAAGTACTACCTTCTTTTCAGTAGTTACCTGACATGTAGAGAATCAATGGTCTAGAAGTCCTTAAGTCTTAGAGAAGTTATCACGGTAGAAAGTGTAGAAGTAACATAAATACTAATCTGATGATGAGAAGTTTATTACGTATAACTACAAAACAGTACAAATTTGCATGGTTTCTCTTGTATGAGAAAAGCAAAATATAAACAATGAACAAAATATAAAATAAATAATAGAAAAGAGGGAGATAGATCTTTTATAAAAGAGGAGACCAAAAGATGGGGAAGAGGAAAAGGGGGAGAAGAAAGAATTAGGATATGTTATTCACATGTGCCAACTCCACAGAAAGAATACAAACAGGTACTGCAAATCTGTGCTAATCAACAAAATTTTAAAAGTAAAAGTGCAATGATATCTAATGCTTTTTAACAATGGTAAAACTATGAAAACAGGTTGGTTGTATTTTAAATACAAAAAAATATGTAAAATTTATTCTGTTCTAGTGCTGAATAAAATTCTCACCTCACATTTTGAAACCATGAATACTTTTGTTCAAGTAAACTAGGATTTCTCTAGAAATTAGCTTTATTTAGGGATATATATATATATATATATATATCCCCTAGAAACTGTATGTCATTTACCTTAAAGTTTCAGAAAGAGAGGTAAAAAAAATACACTAATACATATCTCTTGGGACTGTTTAAAACAGGTAAACAGGCTCCTGTATAGGCATGTGGATCCTCCTATTAGGTTCTTAGATACAAGTACTTTAACACCTGTGTTCTATAAAATAAATGATCTCCATTCTTCCTTGATCCTGCATGGCTTCTTAAGGTCTATCTTTACTCCATACGCTAATACTAAAGTTTCTTATTAATAAAGTCCTTACACTGATACTAGAATCCATAGGACAGCATGATTACCTCTTTCATTTGTACTGATCTTGAATCTTAGGGTTTCTTTTCCCTAGGACTACAATAATGGAATATTTTGAGTTGACTTTGGTACCTTTCCAACACAGTGAATGTCATTCAAAATTTGTAGTGAAGTCTTGATGTCAGCTACTGGCCTGCTAAGATTTATTAGCATCTTTCTCCTGGGTCTCTCATCTCAGTGCTTCAGGCATATATTGGGTAACTGTTACTAAGATTATTTTTTATTTGAGACATGCCAAAAATAGCTCAAACTGGCTTCAACAAATAAATAAACAAGCAAAGGAATGTATTGGCTTAGAAACAGAAAATTGCAACTAGAAGGTTAGATTCAAGTTTGATACAGAAGTGTAAAACCATCAACATCCCTAGCTTCCCAGGTTCCCTTTGGCTTCATCTTGGGATTTGGTGACCCAGGTCTACACCAGAAAAATGACACTCTTCTTATGTGATAGCAAGTTATCAAGAGCCAAAAAGCATCCAAACTCGCATGACTTTTCTGCAGATTGTCCATGATCAGGAAAAGACTCTCGCTGGCATCCTCACATATCCTGGGATTTATCTTCTCTTTGGTCTCAGTTGGATTGGTCCCATCTCTAACCTAAATAACTGCTTTCAAGACAGTAGATGCACTGATATTTTAAGTCATTCAAAGACCTCAGTGGAGCTGAGTAAAACCAGTTCCTACCAATGCTAAAATTTTGCACTAAGGAAATCCAAAACAGAAAAGAGCATCGATGATACTGCAAAAGCAACCAAGAGATAATTCCTGCAGGCATTACCAGAGACTATACCTCCTAGAGCCTTGTGCCAAGTGTTTGAAGAAAACTGTATAATTAAGTCAACACTGTTCAATGAACACTCCTGTTTTGACAACTAAATTCAGTATCCATGGTTATCTCATCCAGCTGGGCAAAAGTCCTCAAATCAGGTCCTACCTAGGAGACATGTCTTTACCAACTTCTGTGTTTGCCACCTGTTTTAATATGCAGTAATGAACACATTAATTTAAAAAGTGTTTGTATGTCTACACTAAGACAGTCTTTTGACTTTTGCAAAAGTTAAGAAAATTAGAAGCTGCTTAATTTTTTTGTTATCTTTTTGTTATTCTTCATTTCAGGGTTCAGATTGGCTTCAAACTCTCAGCAGTCCTCCTGCCTCAGCCTCCCAATTGCTGGGAGTACAGGTGTGCACTACCACAGATGTTTAATTTCTAAAATGCAGATCTTCCAAAGTCAGATATGTATGGAACTACAAAAAGATAGTGTTTGGAAATAGACAAATTTAAATCAATGAGTAATAGCCCTTTTCTTTTAATGTTATTCAATAAAATATATATGCCATGACTCAATTTTATAGTGATTTTTTCTTGACATTTGTTCTGACCCTACTTTGCCTTTATTGTCAGCAAAGATACATAGAAATTACCAGCTTCTACAATTTAAATACAAAGTTATACTCTGCTGTAATGGTTTTTGACATTCATGCCACTTCAATATTCCAGTAACTAGTTTAAGTCTGGTAGACAAGAAATAAGAAAAATGCTTCAATTAACTATGTCTTGATGTTTTGAAACTTGAGGAGTCTAATCTGATATATCCTTTATAATAACCTCTGTAGATTAGGGGAAAGTGTGACTTCAGTAGCTACTAGACAGTTTGGATGGCAGCCAGATGGGCCAGTGTTCCAAGGGCTGTCATTGACCTTGGAGTGAATTTTGCAAAGGTGCAAATTTCTCTGTCTCAGACACGCAGTTCTTTGATTAAATAAGCACATCCGCAAACTACAGGGATGGGTAAACACATGTTGATGGAAGCAATATTATTTCTTTTAAGGATTTTGAGTGGAGTGCTAAATGAATATGAAGCTGGATTTATTATATATATGTCATATAGTACATAAAACCTACACTATATATATTGCACCTTAAATATAATAAGTGCTCATATAAGTGGATTGATGGAATTTAATTCAATAGTAAAAAAGGTCAAACTTAACAGTTTTCCAATCCCTTGTCGCAAGATACAATTCTTTCTTCCACTGAGAAACGTTCTCCCTCATGTACAAAAGATTCAAATCAAGAGGTGAACAGTAACAGTAAGCAAGAGCATTTTTTTATGTACTTACCTAAGAGGTGCCTTCAATTTGTCTGGACTTGAGGTATGTGATAAGTAGTATTTCCTAGGTAGAATACTCAAAAGATGTATGAGTTAAATTTTAGTGAAGACACAGCCAAATTATCAGACAGTTGTATGGTGATATGTGCAATGTTTAGAATGCTAATGAGAGTGGTAAATACCACAAATGGACATTTTGCAGTATCTCTGAAGCAATAAATGTAATTAATTTCTGTTTCAGTTAGTTTTTTCATGTGGTTCTTTTTGATCCTAAAATTCTCTCAACTATTATACACTACACATTTAGCTTTTTAGACTGCTGGTATCTAATAGGAAGTTTGTTATTTCATAAACTTGTCCTGAAAAGTCAAGCAAATAAACAGATCATAATAGACAAATGTATGAAGGTATAGTGTGTTTATCTCCACAACTCTAATTTTGAATATTTATATAGTTAAAGACATTTGAAGAGATGTGACTAGAAATGCAAAAAGAACAAACATTCTCAAAGGCTTCAGTATGTTTCATTTTTTGACAGTTCCCCTTTGAACCAGTGCATTTAAGAATTGATGCTGTTGATGATTATAGAAGAAGGAACATACTCATTTATTAATTAATATTTTGTTTCTTTACAGATAGTGAATGGAAATTTAAAGCAATTAAATAGATGTTTATGATTTATTGAAAAAGTTCTTTGACTGGCATGCTAACTTGGTTCATTACTAATGCAAATTGTAAACTGATTTTAAAATATAATGATTAGTTGAGTAACTCCTCAAAGAACTGAAAAATTGAAACCATTGAATACCACAATCTTTGGACTTGCCAAGCATTATTCTTGAGATGAAAGCCTCTGCCTTGTTTCAGTTATTTTATCAGACTATTTCCAGTGAGCTATAGGTTAATATCAATTTGGATGTGATTGACAAGCTCTGCAGATAGCTACGTTTCCTATGACTGAAGCAGTGGAGGAATATTACTTTATAAATAACATATAAAGGGCGAGTATTATTTTAGTCAGCTTTCCACTGCTGTGACACAATATGTGAGAGAATCTGCTGCCAGATGAGTTGATTTAGGCTGTGCAGAAGTTTCTGTCTATAATCACTTACCACCCAGGATGAGGTTAGACGTCATGGCCTGGTGGCTATGAGAAACCAAAGTTTGCATCTCTTGGCAGCTAGAAAGAGAGAAGAAAACAAGGCAGGGGTTGGGAACTAGACACGGTCTTCCAGATGACACCTCTAGTGATTGAATTGTCCAACCATGCCCCACTTTCGAGATGCACCACTCCCCAACAGTTCATTGGTTAAGAACTGATCAGTGGACAAACTCATTGATGAAATCAGAGCCCTTGGGATCTAGCTACGCCCCACAGTCAGATCTCTGCACATGGTTGCAAGGGGAAGAAGGCCTTCCACATAGAGGCCACTGGTGGGCATTTCAGGTTCCAAATGTGTAACAGAACATCAGGCACCAGGCATAAAATAAGTTGTTTTGAAACAAGTTAGTATGCATAAAAGTGAGATGGTCTTACCGACAGCTTGTATCCTGTTTATCTTGTACTTTTATAACAGCATTTGCCAATTATAACAATGAACAAAGTTAGTTCAGCGTATTAACAGCAGTAAGATTGCCCCTATTGAAAAACCAGTCCCAGTTTGCATGAGTATGACATTCAATTTCCAAAAATCAAAATTAATGAGATGGACATGTATAAGACTCGGATAGGGCACAAGATGATTCATCAGCAAGAGACCAGGACATCTGCAAAAGGGTTCAAGAAGACACTATCATTACATTTGACAAAATTTCTAAAAAGAGAAAATGTGTGAAAAACCTAAAGATACAGAGTTAAATAAAATTAAGACTGTAAGAATTTTATAGCAGTATAGTTTTTTTCTTTAACCTTTTGCAGGTGATAGGGATCAAATCCAAAGCCTCTACATTCTAGGCAAGCTCTCTGTCACTGAATTATTGTCACCACTAGTCTGTAAAGGACTGTGATTTCCTTTGTTAAATAACTACTTGAGAATTTTTACTATTAAGTAGTGCCTTATATTGAAGTCAGTAATAGCTAAATAAATGACAGCATGGACAAAATTCCTTCTGTGGTTGTTTTGCATCATTAACCAGCAATAATAATGTGATGAGGAGGAGGAGGAGGAAGAGGATGGTAAACTTTGCATGTATGTTGACAATTTTATAGAAGTTAACATGCAACCTATGTAACGCATTATGAACTTCACAGCATTTTTATTCCCATGAATAAATCCTGCAGCTATTTGCCCTAGTACAGTACTAGGTGCTTTAATAGGCTAAGAGACCCACATGCCTGGAGACCCAATAGTCCTGAGAGCATTAGGGCTTAGGCTGTTGCTGCATTATACTGGGAAAAGCAGTTCCGGATTAAGTTGAATTAGGAATTGGAAGAAGACTCAGACTTATCCATTAACATTGAAATCGTCTGGTGAGATGAGAATCAGAAAAATGCGGAAAGAGATTGAGGACCTCACAGGGTTAGAGCTACTCAGAGAGAGGAAGTACAAAATGATTTTCAACAAAATGGACTACAGATAATGTTCCTGGATTCAGATCCAAAACTGCCAGTAGGTGAATTACATGTCTTATGTTTAACTTCTTGATCTGTCAAATAACCATGATGATGATGCTATCATACTCACTGGGTATTAAATGAATTATGCCTGAAGAGCTGAATTCAGAGATTGGCATAATATGAAGATATCTGAAACTTGGTGCATATCACTGGGTGTTATCCATGTAGTTCGGACCTATTTGCATACTTTTCTTGAAACAATGTACTTAAAACTAGCATTTTAATTTGAACACTTCATCTTAGCCAAAAGTCCAAGAAACAATTGCATTTTAATATCAAGATTGTAAATGAACATTTAGAAAAAGATAGTAACTTTCTAGACTTGAAATGAGCTAAAATTGTTGAGTATGAGATTCAAAAGAAAGGAGAATTTTCTGTGAAACTTTTTTTTAATTCTATACTTGATTCATTTTAAGCTGGTTTTTACTTCCACTTATAGTTTATATTTCACTTTTTTTAACTTACATTTTTAGCAAAAACTGTAGTTTGTTTTCTTCTTTGAATCATTTCTGCTATTTTTCCCTGCATGTGTTTGTGCACGAGTATGATATTTTTACTTGACCTTAATGCATGCTCCAAAGTGCAGCTAATGCATTACATGCTCTGCAGAATGTTAAACATTTTGTGATGCAAGGTTTTGTCTGAGGCCAGGCCATAAAACATAAGCTAGATGGGGCTAGGGATTTAGCTAAGTGGCACAAGTGCCTGTCTGGCAAGCATGAGGTCATGAGTCTGATGCCAGATACCCAAGGGAAAACAAAACAAAAGCATAAGCTAGCTGACAGCGGTCAGCGACCACTCCTGCTCTCCTTCCTCTGGGGCTCCAAATCTGCATACTGACATAGAGGACCTTCTAGTTCTTGGCTAGATCTTCAACTTTGCCTCTGCACTTTTTGAGATATTTAATCTATATCTATTCTTATTTTTTCTACAACTTAAATATTAATTTCTGTGTCAGCCACTTCCATAAGATCTGGGAATATAATCCAAAGCTAATCAGAAAATGTCTCTACTTTCAAAAGGTAGCAATATCTGAACCGGTACATAAGTAATTAGTGGAATAACTCTCTATTTTTGTAATATTGTTTACAAAAATGTGAACAGATAAAGAGGCAGATGAAGTAACACAGAGTAACTAGGTGCAGTGCAGTACTGCAAGCAGAGTTGTGAGGAAACGGCTCATCCCAGAGGGGACTTTTGAACAAAACTGTGCAGTGAGTGATGGAACCTGGAGTTGTTAGAGCTAAGCGATGACTAATGTATGCTCCAGACACCATTAGAAAAATGTACAAAGAGACCAAATCAGGAAAAAGTTTAAGGTGCTCAAGGACCAAAGAGAAGGTCAGCATGGGTAAAACAAGGCAGTTAATGGGAAAAGCCTTTCCGGATATTACCACATTAATACAAATGGAAGAAGCTTGTATTAAGTTTACTGCTCACTTTAAATCATTCCACACGTTTAAGATGTGAAATGGCATTGTCATTTCATGTCATGTTTACATGGTTCCAGTTTTAATGGATACTGTCTTGTGAAAGGTGGCAGGGTTTGCAAAGATCAAGAAAGAAGATATTGTGTTATCGATCCAAAGATCATGGTGTGGTGGGAAGAATCCTATCTATTGGGATGATGAAGAAGACAAAATGTCCTTTGGAAATAGTCATCTTGAGGGAATGGTGATAAACATTAAGAAAAAGAGATATACCCCAGATGTCAGAGGGTGCTTGTCTGTTGTCAAGAGAAAACCAACAAACTGAAAAAAAAAAAAATCAGAAGAATGCACCCGAATTTGGAGCTCAGGAGGAGTCATTTCAGAATGTATAAAGTTGTGAGCCATCAACACACAGACTACGTTTATAGCCATGAGAATAAATGAGACCATCTATGTTGTGTGTGAGAGGAGCAACAAAGGGTGAAAAATTCCTCCCAAAGCTCCTCATGTTCAGAACTGATAGATAGGGAGGAATCGGAAAGGCAGAAAAGCTGCCATTTTGCCGGGATGTAAAGTAGCCTTTTTTTTCTAGAGGTGAAGAAGCTTTATTTTTTTTAAAAGAGGAAATAGTCAGTTTGTTAAATCCTGTTGAGAACCTGGGTAAGATGTTATCAAGAGTTAATCATAAGACTTGGGAAGATAGTGGTGGCTGGGCACCTTTGTAATGAAAGTTTTAGTGGAAAGAATTCCCAGCAGGGAGGAATTTGAGAAAAGAAATGTATGTGTGTGTGTGTGTGCGTGTGTGGCAGGAACAAGGGAGTCAAAGAAAATTGACAAGCATTGACAATCCATTTTGTGATCCCTTTTTAAACAATCCATTTTGAGATCCTTTTTTAAACATAAGTAAGTGCATACATACTAAGTTCTCAAAGAAAGAAAAGATATTAGAAACGCAAATTCAGGTACATCGGCATGGGAAAATATCTATTCTCTTGATTACTTCTATTTTTTTTCAAAACATAAATCACAAATGTGAGCTGAGAACTGGGGAAAAATTATTGGAGGTTTGAGAGCCACAGTGAGACAGAATTATCTCAAGTGGTGAGGATGAAGATGAAGGTTGAATAAGTGAGGTGCAGATTTTAATGACATCTAGAATTATCCAGGGCTCTCTCGCTTTCTCTCTCTGTCTCTCTCTTTCTCTGTGTCGGATTTTGTGGTCTGTTGCTCTTTGGAAACCACAAGCACCAATTTTTGTGTGTTATGACAGCTATTTTTTTAGCCTTTTAAATAAATTTTAAATAAGGCACCAAAGAAAACCAGCATGGATGAAACAAGGGAGTTAATGGGCAATGATGGTAGTCAGCGGACCATTAGGGAGTTAATGGCACAGTAATCCTCTGTGAGCTTTCTAGTCAAATACTACTGACCTTCAGAGGAACATATCTCAGCAGTGTGATCCCGACTCCGTGTGCTCTATTTGCATGATGTCTTTGAAATAAACAGCTTGAGTTCGAATCTGGAATACACTGCTGGCTAGCTGTGAGACTTCAGGCAATTTGCCTCTCTGACCAATTAGAACATTTTCCTAGTTAACAGAGTTATGTAAAGATTAAAGAAAATACATCATTTGCAGTTTTCCAGTCTCTGTGACGTGGTTCATGTTCAGAGAAAGTTATCCATTAATAAAGAATGGTAGCAGTAGCAGGCCTATTCAGTTGACACAGTAATATCTTCCTCACCATAGAAGTTTATTTTTTCACTACATTTTAACCAAAGTGTTTCCTTTTCCATTATCAATTAGGTCCATAAGAAATAGACTTAACCTATATAGATGTGAAGAATGCCTCTATACTTAGACCAACTGTGAAGTTCAGCATATTATTTTAAAACAATGTGTGGAAAAGGTAAAGGGGTGAGAGCATTTGGTATAAAAAAATCCAATCTGTGAAAAGATATAGTGTATTTAAGATGAAATACTCTTTTAGGTGTACCCATGCAAAAAAGTTTAATTTAACTTTCAAAATTCAATGTTTTTCAGTAGCAGTCAGTTAACAGGGCCATGAACAAATGTAAACATTCTGATCCCCTACTCTGGGGACAGATTCTTGCATGGGGTTTGTGGGAAAGGTCGGTAGGCTACACCAGCTAGAGAGAGGATGTGCTCTTAAAAATGTCATTTCATCCATCCACTCCTAGGCAAACCAGTGTGCTCTCCCAGAGGATGAAGGTAAGATGTGCAATACAATTTGAGCTTTACCGTGTTCACTGCTTTCTACTTACATCACCCTAAATGTTCCAGCATGACCTGTGTTCCTGTCACACTGAGGTTCGGCGTTTGTTCTCCTGGGTCCCATCTCATGTTGAATGGCACTCTTTAGAAAACCATATTTTTTACATCTTAAACGTTTTTTTCTTATCTTCTCATGCTGAAACTTTTATTATTGTAGAGACAAATGGAAAAGAAATGTTTCCCATACTTCCCATCCATTGTTGTTCTTACTTAGTGAACATCAATCGTTAATTTTTGCATCTTTGCCTCCTTATATATACATTGTCTCTGCTCTCAAATTCCTGGAAGAAGGAATTTGGTACCATGCCTTCAGTTCCTCCAGTAGCTGTGGGTTATCCATGGAGGAGATTTAATAAGGATTTAAAGAAGTATATGCCGTGGTTGCTGTGTAATACAGCCTAGACTCTTCCTGAGAAATGGAAGTCATTTTCCTCTCTCCTCTGGGACAATTGTCTCCTAGAAGCACTGGGCCCTTTTTTTCAGTGCGGTCCTTCCATCTCCTTCTCTCCTCCCATACTCAAGTTGCCTCTGAGATAGCAGCTCTAAGGACAGCATCAGCATCTCCAGGCAGTTTCCATTTCCAGGGCACCTTAGTCTAGGGCATTCAGCAAAAATGCTTGTAAACTAAAAAGCACAATTGGGTGTTATGCTATTTTCTGAGCTTTTAAAAATTGCACTTGCTATTGGGCAATGACATTTTGAGATTAATTCATTCTTAAAAGTGTACAGATAGCTGAGTACACTCGATCATGAGGTTCTAGGTGGTCAGGTTTTGTTGTAACTAACATTCATTAAAAAGACAGACTATTACACTAATATGTAATAACCTTTAAGTATTCATGGTGCTAGGAAATTGGTTTTATGTAGAAGTGGCTAAATTATTCTTAATAATTAAATCCATTCTGCATGAAACTCTTATTTCATGTGTTAAAATCAGTGCCTGTTTTAACTTAATTCTGTTCTAGGTCAATTTTTTTTATTTTGGTTTATATTTTTATCCAAACTTTGATCATTGCAAATGTTAGTGAGAAAAATATTTCCTGGAACTTGCTTTTGTTCAGCCTTGCTCTCAAGTACATACATGGTAAAGAAAGATCACATTGTTCAATTTCAAGCTTTTTTCTAACTCTTGTGTTAGAAGCTGTGGCTAAATCCTCTTGTGTGCATTATTACAATAGGGAACTATTGATTAAATTACAGTAGGAAAGTAACTAGCTATTTATACTCCTTTACTATATCCAGTTTTGGCTCTTTGCACCGGTTTCTTCACAACTCTACTCAATCTGTTGTAAGAAACAGTCATTTGAGACTTTTAGGAGACAGAATTCATGATGGTTGTTAAACAATTCACATTGGTCTGACTCATGGCTTCAAGGGTTATTGAGGTTATACGTGATCCAATATTTGGTGTCTGCATATCACCAAGTTGTAGACTTCAAAGAATCTGATGTGCTGTGTATTTTGGCCCTTAATCTGTATCATTGGTCTTTGGGGTGTGATAGGCACCACATGTGTCCGTGTGCTCTGAAGGTTACTGCAGAGAAAGTCTTGTGAAATATGAATAGACTAACACTCCACATGGTCCACCTTCCCTCCCTCTGCTGTCTTCATCAAGAAAGCCCAGCTGGTGAGAAGAGATCAAACACAACGTAGAACTCAAGTCAGCAACTTCCTCAGCCAAGAGATCTGAGCAAAAGTGTTTTGTCACTGCAATCAAGAAAATGAGAAAATTCTGACTTTTATTTTGCTGTGACCTGCATGGATGCTGAGGTTCTTGGAGTGAAGGACAGTGAGACGATGTGAAAATAAAGAAGAGACAAAGCTGGGGTCAGGTGGAGCCCTTATTCCCCAAATGGGAGGAAAGGAACTGCTGCCTCACTGTAGGAGCGTGTATTTATACTTAATGTCACATGACACCATGATGTCCTAGTAATGCACTGTTCAAATGTCTTGTGGCTAGGGGTTCTCTGGGCTGAACCAACCTCTTCACCTGGCTCGCCCTGGTCACTCTTTGTCCTTGAAACACCCTGCCCTTGTCCTACATGTGTGGTCATTTCTAGCTTCAACAGCTCCCACCAGAGACAATTCTGACTTTCATTTGAAGAACTGAAGTAAAGTGGAAGACTTTTTCATAACAAATGTACATTTTTGATAATGGCCAAGCTGAGCGAAAGAAACATCTCTTACCTTGATCAAATTTATTAAAACAGTCTACTCATAAATGCATATAATATTTCTCTTACAAGTAAACTTTAGTATAGATTTAACTGAATATTCCTTTAAACAGAATGAAACCTTTAAATATCTCACTTTATCCTAGTTCATTTTGCTTGTTAAAATAAAATGTGTTTCATTGTATATTTTTTATTTTAGAAATTCAGTTTATCAAAATTGACCTCAGTGTGTTTCATAAACCTTTTTGCTTGATTAGTATATATTTTTCCATAACTCAAATTTAGAAAAGATAAAATCATAAATCACCAGATGCAGTGATTTTCCACCTGTTAGATTCCCCTGAAAAAATCATCTGCCAGGTTTGAGTTTCTTTTCCTTGTCATTGCTTTGAGCTCACCTTTTATTTCTTGAATGAACTGAATGATTAAAGACTTTTCAGAATGAATTGATATAATAGCAGATCATTAAAATGTGACACGTTTAAATCTAGATTTCTTTGTATTTTATGATTCCTTGGGATCTTTCTCAAGCAAGACTAATACCAAGGATTCTGTCTAGTGTTCAGTGCCACTATTTTGTATTTTCTCCCAATTCTGACCAGTGTCTCAAACTGATGCTCTTCTTCATCAGTGTCTTCTTCTGACACATTACTCCAGCTTCTGCTAATCAGTGTTGCTGTGCTTACAGTGTCACCAGGGTTTGTGTTTCATAGTTATGGGGATGAGAGGGTAGGAGGTAGCTTAAAAATACTGTCATTGGTATTTTTAAAATGGCTAAAGCATTTTTTATTCTTTCTCCCTTTTTTTCTAGCTAGGCAGATTACAGAAAAGAGCACTATGTTTTATTCTTGCTGTTGTAACTATCTAAAATACACAATGAGCTATGAATTTTATAAAATATTTTATTCTTATGTTCAGCACATATGTATAAATTAATTGTGTGTGTGTGTTTGTGTGTGTGTATGAGAGAGAGAAAAAGAGAATTTGGAAGATGGAATTTAATAGGGTATAGCTTTATGTATACGTGATTTTATTTGGGATGGTCATAGAATGTACTTTTTAAAAAATGAGCAAGAATGTGATTTGAGTAGAGAGTGAGCCACACGGTTATTTAGGAAGAGAGTGCTTCAAGAGAGGCACTGACTGCTGCAAAGTCCCTGGAGTAAGTGCACACTTGCCATGTTTTGAGGCCTAAGAAAGGAAAGAGTGGTATTGAAACACATGAAAAAAGAGGGAATCAATAGCTGAGAAAGAGCATGAAGGGCTTTGAGGATCCTGTCATTATTATTTTTTTTTTATTCCAAGACTTCCAAGAAGATATTTTTGGGCAATAAACAAAGAAGAGATAAAATCTCACTTAAAGTTTCAGGTGATCACTGATTGCAGGATGGAAAATGAAATGGAAAAGAAAAATTTCCCCCTTTATAAGTTAAAAAAAATAGTAAGGTGGTAAGGTGGATGCATTTCTCAGATCTTTTTCCCCCAGTATCCTCAACCAATGGCAAGAATGGTGGAAGATGAATGTGTGTGCTCTTGCCATTACATGTACCCTAGAAGCCCTCCTTTAAGATCTTTGAGTTTGTGTGTGCACACTTAAACATCAAGCCACTGGCTAAAACTGATTTCAATGCTTTTGCCTAGTTAAATGGAGGATATAAAATGTATTTATTGACTTGTTTAAAGAATATTTATATTGATCCCTTGCTGATTATTTAGCTGAGCATCTTGAAAACAGTATAAAAGAGGAGCATAAACTGATAAATTCTCTATTTAAGTAACTGAAACCTAAGCTCAAAAATTTAGCATTTGGAGAGACGATTTGGAGAATTTTTTTCATTTTTTACAATTTGTACAATTTATAGTATTTATGTGAACATAAATTTTTCATTCATATCATCTCTTTTGTAAGATTCTAAAAGAAACAATGGAAACCCTGCCTTCCTTGCCTTTCATTACATTCTCGTTCCAGCACCATGACTGATGTAGGAGCTGCCTTGAGGAAGTGAACATTGCGTGGGGAATTTGTATGTTATCATATAGTGGAAGTCAAGTCATGGAGATTGGATCTAAAAGTCTTAATGCTATAGATCAGGACACCAGAAATCTTCTGAGGTTATTATAATAATTATGTCAGTTGTATTAAAACCATTTGCCCATAACACAAGTGGCTCATATATGAGCAATTATATCATAACTTGCTTCCTGTTTTTAGTACTTTTCTCAACTCAGGAACTTGGAAAACTACCAACTACACAGTAAAACATAATGTTATTTTATAGTCATAAATAGTGATTGTTGTACATAATTTAAAATCTTAACCAATTCTATAATGTTTCATTTATATAATACACTTGGAAAAAAATTAGGAGTGCCTTTCTTAGAAAATGGATAATCTGGGTTATCCATTAGTCTCCTGTGTAAGTTACATAGGAGACTAATTTCACAAAAAGGAAAAATCATAAAAGCAAATTATTTGGGCAAATTCAAACATTATTTTGCATCAAAAATCCATGTGCAAGGTCATTATCGTGTGTTTTATATAAACACGTCACAAGTAAGGATAAACACAACGCTTTTAGGGATTGTCACTGATCTCTAGTGCAAACTGTTGCTACAGTTTAATGGAGCAGAAAGCTTGTCTGGGATGTGAGAAAAAGTCATTTTTTTTTAAACCTGTCTACCATGCACATAGTTGATAGCTTCTCACAGCAAGACTGACACTTTTAGGTAGAGGTTTACTGTACCATACAAGAAAAAGTGACCTGTGATACAGCCAAATGATTGCTAAAATAGTATGAAAAGAGATTTCAACTCCCTGTGGCTCTACTAATGTACCTGAAAATTTTAAAGTGCATTTTAGTAGTTATGAAAGGATCCGGAGCGAACACTGAGGACTGACACCTTCTCTTCATCCACCTACGCATGGGCACAGAGAGGCATTTCCTGATTGCTGGCATCTCTTGGAGTGGAAGCTCAGGGGATGTGCAAGATTACTTTATAATCAATTGGGTCTTGGTCCTCTCTGTTTAACCCTTGCCTCTCTGCTGAGATTTAAATTTAGTTGGATTACAAAGAGTTTTTATTTTCATACATACTTCTACAGATACTGACCTAGAAAGAGAGTGACTTACTACATAGAAGTTCTGTGATTTACATGATTCTCACTGAGAGATTCTGTGCCATTTGCCTAGAGATCTCCAGGAGATAGGTCATACAGTCCATTGTCAATACAGGTAATCTTCTGATTTATACAGGTATGTTTTCCTGGAAAAGCTATTGCATATTTAAATAGCATTAGTCAGATTGAATTCCAGAAAAAAGTCACAAAAGAAGTCTCTTTTTGAAGATCTGATATTCAACTTTTTATCTAAGGAGACAAATTCATTGAGGATAGGGACTCCATCAATAAATAGGTGCAAAGGAGATCACTTATAGCGTACAATTTTCTAAAAGCTATACACATAATTTAAAGATGCAATACATTGGCTGATGACAGAAAAATATATAGAATGTGGTTCTTAAAATAATCATTGTATACCAGAGGCATGGTTTCATGTCATATAATTCTTCTGAATAGTTGTTGATCTAAGGGAACTAATTTAATCTTTCAGATCAGTACAAATTTATTGTGGAGTTACTAATACCTATTTTACATGATAATATTAGGTTTAGAACCATGGCCAAAATTTAATGTACAACTGTTTTTTTTTGTCTCAGATCTGTAATTAGGTGATTTACTAGGTATCTTCATTATTTTTTCTCACTGTTGACAAAAATGCCTGATACCCAAGATTAAAGGAGGGAAGTGTTATTTTGGCTCATAGTTTGTTGAGGTTTCACTCAGTAGTGGGCTGGCTCCAAGGCAGGGTGTTTTTGCAAGGGGCATCACAGAGGAGAAATAGTTCATGGCTGGAAGAGGTAGCAAAAGCACCCAAGCTGCAAGTGACAAGTGACAACACTCTCTTCCTGTTCCTTATATTTTATCCAGGCCAACTGCCCTTGTAGCAGTCAGCACTCACACTCTTAATCCTAGCATCACATCCTCCATCACAGCATCACACATCCTAGAACCAGCCACTTTCAGAAAGGCCCATCTATGACTGTGTGAGTTTTTTGGGGTACATCTAGACATAAGCCATAACACTAAACTTCTTTAAATCTGATGGTGTATGGACTCATTCTCTCTTAGTTCTGGTAATAATATAGTTTCCTTTTAGTTAGGAAAAGCTGTAAGACTAATCTATGGTAGAAAGAATGTGAGGGGTAGTGATATAACCATGATACGATCCTATCACTTAAATACTTCCTGGCCCTCATCTGCCCTTTTGTCATTCTGGAGGGGTTGGAAGGTGGACATTATCATGAGGAGCTAGGGTCACACATGTCCATCAAGGCCATTGCCCAAGGATGAGAAAACCACTATACAGCTTCAGATTTCCTGATGGTCTTGTGAGATGAATCTGCCCTCCCAGCTCCTCTGGGCTCTGCAGTAGACAAACTGATCTCATTAACCATCTACATTTTTGTTTCTCATTAAAGCAAATGACCTGTAGCCAGACAGTGTAATACTGACCAAGTACTAAAGTCACCAGCAGTTAAGTTTGGTAATCTATAAACTGTGGTAATAATAGCTACATAACTTAGTATTTGGCAATTTAAAAAAATAGTAAATAAAACCTTTAATAATAACACTTGTAGCAAAACTGGCACTCATTTAAGATACATTTATATTTATTTTACTAATTATCATTGCTCCTATTTTTTTAAAAAAATTATGAAGTCAGGTTTTCTCCTCATTAAAGCTCAATGAGCAGTACTGAAAAGAACAGCTTTAAGAATGGCATGAAAGTAAGTGTAATTTTAAGATTGAAAACATTTGCATGAAAGTAATAAAGACTAGTATTTAGCATTCCTGTGCCCGCCTTTCCTTGCCCCTTCTTTTTCCTTCTTCCAGAGAAGTCAATACGCAGAGCTACAGTGTTCTGCTGTGTGTGCATATGCATGTAGCAAGCGCTTGCTTGCCAGTGTAAATTTTCTTGGAACGCATCAAGTTTATGATCATCGTTCTGCTTTTGAGAAAGGCATCTTCTAGTTTCCAAAGTTGCTGTCCATGTTATCAGTGCTGGCAGTTACATCTGTTATCTTTATACCTCAGGACTGTTGTTAACTGTGTTTCTGAATACCTCACTTTCTCTCATGTGAAACAAACTTCCATGGCTTACTCTTGACTGTCCAATATTGACCAAGTTTCTTAACATAACACTAGTAAATAGTTTTCAGATTTCTAGCAATTTAGTTATAGCAGTGAGATTTTTCTTCTGTCTGATATTTATTAGTGTATTATAGACACAGTGGCTATTTTTATGTATTCATACGAATTTCTGATATAACCTTACTAGTATGTCACGTTTGATATTAGGAGCATGTTCCTTAGATCACTACTTCTGACAGGTAAAACTGCAATGTATTGGCAAGAACACTGTGAAATATTGTGGGTTGTTTTCCTTTGTTAGAAATATCCAAGCTATGTTTGCTCTTCGTCTCTGAACAGTACTGGGAAACAGTACTTTGTTTAACACAGTTTTCCCAAACATATCACCATAGAACATTTTCTTTATTAAACACCTAGTAATTCTTAGAAAAATGGTTTTGCAGATTTCATTTTGAGAAACTGGATTCAATAGGGCCAGAGCATTGACATCCTTCTTTCATCCCTACAGACAGAGCTGTGCTCTTTCTTCTGCTGTGGCACTGTGGCTGGTCTTGTGCAAGTCTCGCTTGAACTTGTAATTCTTGTAGACCTTTGATTCTCTGTGTGGTTACTGAGCTCAGTTACATTTTCATTTTTTACCACTCTACATTGCCTACTAATCAAGGTCTATTGCAATGATCAGCGATTACTTCTTGCATTTATTCAATTTCTGTCTTCCTGAAAACGTTATTTTAAGAAATAAAATATACTGACATAATTAAATGAACATTATCTTTCAAATAGCCTAAGCATTGATTATAAATCCTCTTGAATTTTATGGTTGCTGTCATGGAGATAGATCAGTTTTACAGAATAGAATCCACTAAACTAGTTTGAACAGAAGATTTTTAAGGTTCTTAAATGCCTTCTTAGGGTTGAGAAAATAGAGGTAAGACTGAGCTGTCAAGAATAAATCATGAAGCCAATTCTACTGATCTGTGCTACCCAGAGGCATAACTGTCTCTTCTGTACTAAGAAGCTCCTTGCTTGAGTGCCACTTCCACAAAGCCAGGACCAGCACACACCCATAGCTTAAGAGCTCCTGTACCTCAGAACCCTACAAGGCTCAGAAAATGTTGCTGTTTTGAGAACTGTTCCAGACTTCATCCATCCAGGCAGCTTAGCCCTGTCCTGCCTTCAGACATGATGATGTCACATGGGAAACTTGGCTGATATAGTTAAAGAAAACTAAACACATAAATATCCATCCGTGACTGCTTTTGAAAATTCAAACACACACACAGGGTGGCCTCAATTTCCCCTTTCCACTCTTGTTCTCTCAGAATATGGATTTTACTAGAAATCCCAGCAAAGGAAATGAAGGTGATGTGTCCTTTCTGCTTCTTCCCTGGATAGTAAAGGAAGACACAGAATAAAAACCAAGTGGGTGTTTGAGGCAGCCCAAAGCCTGTGATGGTCACTATAAACCTTTCACAGATAGTGTCCTCCTTTGCTCACATATCTTGTCACCTTATGTAGTTAATTTCATGTCTCCTTTTTCTCTCCCTGAACTTTTCACAGTTTTAATTAACAGTGAGAGTTGCACTCCAGTTTAAAGCAGTTTTTAATTTGATATGTGTTGTAGGCAGGGGTTGTGAGTAGAACAATTAGAATCAAGACACAGAATTTATATTATTTTATGATGGAGACCCAGAGTTAAACACAAGAAAGTGCAGGAAATCTGTCCACAATTCTAAAAGACCCAGAGTATTCAGCCAAGGGCCTGAATCACACAGCAGTGTCCTGCATGAGTCCAGATGAAGACCTAGAGCCCATGACAGTGCCTCACACGAGTCTATCTGGAGGTCTAGAGCCCAAGAGAAGGTCTCACACCAGTCTGTTTTACAGATCTGTGCTGGGAAGGCCCAAAGATCAGAGGTGGAAACTAGGAAGTCTATACCAGTGGAATGAAGGAACTGTGCTGGTAGGTAGAGGTTCTACACTGGAGCAAGAAGTCATGCTCATAATAAAGACCAGGGCTGTCCTGAAAAGCACTAGAGCCATCCTCAGTGACAGAGGTCCTTCGATGATAAGAACAGTCGAATACATGCCAGAAAGCCAGGATAATGAGTTTGTCCTGGAGATTAAGCAGCATATATCTTCCCCTCTGGAGCCAGGAAGTGATGCCTGATGTAAGGTTCCCTCCAAGTGAACCACAGCCACTCTCAACAACAAAGTCCCGAGCTCCTCCAAAGGCAATGGTCAAACTCACACTGAGGAAGCTAGTCATGATGAGCTCCTCCAGGAGAACCATTGGCTCAAACCAGTAACACTTAGAGAAACCCACCACACCTAGCTTCTCCTTCTTCACATCTCTATTTATGCTGGCAACTTTCCTCAGGTGGACCATCTACGCTCAGTACCATGCTGATTTAATTCAGCTGGTGTTAATTTAACCACTCATTTTTAATCCATAACAATATTCTTAACATAAAATCTGTACATATTAATGATATTTGCAATACATTTATACATTACATAAGGCTTACATACAGTTAAACATGTTTATCTCCTCAAATATGTACCATTTCCCTGTAGTAAGAACTTACAAAATCATTTTTACAAGCTTTCTGAAATGGACTGTATATTATTGTCATCTTTAATCACAGCATCATGCAATAGTATCCCAGAGCTTTTGCTCTTGTCTAGCTTTAATTTAGCATCCACTGACCAATCTTTCTCCACCTTCAACTCCAAGTGTCCCTTGGTCCTAGTAATGACCAACTGACTCAACTTGCATAGCATCCACTTTTTCAGATTCTGCATAAGATAAAATGCACAGTCTTTTTGTGTATAACTCTCTTGACCTCACATAACGGAATGTAGTTCCATCCCTGCTGTTGCCAGTGACAGGATCCCATTATTTCTGTGGCTGAATAGTATTCCATTGTGTATGTGCACAATGCTTCCATTATATACTCATTAGGTGACAGTCGTTTCCATTTCTTATCTACTGCATGTAGTACTAATTTACATTTCAATCAACACTAAAGAAACTTCCTATAAGAAAGCAATGACATGTTATCTAGTAGGAATGTAATGAGTGCATTAGTATTTCATGAAAGCATACTATGTTGAATGTGAGTATCAATATTGGATTTTGTCATACACAACAATATAATTTATACATTGAAAAGCTCTGTGTCATAACTATTAATTCTATTTTACTAACAATAAAAAGATGCTTTGAATAATTATTTAGAAAACCATGCATCTTTCACATTTGGGAGCAAGTCTTCTTTTCTTAATGCTGTTCAGTGGAGGAATGCTTAGTGTTTGAAGCAAACTAAACTTCATTTTCACAGTTTTGCCTGGAAAAGTAGGGTTTAAGTGATAGCCGGTGTGCCAAGTCCTCTCACTGTTTCTGCCGTGGGCCCTGCTTTGCAGTACACAGCACAGTTTCACTGATGCTTACTCATCAGCTCTACCTCATTGGAAGGTGAGGCTACGTTTCCTGACCCTCCGCATCCACTGCGGGTTTGGGTTGCTCAGTCTCTGAGGTGTCCTGTTGTTGATTCGTTTACTTGTTTTGTCACATTCTACTAGAAGACTCGCCTCGCCCACTCCTTAGTTCTGTACAAAGGGAATTTATATGATCTGCAAACAGAACACTGTTTCACTTTCATTCACTTGTGTTGCCCTTACTGGTGAAATAGCCATTCTATATGATAAATATCTCATTAATAAAATGCTTCCCAGAATAATCTGTCATATTATAAATCTGTGCCTGTGTCCCCTGAATCATACTAAGCAGCAATCAAATGTATATTGAACTGTGAACATTTAACCACAATTTAACTCACTTTAAAATACCATTCTAGGGTCAGTTGAAAGAAAAATATAGGTGAATGTACTTTGAAGCATCCAATCCATTTTGGTAAATTAAGTTAACAGTTCCTTAGAATATCAAGTTTTGGAAATCTTACATTTTACTAATGGACTCCATAGTTGTACTAATTCTTATCAGAAATATAATCACACCAAAGTAACAAAAAGGTAGCTCTTTGTGCTAGCATAAATTTTTAGTGAAATAATATGTGTGAAATATATAGTAAAATAATGCAAGTCAGAGATTTTTGAAATTTTGAGAGTAACTGGTACATCTATCTACATTTCTCAAGAGTAGTTAAACAGATCATCTTATTTACACATGTAGTTGCACAATAATTCATTCAATAAAAATACTTAAGCGTTGCTAAGTTTCTCTTTTAAGAGGTGAAGTATACACACTTTGAACAAGAAAACCATGATCTTGACCTCTTGGAATTTGTAGCAGGCACTGAGGTTACATTTGTCATTTTCATCATCTCTGGGATAAAACACCTGACATGCCAGTGTAAAGGAAGAGAAGCTTAATTTGACTCATGGCTTCAAAGAGTTCAGTTCATGCTTGGTTGGTTCCACCGCAAGGACATCATAATAGAAAACTACAGAGGAGCAAAGCTACTGACCTTTTGGTGACCAGAGAGCAGAGCACAGGGAAGAGTAGCAGCAAGAGTCACAGCCTCAAAGCCACTCCTCAGTGACTGTCCTTCAGCTCAGCCCCACTGCCTGAAGGCAGACGGGAATGTGAACATCGGGATTGATTTACTGCTGAGCATAGGATCCCCTTCCCATCCAGTCAGGTTTCCAGGATTTCTTAAGCCATTCATCTCAACAAGATGAGCTATACAGTTTTATTTGAAAATAACAAATGTAACTCATTGATTTCAACTGTGTTAGTAGTATAAGGAGGCAACACAAGGGCTTTTAGAACACACCTCAGCACTTTCATGGCAGGAGGTTACAGGAAATTTATAAGGCCTCCCTTTGAGCTCAGACTGAAGGATAAGCAAGAGTTTCTAGGAAACACGAGTGGGGTGAAGAATGGATGCCCTGTGCTGACTAGCAAAGCGAAGAAGCTCAGTGTCTGTGGTCCCTGAGGCTCCACAGCCCCTGCCTGTGGGAGAGGCCCCTGGCAGGGTGTAGGCATCCAGACCCTTGAAAGCACACTGAGAACTTGGAAGAAACTCACAGGTTTACCTTTCCTTAGCCTTTTACATTGCATATATTAATCATGGAGAATTGTGGTACCATTGAGAGGGAAAGCTACCGAGAAATAATTGACTTGTGATGATTGACAAGAATGAAATTATCCCTTACTTTTACTGAAGTGACAAAATAATTAATTGTAAGGAGATTCCCAATCCTCCCAGATGTGTTTCAAAATACCCTAGGTTTTTGATCTTGCCACAGATTTATTGCAAACTAGCTAATAACTCAGTTTTCTAATCTGCCCACTAGTTAGAAGTAAATAACATTAAATAAGGTTCCTTATGGTTACCATAGCAATTGACCTTGGAGAATGCCCATATTTCTGTTAGACTACTCTAAGATTTCTTTCACCATTTCTGCAAGGCCAGTATTGTTCTACAATAATGTCACAGTGCAGTGAACACTAAGTCATCCTTACCTTCAGAATTCCTCATATTCCTGTCTTTAAATTATTTGATATGCTTAGGAATTCTTACAATAATGGTTCTCAAATTTCAGAGTGAATTTTGATTTCATACCTTGGGGTAGAGTTTAGAAATCAATGTTTCAACAAAGACCTTCGCCAGTTATTTTGCAGAAAATTAATAGAGTAGCCTTTTGACCCCAAGTTTGTAGAAGCAGAGCAATTGGCAATAAATAATAAATAAACAAACATATATAACCCCATGACTTAAAAACAATAGCAAGTTTACCTAATTGTCTTGAGTCTGAAACTGGTCTTTACTAACTGGATAGTTAATTCTATGTTTAAATTCTCCTAGAGTATATCTATTCCTCCAGTGGTCTTAATACAGGAAACTGAAAATGCAGAGCACCTCTTAACTTTATAAGCTTGTTTTATTTTTGTGTTACTCCTCCAAAGGGTACACCTTTTCTGTCTACACTGACGCTGGATACTGCCAGGCATCTGAAATTCATCTGGCATGCAGAGGATGGCAAAAGAGCTAGACAGCTTGGCAAAGTTCTGACTCTCTTTTCTGCAACTTGCACCTTTTTTTAATATTAAATCTTGGACCAGAAGATAGGTTCAATTTATTTGTAAGATTAACCATTAGCCTCAAACTGTGGCCTCCTCCGTCAGAACTGCCAAATTCTGCCCCACTCATTTCTATGTCCAGGCCTAGAAAATGATTAATGTTCACAATAAAAATAGAATTTTTTTTTGTGCTGGGAATTGAACTCATGACCTTGTGCTTGCCAGGCAGAGAATTCATTTTTTTAAACCTACTAGTGTCATTGCTCATAAAGGATATTTGTTAATGCATGCACTATGGTTAAGAAATGAATAACTGTAGGTAAATTCTCATGCTAAAGACAATTTAAGACAATCTCTGTCCTATCATAGCAATGCCATACAATCTGGTAAAATTAACAGATATATTTTGATAATTTCGTAGTTTTTCCTCTTTTCCTTTTGGTGTGTGTGTGTGTGTGCTTAAACTTTTAATACTATAAGCATACCATTTAAAATATATCCAGCATGATGTGTGATGTAATCAGATTACATGAAATAAATAACTTCGTGAAGTATTAGTTGCTCTTAGTCTTATGACATACTGCCATCACCAATACAGGAGAAACAATGTATTGAGTGACATTTGCTCAGTAGTTTATCTCTAGTAATTTCTTTCCTTTCATGAAGGAATGGGAGAATTAGAAATAGATCTGTTCACACTTGCACCCAGATGACTGCACATATGCATTGTGAATGTGTTTTATATGAGAAATTAATTTTAAATTGTATATTAAAATTGCCAGGATCAACCATATTTTTATTATCTTTCAACTTCTAGAATTAGAAATATCTTAAAAACTGCCTAGGAGTAAGTAAATGTGTTGGTTTGAAATGTTAACACTTCATCTCAAAATGTGGTTTCATTTCTCTGGAAAAATTATACTTCTATAAAAAGATGAAGCAAAGCAAAAGGTACTTCTACCTCGTCCTCCGAGAGAAAAAAATAAACTTTAAGGTGTTAAAATGAATAATCAGATTGAACTCACTAGGGCCTACCCATCAAGGTAGCATACCAGTATGTCCCTAGTAAGAATGAAACGAATCTTTTTCTGGGCTCTGGAGAAATTAAATTATGGAAGTCAGTAAGGAAAGAAAATAATCTGGAGATTGGAGGTCTCAGATACTCTGAGAAGAAGTATTTGAAATCTTTCATCTCCTCAACAGTAATGAGTTACAGGTTAGCTCAACCAACACCTGTTTAAAAATCGAGTGGATTGCCCTGCGGGGAAGCAAGCTGAGCGGAAGAGTTTAAGACTGGAGAGCTTTCCATTGGAGATGCGAAGGAATCCCTCTTTCTATGCAAGATGGAGGGAACTGGATTGAAATCTTTCACAGTTCTAAGGTTTTGTGATCCTTACAATTTATTGTTAGATTTTTTGGTACTATGTTGAATTCATTTGTTTCAGTTACCTGATAGAATTTTTTACAGTGTTTAGTATTGACTTATTCTCCTTTTGCTCTTATTCTGAGTTCAGACAGTCCTCATGTTTTGCTTTGTAGGAGTATGAAAGCCTAACAGTAGTTATTGTGTCATCAAATTGTTCTTATCCAGCATGAATCTACTTAAAACCAATCAACTAGTCAATGTCTCCCACTAGCTGAAAAAGGAAAGGGAAAAGCCTTTGCATGTGGTTCAAGGATGTGGTCCTGCTGCTTTCCTATCTCGTGTGTGGTTTTCTGGTCTCACTTATTAATGCCTTGCTTCTTGAAGGGAGTGCCATGAATTGAATTCTGTACCTCAACTTCAAACCATCAACCCTTCTACACTATTTTTAGAAACAGGATCTTTAAAGAAGTAAGGAAGATAGAATGAAGTCAGAAATGTGGAGTCTAACCCCAAAGGACTTATGCCTTTATAAAAAGGCATACATACAGAGGAAAAACCCTGTAAGGCCACAGTGAAAGCTGGTCATCTGTAGGTCACATACAGGGACCTCAGGAAAAGTCAACCCTGCCACCATGCCAGCGGCCAGAACGGTGGGAAATCTGCCTTCCAGATTCTTGTCCAGCTTTGTGAATTACTTGACAAGGTGTTTGCATGAATTATCAAGTCTTTTATATCTTTTAAAGGAATATATATGATTTAAACATATCTTTTCCTGAATTTCTTGATCACACTTACTATTTTACAGTACTTGTAAAAATAGAATATCTAGTTTCCTCTCAGATATTTTTGGATGTTTTGGATGGAGTAGGTTTTTTGGGTAGTTCTAGTGAGTATATATATATATACACTGACAAACCAATACATATATATATTTACATTGACAAACCAATAAGTGTAAGAAATAAGAATTTCATTTAATTCTAGTATTCTAAGGGGCATGTATGCCTGAGATATATAAGAGATTACTTATATAAGCTAACCCTAATGTGACTTCTGAAAAAATTGGCAATTGTAATTTTGTAAAATTATGGAATATTAGAGCCATATCATTTCAGTTGATAAATAATTTGCAGCTTGAAGAGGTTTTTATTTAATTATAGTTATAAAATAATTAGGGACCATTTTCCATCTGTATTCATTTATGGTTTTATGTGAAGACACCATCAAAATAACAGTAACTTCCTTGTGTCTTAAAGATAATATCATTTAATGTCTTATGTTATTAGAAAGCTTAATTCTTAGATTCAGTAAGCTCACAAGTTACCCAGTTCCTAAGTCGTGATAATCATACTAGGATCATAACACTGGGTTAGTATAGATTTTGATTCCTAAATCTCATTTCTGCTCATTTACTGAAATTTTTCACTCTAACATACATGTAAAATTTAAGTCATCAAAAATTTAAATACTTAACCTAAATATGCATTAGCTAGAGGTGCTTGACATCAACCATAATAAGATTCTATTAAAATTAAATTTAATAGGATCATATTAATTTTTATTTTAAACCCTAAATAAATAAATTTTGGTAGAGGATTGTATTTCTGGTGTGTGTGTGTGTGTGTGTGTGTGCACATGCACGCACATGCTTTAGTCACTCTCCTTTAAGGAATGAAGTCAAGGTTGGGATTAGCTTACATCTGAATGCCCCTATCAAATTATTCAAGTCAAGTTTCTGGCAGATTGTGATGACTTCACTGTCTTTCATTTTCAAAGGGTTTATGTATTTTAAAAATGTTTGAATGAAAATTCTTAAATCTTCCATGTCCTCATTAGGATCTATTAGAAAACATTAAATTTTGTATCTATTAGAAAACATTAAATTTTAAAAATATATTTTAACTGTTATATAAAAATTGTATGCATTAATGTGCTAAGATGATATTGCAATACAGGTATGCATTATGAAATATTGAGATCAGGTTAAACATATCTCCACAAGTAAATATCACTAAATAGTAAAATTTTCAAAATTCTTCCACATATTGATTCCATTTCCTTTAGACCTACTCCTAGGAGTGGATTGGATGTTGAGAACCTGCATGCTGTTTTTTATAATGTCTGTACTAATTTATGTTCCCACCTGCAGTGTAAAAGATTCTCTTTTCTCCATCTCATTGCCTGCAGTTTTCTCTTTAGTCCTTTTGGTAACATCCATTCTTTGATAATATCTCATTGTTTGTATTTCTCTAATTACTGCTTTATAACGCATTTCTTCATAAAATTTATGGACTTTTCATGGTCTTCTTTTGAGAAATGTCTATTTAAATCTGTTATCCATTTATTAGTTGCCACTTAATTATTGATAAGCACATATAACTTATGATGGTTATTTGCCTTTTTTATTTGAATTTTTTGAAGCCTCCTTTATATTTAAGATAATAGTCCTATGTCAAGTGTAGAAGTTACAAATATTTCTTCCTGTTCCTTAGTTATCTTCATTTTGTGATTGCTCCTTTTGTTTGCAGAGTTTTTAGTTTGCTGTAATTTTGTCTGTTTGTTTTATCTACTGTAATTTTGGAGTCTTGTCCAAAAAATTCTCTTCCATTGCAATATCCTGCAGAATCTCCCTTATGTTCTTCTCATAGTTTGAATTATTCTACTGAAGATTTTAATCTATTTTAGTTGAGTTTTTTGATTATAGAACTATACATTGAACTACAAAAATTTAAGAGTCTATTCTTTTCAAGAATTTTTTTTGATATTAGAATAAAGAATTCAAGACTGCAGAAAAGCATTAGGGAGCAGGTTTCTTATACTCAGTTCTGGCATACTTACTTATGACTTCTATTCACAAGATCAAAGATGACTTAGATTTACATCTATTTCCAAAGTGACATCCTCATTTTGATTAGAAAATTAAAATAGAAAAAGAATAAGAAGACTTGGCAAGAAGTCAAGATGGCTGATCAGTGAGCAACAAAATACAAAGCCTCCCAGGAGAAACAACTCATATGCCAGAATAAAACACCCTGGAGAGACCCAGACAGAGGGAGATGGATCCTCTTGACACAGGAAGAAATTAAAACATAAAAAAGCTTGTCAAACATGTTGGGACTACAACTGAAACAGCTAAAAATTACAGAACACAGCGTTTTTGCTGTGACCAGCCAAGTTTGTGCTCGCCTGAATTTGTGCCAGCTTGAATCCATGCTGGCTGACAGAGCTGCCCAAACTTGTTCCCACCACCACTCACAGGAACCACAGCAGTGCTGAAGTCGGGGGTTGGTGAGCCCAGTGGAGAGCAGAGCCGGCAAAGGGACCTTCATTAATCCACCATCAGTGCTGGGAATGAGACTCCCCCCCACGGGAAGGGTGCAATCAAATGGACAACATGTTGGAATCAGGCAGGAGGAGCCTGAACTGGGAGCCACAGTGACTTCAATTGGTTGCTCCCTCCCCAGACCAGATTTGTGGGAATTGCTTGGATTGGGCTGCGCCCCTGACCGGGACCCAATGAGCTGTCCCAAGTTGATTCCCTGTGCCTAGCACGCACTAACCAGGTGAAGGCCCCTGAAGTTTGTCTGGCCTGGTGGAGAAGGGGCAGGCAGGAGAGGGTGGAGGTCCCTTGCCAGCATGCTTCAGAGGAACCGTGGCCAACAAGAAAGGGGGCTGGGACCTGCACTGTACAACTGTGTGGAGGAAGCTGGGACCATGACAGGAAAGAGAAGCAAGAGGAAGCCCCCAGCCCAGAACCCTGAGAGCAGTGATCCAGGTGAGGGAAAAACAAGGGAGACTGAGAGCGGCAAACATGCAACATCAGACATGGCTTCAATGGACATTATGAGATATCTTCGGGACCTTTTAGATGAGCTCAAAACTGAAATATTAAATCAGGTAAAGCAAGATATGAGTACAGTAATAAAAGAAATGCTCTTAGGAAGCATCTCTCAGGAAGAGCAGATGGAAGAAGGGAGGAACACAAAAAAAGGAGAGAAACATTTGATGAAGAATATAAAGAAAATATAGAATACATGAAGCAGATTGAAAGAGACTACAAGGAAGTTAAAAACTCCATTGAAAGCTAGCAAAACTTAAAAGAAACTAAGGATAGACTATCAAAACTTGAAGACAAGTTTGCAATTTGTGATCGTGAAAGGAAATATCTCTTAAAAATAACAAGGAAACAGGCAGTAACAATACAAAGTCTAGAAAGTGACAAGAGATTCTACATTTTAAGAATAAGAAATGTGAACAAAGAAGCAGGAATACAAACAGGCAAATTACAAAGCCTATTCACTGAAATAATTAAGGAAAACTTCCCAAGCATGGGAAAAGAAAATGACATTCAGTTATGTGAGGCATACAGACCTCCAACCACCTACAACCAAAACAGAGCTACACCCAGACATATAATAATCAAGATACCAGAAATTTAGTGTAAAAACAGAATATTAAAAGCCATCAGAGAAACTGTCAGATTACCTGTAAAGGTAAGCCCATAAAGATCATGGCAGACTTCTCGACACAGACCATCAGATCAAGAAGAGCTTGGAGCGAGGTATTCCAAGCCCTGAAAGAAAATAACCTCCAGCCTAGATTGATTTACCCTGCAAAACTGTCACTAGAAATTAATGGAGAAACAGGATGCTTCCATGACAAAGAGGAACTGGGTGAGTTTGTGATCACCAATCCAACCCTACAGAGAATACTGAAGGACATTCTAGAGAGAGAAAAAGAAATACCAGGATTTTAGAAACAGTGGCAGAAAGGTCCCAATGAGTGGGGCAGGCAGTAGAATGAAGGAGAAAAGTAGACAAACAGGCAGAAAAATAGCATAGCAGAAATGAGGCAGAGAAGGATGGCTAGGATCTGTAACATAGATGGCCTTGATACACTATATTGTTAATAGTGCACCAGGATTTAAAACCCACATTACTCACACTACTCTGCTTAGATGTATTATATTATGTTCCAGTCATTCTACCTATACTAGATTTGAGGGCACAGACAGCAATCCCGAAAATAACAGGATATAGTATGGTAATCATCCTTAATTTCCTATTAACTTAATCTGAAGCTCTTTAAAACCTACATTGTTTTACCATGACTGATTGTAATTGAATCTGGTTTGTTGGATCGCTGTTTTGTATTGATAGATTTTATTCACAACTGTTATGATTGATAGTATCAAGTCTGAGAGTATAGGCAACTGCACTTAAGATGACAAGATCCACTAGAATATCCACTCTGGTTTGATTATTACCTGCCTCTGAAGTTTTATACTGTCTACAATGTTTTATTTTTACTAATGTTGTTATGTACTGCTATATTCAATTATGCTGCTATATTCAATTATGCCTGATGATATAGGCAATTCTATTGAAGATAATAAGAAACAACACAGTAATCATTATAGATCACCTTGTACTGTGTTTTTATACTTTTTGGTTTCATGTCTTTATAGGAATTTGTTTTATTTTGCCTTGCTATGTTTTGTTTTTGCCTCTGCTACAGAAAGGATAGAAATACATGTAGAGACTCATGCATGCGTAGCTGTTTACACTCTCACTGTTTGAATATCTACTTTGTATGCTTTAATTTTGTAACTTGAACAACTATTTCTAAGAGGACAATATGTAATTTTTCAACTAGTGATTTCTTATTATCTTTTTTTAAAAATTCTGTATTATCTCTACCCTTTACATGCTCTTGTTTCTCTTTAAATAAAAAAAATGTAAAAAAAAAAAAAAGAGGACGGGTCAAACATCTGCCCTCTCTTGATGAGCTTTCCAATAGAATCAGACGTAACACCTACTTACACTGCTGGATCCAGTCCTAGTGATGCAAAGCTGAAGATGTAACTTTATTGACAAAGCCATTGTTTTGTGAAATTAGAGTTTAGTATTAAAAGAAAGAAAACACAGATTGGTTAATAAGTTGTAGTCTTTGTCAATCTTTGCAGTATTACTATGTTTGCTTCTCCTTAGCTATTTTCTCCTTTGGTTAAGGGAACATACATATAAAGTCTAATTTAGAATAATTAATCGGTTGTATAATGTTGCTCATGCCTGGTATATAAATTCTAAATATGTCATTTGACTCAATAAAATTAATGAAGAGAAGTAAAAATTACCCATTTTACTACCAAAATAGCTCACCAAAATATGGAAGGTGAACATGGCAGCTCTGTGCACAGAAGTCACAGCACATAATGCATTAAGTTCTTTTTTGTCGTATATAAAAATCTATAACACAATTTAGAGACATATTACTAATAGAGTTAGCAATGATGAAAAATCATCGGTGTACGATTTGGCAAAATAGGGTTGTTTTTTCTGGTGTTTATGTTTCTGATTATATTTTTTGTGTGTTTTCTTTTTGTAACTTCCTTGAATGTTTCCCATACTAATACTCTTTAGTAATTAAATCAGTATGCTAAATACTGTTTTAAATGGAGCACTGTGAAGTTATCACATGTTGTAAAACCTCAAAGAAATCTTCAGTATCATTTTAAAATCATTTCATTTTCTCGCAGTTATGTTGTCTACCATTTAGAAGTTATGAAAAAGGCTCCATGTTTCTTACCTGACTTTTGGTTCTATGAAGAATACAATTTTAAATCTTTTACATTATGAAAGCAGAAGGCAAGGAGAATGAAAGCAGCAGTGTTCTGAAGGAGGTAGAGATCCTGTGAAACTGAAGAGCCTCACGCAGGATTAAGTCCTCAAGATTTCAGTCTTTTGTGTGGGCAGAGTGAATAGAGGCACTCTGGGTGCAGTGACACTTGCATAATTCATGTCCATCCCATGGCTTGTTCATTTCTCTGTTCAAGGTGGTGAATATTCTATCTGTACTTTTCGTGCTGCAGTTAAACTGTCTGTGCATCATAATGGAAACCTGAAGGGATTAGAAGCTTCTTTCGATGCAATGTGGTCCTATTTTATGGTTCACTCATCCATATATTTCATTAATACTAGTCTTTTTTTGATCATTGACAAGTGACTAGTCTACTTTCTTGTGAGGATTTTTGTTTTGTTCTCTTCTACTTTTATATAAAGAAGAGGTACAAGAACCGTTTACCATGATTATTAAACAAATCTAGTAATTCATATATTAACACATTTATGGATAAAACCCCCTAACTGAAGTTATCAAACTTACATATTTACAATTAATACTAAGTTTATACTTTTATTACCCATGCAATTTAAATTTAATTATTTTAGACTTCAAAGGAATTGAAATGCTCAAAGTGAATGAAGCACACAGTATAATTTTGAGTCTGACATTACTTATAAAATAATTGAATTGTTCCTAAATCGACGTGCATTATAATGGATTTTGGGAGGTGTTTTGCTTTGTTTTGTTTTGTTTTTGAGACAAAGTCTTGCTTTGTAGCTCAGGCAGGCCTCACACTACTGGAGAGCCTCCTGGTTCAGCCTCCAGAGTGCTAGGATTATAGTTATGTACTATTGCTCCTGGTTTATATTAACATTTTTGAATGCACATTTTTTTTACTGAACTTTAATTTTTTGTAATATGTAAAGCAATTATTCATGGCCTTTATGCTATCCATACTTGGAATTTTCTTGTTTTTCAAACTTTACCTGTATCAGTAGTATAAATAAGATTTACAGAGGTTAAGTATATTTGAAATTAAGCACAGTGCTTTTTACAGGTAAATTTCTCATAAGTAATAAGGGCATATATAGAATTAATTGAGCTATACATTTAAGATGTGCACATTTTATAGGATGCATATCTCAGTAAAATTTGGAAAGCTAGCCTAGAAATAATTTATGTTGTATGAATTTATTATAAAATATGTAATAAAAGATTAGTTTTAAGAAAAAAAACTTGTCTGTTTTTAAATTTGATATCTAGATTTTAATGAAGCCTTTCTACATGTTTGCTGACTGAACTAATGAAAAGTCCCATGTAACATAAACCTTTAATTTTTCATGCCATCAGCTCATCAGCTCATATAGGGCTGTGGATTCTCTGCAGACCTACCTGTGGTCTCCACAGTGCTTGCAGTGGTGCTCATATTTGTAGCATTAGGAGCTTTCCTTCGCAGTATGCTTCCTTCAGAAGCTACAGTTTGTTGACATCTGACAACTTGCCTAATTTTTCTTTTAACTCTTTATTTTTGATAAAGTGCTTTCCTTGGTCCTCATTTTTGCATCTTTATGAACACGATTGTCATGCTGTTTTTAAACTCAAAAGGCCTTGGCTTTGAAATAACAAATGTGGAAAATCAGGATTGTAAGAGACAGTCAGCTTTCCAAATGCTTATCTATTTTCCTAATATTGATTAGTATAATTTTGTGATTCACTGTTTTGAGGTGCTGGTACACATACATATCACACCTCAGTCCTTTTTATTCTCCACCCTCTTCCCTTCTGTGGCATCTCCCTTTCCCCCTTCCCATCTCAAAAAAAGTCTGTCTGCTTGTTTCCTCCAATCTGCCCTCTTTTTTTTTTTTTTTTGTACTGGGAACTGAACTCACTATTTCATGCTTGTCAAGCAGGCACTGTGCTGCTGAGCTATATCCCTGGCTCTTCATTTTAATATTTATTATATTTCAAGTTTCTCATATAAGCAAAATTGTACGCTATTTATTTTGTCCTTTTTCATTTACCTGATATGCAGAATAGCCTTCTGAGAATTAAAAATAGGTTTCACAAATTTTTGTATAAAAATCCATATTTACTGTTAGTAAATTCTTTAAAATTTTTACTTAAAATTTATTTATCATTCAGCCAGACTTTAAACAACTTCAGTGAGTGGTGCACAACTGTGATCCTAGCTACTTTGGAGGCTGAGACAGGAGGATCACAAAGGGAATCCTTCTGGGGCTGCTAAGTGATATGGTACTCAAAAATAGGACAAAAGCTATAGATTTAGTTCAGTATGCATCCCTTGGTTTCATTACCAAATCACTAGTACAGAGAAGAAAACAGAAAGATTGGCGAGAAAGGAAGTGAAGAAAAGAACTCCATTAGGTTTTCAAGGCTTTGTGAATAACCTTGAGGAAGCCCTGGACCCATTCCTAGTGCTATGAAGACTCACTGCAAAGTAGACCGAGAGTGTTCAACACGCAGGATGAATGGGGAAGAGGTAACTTGAAAAAGTCATTTGGTGGCCTGTAGGGTCCAACATGTGATTTTTCAAGGATGGGGAAGTGATTTGCTGGGATTGAGATCCTCAGCGCACTGTTAGGATACAGAGCTCGGGCGCTTAAAGTTTGCAGAGGTTCCTAATAATATCTACAGAGTGGAAAACATGTTCTCTAAGGTGATTCTCAAACCAAAACGAAGTGCTTTCCAAAATATTTTAAAGTATAAATTATGCAAAAGCTTTTTGAATTGCATAATTATTTTTGTTTACTCTTGATGAAATTTTGTACGGATGTTTTTGCGTGAAAATGATGGTGATTGGCTCCAGGGCCTGCGTATGCTAGGTAAGTGGTCTGCTACCGAGCTGCATAGATTAAGCCTTGCCCTCATTGATTAAAACTTAGTGAGTCCAACTCTTATTGATTAAATTCTAAATTTAATATCATTTGCTAATAGGATATCCTTATCTATTATATATATATATATATATATATATATATATATATATATATATATATAACTAGTAAGTCTGATTGTTTAACCAAAATTTTGAGTATTTCCAAAGAAAATGCTATACAAACACAAATTGGAATAAGCATATTTTAGAGTTTCAATTTGTTTTACAGAAACAAGGTTGTCCTAGAAAACACTAATAATCAAGTTTCTTCTTACATTTTAGATATACAGAATGATCACATTCATCATAGGGCAGATGCACCTGATGTATCTTGATTCCTATTTTATTCCTCCTCTCCTCCCCTCCCCTCAACCTCTCTTCAACTCCTCATGTGCAAAGCTTTGTTTTCATTTTATCCTTGTTTTCTCATATTTTTTTCTTTTCCCTGTCTTCCTTTCCCCTCTCCCTTCCTAGTTACCCTTTACTTTTGAAGAATTTCTTTCTATTTCACAGTGTCTATTGCACATTTTTGATCTTGTGTACACTTTCAGTTTCTTACACCAGAGAGACACAGAAGACTATGGTCTCAAGATGCGACCAGAGATGTCTCAAATTCACCCTTTATGGTGGAGTTGTACCCATTGTATAAAAGAAAGCACCTTCTTTTTATCCATTCAGCAGTTGATGGGCATTTGAGTTGTTTCCAAGATTTAGTGATTACAAATCGTCCTGCTATAAACATGGGTGTACATATATAGCTGTAGTATGATGCTTTTAATTCTTCTGGGCAGATACCAAGAGGGAAATAGCAGTGTTAAACATGACCTACAAAACTGGCAGTTTTGTGTAATTCAGTCTTACAGTTTGTAAGCATAGGTTTGTGAAAGAACAAATTCCAAAATGCTAATGAACAGTGAAAACAGAATTGTCTTCCTTACTTAAAAAAAAAATCTAAAAAAATGTACTGTTAAAAATCAAATAGTCAAAGTCTAAGTTTTCAAGTTGAATAAATTAAAAGATTAAGAATATCAAATGTATTGTTTTCATTTTGATGTTTTACTCCCATTTTAAATATTTACTCACTTAAATTCATGTTACTAGTTTAAAAAAAAAAAAGAAACAAAAACCCAACACTGCAACTCATATTTGGTTACTCTCATTTAAAGAAATTTTGTTAATGAAGAAAAGATCCATTGTCGGCCATTAAATTGACATTTTTCTTTTCAGATGGTTCTCGATATTAACAATTATGTGATGTGATTTTGTTGTGTGATGATAATGAATTTGTACACTGGTTTATATATAAAAAATTTAATTCTGTGGGTGTGGGTAACAGATTTTATAATCTTTGTGTCATTTATAGATACAGGTAAACAAAATATAGAAATTTAAAAAGTTTAAAACCATATGTCTACAGATGATATGAAATCCCAACTTAAATAACAAATGAATATTTGCATTGATTTTAAAAAAAGATAAGCTTTTGGGAAAATCTACTACTAAAAACTTTACTAGTAAAGATTTTTAAATTTATTCTGTGACTCTTCTGATTTTAAAATTGAATATTGTATTTCACTTGTCAAGCAGATAAAATTCATGCTTTGATAGTTAAATATAACAGATTATTAAAATCTCATAACAACTCTTACATTTTTGAATTGATAAGTGCCTCATTTATTATTACAATATGTAAAATCATTGCCTTAGTGTTTGTTTATTGGTTTGTAGTGCTTTAAAAATAAAAGTTAGATATTTTGCCAGTTTGAAGTTATTTCTGAACTTCTTAAATTTAAAATTGATCCAAACGCTGTGGGAAACAGAAAATCAGGTACCCAATGTGACCCAAGTGAGTATTTTCCCTGGAGAAGTATTTGTCTCTCTTCCTGTGTGATGGCAAGGATCTCCATCTGGAGGTCTGCCCTGGTCATCTTTTTGAAGGATAATTTAAAAGTCATTTGCTTTGCTGTGAGTGAATTATGTGGTATTAAGTCCTGCAGTAGCACCATTAAACATTCTATCATCAATCTTCTTAGGATGTGGAAAGGTCAGTGTCCAAAAGGCCATTTTTTAATTCTTGATTTAATTTCAAGTCAAAGGCAGTTTTCATTGTGTTCTTTTTTTCCCACCTCTGACATAATCCACCAAAAATTAAAAGCTTCTCAGGGTGTACTCATGCACACCCTGCCAAAATCTGAACGTTATAAAGAGTGTTTCTGAAATATAGGTGAAGATTGTCTTTAAACTATAAACAAACACATGCAGCTATCACCAAAAATAAAATTGCAGTATTAATTACTATCAAGTCTATGTAAGATACAGCCACAATACTACTAAAATAATCCTGGAATTCCTTCAATTTGTAACTAGCATAAATGAACTACCAGATTGCTAAGGATCATTTTTAATCACTCTAACATATAATTAGAGAGGAAATGTATTGAATTTTTTATTTTCTTATAAGAATTAAAATTTCACTTATTTATATTTTGGCAAGATATATTCTGGAAAAACTGAGGCGAAAACAGGAAAAATTAATTTATTTTTAGATCGAAATCACTATTCTAACAAAAATAAAATTTGATACTTTTTTTAAGTTTCACCTTTAAAAATAGACTATATTTAAAGCTAACCCTGGAGGAATTGATCTTGATTCTTCATACAGTTCTTTGATCACTTAAAGAAACTATGTCAAAAAGAGACATTCCTGGTGTTTTGTTATTTTCAGTATGTGTGTGTCTGAGCCTTTCAACTTCTTTTTTTCATGTTTGATATAATCCTTTCACTGATTTAAAAAAAAAAAAAAAACCTGTAAATCCCAAAATCAAAAGAAAAGACAAGAAGTGGTGGTTAACAGAGATTTTTGAATGCCTTTTGTGTATTTTAGCTTTTTTAAACCCCTGTTTCTAAAAACTTGAAGTTGTAAATTGACATTTCAATACCTGATCATAGAACTAATTCTTGTTTTGAAAATGACAGGTTCAGAACATATGATTGAAGTGTAACATTAGAAATGTCAGAACTAGTAATGCATTAACACAGATTCTAACATTTAAGAAAACAAAAGCAGAAGTGCTTAAAGTAATGGGATGAGTAGTTATAGAATCTAAGTTAAAAAGAAAACAAATTATGTAAGCCAGGTTAATTTCTTCTGCTCCAGATTACTTGTATCTCTTGAACTCTTTTTTTTTTTTTCCAGCTTCAAACCTGTGTTGTATTTAAGGACCTGTGAACTTTCTGTCTTTAGCAGATGTATCCCCTATCTAATCAGCAATTACAAAATTGTTTGATCTGGACCTGAGTTTTAATATATGCAGTAAATAAGATTTAATCCTTCTTTATTTTAGTTTTAGCAGCTTTAGCCATTGGGAATTTAATGATCAATCCATTTATGCTATCTGCTTTGAAAATGACAGAATTTGAGTGATCTTTTCTTTTAATGCTTTCAGATGTTTATGCTACAAATTTAACTACCTTGAGAGATTTTTACACACTCTTTGTATTATATTAACTTCATATTCTTTTTGACCCTTAGCTCTTTGAATGCAGTAACCAGTATTCAAAGATACTTAAAGAACTGGAAGAAATATATCACATGACTATGATTAAATAGAGTATCTCCCACCTACAAACACGCAGATTGTATTGAGTACTTCAGTGTAATAAGAGTGAAAGTGAAGGTCAGTTTTATACTGGCTACACTGTTAAAGGACATTATTTAATGTTTTAATTTTAAATACATAAAAGCTGTAACTTGGTGATGTTAACAGTTATTATGATACAGATACTCTGGATAAACTGGAGATGCTCACTTATATTGAGGTGTATGTGTGTGTGTGTGTGTGTGTGTATACCAGAGATCAAATTCACAACCTTTTGCTTGCCAGGCAGGTGCTTGTGTCACTGAGCTAAATCCCCAGCCCTATGTTGAGGTTTTACAATGGACAAAAGCTGAAAAGTCTTCGGAAGGAAATGGGGCAGGAAGTTCCCATTCCTCCTATGGGATTTAATCAAAAAACTTAATTAAATAGACTTTAATAGGGCTGCTAATTTAAAGATTATGCCTTCACATCTTCAAAATTAAAAGAGAATTGCCATTAAAATGAACTGCAATTGGTGACAAAAAATCGAATACAGAACATCTGACTTTTATGAGGCACTTTTCCTGGAAGTCAATATCATGTAGAGTAATTTCTAGTGTTTTGTTCTTACAAGCAAACTTGCTATTGTATTTCATCTGAATAAGTCTTTCCGTAGAATTTAGGAAATAATGGCACCTATTTATTTATTCAGTATATATTTGTTGAACCCTTACTAAGATACTGTTCTAATTTACTTGAGTAAACATTAAAAATACCAGACATTATAAAGCATATGTTGTAGCTGACAGAGTCATACTATGCAAAACAAATATTTTACAACATGCAAATTACATGCTAAAGAATAGGATAAAGTGCTGAGTAGGTACTAGGAGTGTCAGCAATGAAAGTTAAGGGATTTCAAAAGCGAAAAGTAGCATAACTTCATGGAGAAGATTAAAACTTGGAGAAGGTACGGCATTATCCATGTAGAAACCTGGAGGAAGAGGAGTTCAGGAGGAAATCCCAGCTAGTGAAAACCTGAAAGTGGACACATGCCTGGAGGGTGAACACAGCAAAAAAAACCAGAGCAGATGGAGTCCAGGAGATTCCGGGAGATGATGTAGAAATACTTTGAAATGATTGGCTCACCAAAAAGTCTTGTACTTACCTGTGATAGATTCACATTTTACTTGGAATAAAATGGGGGGAGCCAGCAGAGGGTGTTTTCCGTAGAAGTACGGATTCCTCACACTTTAGAAGTGTTTCCTAACTACTTCAGAGAAAAAAAAACTGAGGAGAAAACAAAGTAGAAGGAATAGAGAATGACTGACATGAATTTCTGTTGTTCCCTTAAAAGAGGATGAGGCATGGAGACAGCAGGAAAGGTGGAGAGAGCTGAGTAACTGGGTATCTTCTGATGGAGAAGCATCAGTGTCTTTTGACAGATTGATATACATTGTAGAAGAGGTAAGAGTGAAGGACATATATTACCCGTGGGAGATAAACCCCATGAATTTTAGCCTTATGATGGGGATGTATATGGGAAAGATTAGGAACTGGCTTTGGAAGACACCACAAGAGTTAATTAGATATGATTTAGTATTTCCAGTGGAGAGTAGAGTCTTAATGTGGTGAATATATGGATAGAATTTAAACTATGGGCCAGAATAAGATAATTAAGAGTGTGAAGCTAGATAGAGAATAGATGAATAACAAGGTCAATTTCATAGGGTAATGTAAAATTAAGAAATTCGGCAGGAAATGAAAAATCAGCAAAGGAGGATGAAAAGAAGTGACAAAAAGTTAGAATGAAACTAAACTTGTTCATGGTTCAAAAAAAAATAAAAGAGAGCCATGAGAGGCATTAGATTCAGCATTGGGGACGTTATTGCTGGTGTGCTGTAGAGCAGGAATAATAGTGTCATGTAGACCAAAACCGTTATGTGTGGGTCAGGGCTATAGCTCAGCAGCACAACACCTGCCTGGCCAGCATGAGTTTCATTCCTGGTGGGGGAAAAATGTGTGTGGTTTTAGTAAAAAATAGGAAGAAATGAGGGAAGAAACTATGGCTAACTCATTCTGGAGGAGCTTTACTTGTAAAGAACCTACATAAGGCTGGAACATGTGCCTGGCATGTGCAAGGACCTGAGTCCAAAAAACAAATTAATTAATTAATTAATTAAAAAATAAATAAAGAGCCTAAAAACAGGACCAAGGGGTGGGTCTCTTGCAAGGTAAGTAGGCCAAGGAAACGAAGTGAGTGGTAAGGAGGAGAGGAGGGGAGAGTAAGAATGAAGACCTACCATGTTCAGGAAGCTAACAACCCCAGTTAGTGTAAGCATGATGTGCCATAGCATGAGCTAAGCTTAATAATAACAAGAATGAGAAATGGGATAAAGAAACTGTAACAAGAGAGGAGGGAGAGGGAAGGGGAGCAGGATTAAAACTCAACAGAAAGAAGCTGTGGTATGTACAGGTGACCACTCTCCAAGATGGCTGTAAAATGCATGAGCTGCAAACATGTACTAATAACATGAAAAACTGGAGTAGCCCACTTGCATAGTACACTTACATTCATCTTTAAAAGACAACATAAAAAAATTGCCAAATATCTTCTGATAATTAACAATCCTTTTAACAGGATAAAACCTTCTTCATAACGTTGTCAATGCTTAATATTATTTGTCTTCTATTTTCGATTAACTTTGCATATGAAACAAGTGTATAACATATTGATCTTAATTTTCATTTTTCTGATTATAAATAAGATTTAACCATTTTCATGTATTTATTGTATATTTATTTCCACTTTGAAATATGTATTTTGAAAGTTAGTACCTTTTTTCCAAAGTTCTTTTTCATTTTACCTTATTTTTTTTTTTTAGTATTTCTGTACATACTTTAAAACTAATCCTTCATCAGCAATATGTGTTACAAATAACTTTCTCGAATTGTTGGGATCTCTTCAGTTTATGCCAGGGAAAGAATATTCTTTATGGTATATATTTTTAGCTTTAATGAAATGCACATTATGACAATATTTTGCAGTTTTTGTTTTACAGCATCTTTTATCGTGGCTTCATTCTTGTAAAGTAAGGTTGCTGCGTGATTCTAGATTTACATTATTTTCTTTTAACATTTACAAAATTGTGCTTCATTGTCTCCCAGCTTCTGTTGTGGCTATTGAGAAATCTGGCCCTAGTCTAATTATAGTTCTTTATAAATCACAGATATGTACTACCTTTCTCCTTATGTTTGCTGTTTAAATCTGTTTTTCTTTATCTCTAGTATTTATCTTACAATGTGTCTAAGTATTGGTTTAATTTTATTCATATTTACTCATAACTGGCATGTTGGTATCTCTATTCATATTGTCTTTATTGGTTGTAGAAATTTCTAAGTTTCCCTTGCCATGTAATCTGCTTTTTATTCTCTCTCCCTGGAATTTCACTTGGCAATATGTTGTATTACTTTATATGCTTTCCACATCTCTTATCTTTTGTTTGATTTCTTGCATTGACTTGTCTTTCTCTTTTACCTTTGGTCAATCTTACAGTTGACTAATTCTATTATCTAGAGATACTGTATTTACCTAGTATATTTTTGTACATTGTATTTCTAGAAGTTCTTTCTTTGTATGTAGTCATATTTTATAATTTCTTATCCTTATCTTAATGCATTCTTTAAATATTTAACCTTTTTATTAATAATTATTTTGTTATTGATAAGTGTAATATTAGAAGTGCTATAGCTGTAAATGTTGTTTTGTTGGTACTTTACTGTTGATTATCACAAATGTACAATTATTGTGCATTGGTAAGTGGTTTTCTTTTTAATTATGAAGTCAAAATTTGTTAGAAGATAATATTAAAGAGTGCCAAAAATATAATTAGATATTATTTTATTTAGTGAAGATTTCTGTCTTTTTCTGCTGGAAGCCAGGGTGAGACGGCAATCTGAAATGTTTATACAACTTCTGCTTCAAGCAGAAGAGACTCTGATGGAATTCTGGAGACTTTCCAGAAGCTTCCAAGCTTCTACTCCAGGTTTTTTCTCCTTTTCCACATTCATTTCTCTCTCTCTCTCTCTCTCTCTCTCTCTCTCTCTCTCTCTCTCTCTCTCTCTCTCTCCTTGTTTGGAGTATATAATGATCACATCCTCACAGGGATTACTACATGTACACAACATACCACAATTCTCCCTTTTTAACATCCTATTTGCCTCCCCTTTCAGGGCTGTTGGTTGCTTCCCATAAGCTAAAGATCTATCTTGCAGTTTCTTGTACTATTTTGCATTTTACTTGTACGTTACAGTTCTCATGCCAGAGAAACCACACAGTATGTAAACTTGTGTGTCTGCTTATTTCACCTAACGTTATGGACTTAGGGTGAACACAGTGTCCTACACATGACTCCAGTCTCTGTTACCCAGCTCTGTCCCAGAACAACCTCACTGTCGTACTTGGCTGATGATAGTTATCAGGTTTATTACACTGTTTTGTCTGCATCCATTTAAATTTAATTTATTTTACTTTATGAGTTATAGAGATATTGGTATTATGGATTAACAGTAAATGTACATATTATATATATGCAATAAATGAACTCAGAGATACATAGTTAATAGAGTTCATTAATCTGTGTGTGTGTGTGTGTGTGTGTGTATGCTATGGTATATTCTTAGATTTAAATTCTGTTTTGAATTCTATTACCTCTATATAGTAGCTCTGTGACCTTGGGATATTTTTAAACAAAAGGTTTTTTTTGTTGTTGTTGTTTGTTTCCTAAAACTCATTTATTCTATCTCTTTGTTTCACATTTCTAAATGTGACAGCTAATAATGCAAATGTATTAATTTTTCTGTAGTAAGAAATAAAATGTGTTAATGAGACCCCTGTGTTAGTTACTTTTCCCTCATTGCTAAGACAAAATACCTGATGCCCCAAATTAAGGGAATAAAAGGTTTATTTAGCTCACGGATTGTGAAGGTTTCAGTCTGTAATCAGCTTACTCCAAGGCACACAGGTGGCAAAAGACAGCAAAAAGGAGCACCAAAAAGGGAAGAGTGGGACAAGCTCTTTTACTCTCTCATATTGTAGCAGGTTACCCATCCTAGGGCCCGTGTAGCACTCCCTCCATCTCAGTGCCCTCCTCTTGCAGGGGTCAGGATGTTTACAAAGTGAGGGCCTGGCCACCTGTTGAGTCACTTGGTTAAACTTCTCCAGTTGACTCAGTGGTCCTAGAGCAGGGCATGAGAGCATGTCTTCTACATCCCAGGATGTAGAGCTGCTGCCTTACTTAGTTTAGCTTTTAGACTTCTCAAATTGATACAGTGTAGCAACCATTATCACCACTACCACCCTGCTCTTCCTAAGTCCAATGTAATTGGTAGTTTACTTGTCTTTTGTAAAGGGCTTAAGTTAAGAATCTCATGTTTTTGCGTCCCTATTAGTGGCATATCCTGGAGCATAAGAACAGGGACACAGGAACTGATTAATAGATTTGAATTATAGACTCATGTTACTTTGAATGAGACCTATTCCTTCTCTATGCTTTGCTTTTCTTATTTATAGAATAGTCAAGGTAGTATTATTTATCCTGTTTCTTATAAGAAGAAAATATGTCAGTGTGCTGGAACTATTTAGTGTGATGCTCATTCTTAGTAAATATTTTTATAATTATCATCAGACAAGTAAACCATAATAAATTGCTGATAAGAACTTCACCTTACTAATGAAATACCAGAAAAGCAAAAGGTAGTGAACTGTTTTTCTCTGTTTTCTGAATCACTGATGAGTGGACTTCACTGTTTCCCCAACTGGTCCAGACCCAGCCCCAACTCTACCCAGAGCTGTGACTTTAATAAGCCAATTAAACGATCAACTCCTCAGTTGACCGTTGAATTTGTTTTAAATGAGTATACATACAAAGTAAATACCTTCCTTGTAAGGCTTGTGTGATAATTTAAGTGTACTTAATGTAATATACCTAAGTACACAATCTGCACATAAAAATAAATGTCAGGTGCAAATTTTATTATTAATTTTACTAAAATCTGCCAGCTAAATTTCACATTATTAAATTCTGTGTGTTAAAATGAAGAATCATAGAGCATTAACTTTCTGGTATGTTTCCCTAACCTATTGCGAGGTGTAAAAAATGGAATAACCTTTTTCAGATAGGCAGGAGGGCAATATCTACAAAATACAAGGGAATAGTTAACATTAAAGTAGTGGTGTGGTGTCTTATTTCATGATCACGGTGAAAGTGCTAATGTGTCTTGGAGGGGAGAAAATTGTGAGGGGTTTCTAGATCTAATAAGCAGTGCACTGAGAGAGGAATAACCCTTTGATTAGGCAGATCTCTGCAAGCAGAATTAGTTCCATGCTTCTGCCCTCACGGTGCTGACTCAAATAGATAGATGTCACTTGGGTCATGTATTTCAATTTAGCAGTACCTAAAAGGGTTCTTTAGTGTGGGCGTCATGCACCATTTATTGAGAACAGTATCCGTTGTCATCCTTTAAATAAACTCCAGGCTGCTTTGTTTCTACCACACTGGTAGTACACAGCAGTGATTTTGTCCTCTCAGCATGGCCGTGACATGGAGGTGGTCCAGACACTCAGTGATCAAGAACCTCTTTCTAGTTGTAATCTGACTTTAAAAGAAGTTTCTGCATTTTCTCAGCATCATGAATTTGCTATATAACATTAAGCCTCTCCCTAGACATGTTACTGTTTAATTACCTACTGTACAGTATCATTTCATATGAGTTATAGAAGAACTGCAGTGGACTCCATGCAAACTTTAACATCACCCATGAGGTTATGTGAAGTTCCCACCTGTCCTGATGTTTTTGAACTTCATCTCCTCCCATCACTATGTCTAAACTCTTGTATGAGGCACTGTTGTTCTTGTATAATTCAGTGTCTGCTTCACTGCAGAGTTCCTCGGGACCAGAAAAGGATTCCCATACTGTATAAGAAAAAAAGAAAGAAAGACTATGAATGTCTTATTCTGCAAAGTTGAAAAGAGAACAATTTATTTGGGGAGCTGAAGGGAGTTTACATTAGCTGTACACTCATATGGTTTTTGGAGATATGGTCTAACATTATAGTTGTTTGTAAGTGCCAGTCCAGGTTTGTGATGCTGCCATAGAATTATAGAATACAGAGAAATACAAGCCATTCATAGATTTACTGCTCCTTCTCTTGCCCTTGCAGTATAGTCTTGAAAAGAAGTTATTAAAGTTGAATTTGTTTTAAGTGAGTACACTAAGTTAAATGGGTAGACATAACACTAATCCATGTCTGTAAAACCAAAGGTGTACCTATATGTTTAATTCAATCATCAACAATTTACAACATTGATTTGTATTAGCACTTGTACTTTCTTAAAACTCCTAAGCATAATAACTCGGTGGTCATTCTCCTTTTTATTTTATTTCTTTCTCCTATCTTACTTTGTAGATATTCTGGAATCATAAAAATTGAAATCGTTAGAGTAATCAGGCTTTTCTTTATTTTACAGAGGAGAAAATCTTTGTGTTCACTCACTGATATACCAGATTATTCTTTTCCTAGGTTAGTAGCAGAACTCAGCAATGAGGCCATTTTCCTATTTCCAGATCTTAGATGTTTTTTATCCTTCTTCCCTGTGTTACTGGGTGGTGTGTTGTTTGATGTGTATTTTTTTCTGGAGTGGATTTTTGTTTGATTGTGTTTTGGTTTGGTTTGGGTTTTTTGTTTGTTTCTTGTTTTGACCTAATGTTTTATTCCAAGTAGTTTCCTCTCCTTAAATATTGCAGTGGATGTGCTTAACTGATTAAAATAATGATGTTCTATATATGAAGCCTTTGACCATTCAAAATTACTTTGAATTTGTGACACTAATTGAATTTCTAAAGCACGACCACTGAAAACCAGTTTCTTTTAATAGAATATGTGTTGGGTGTTTAGTATGATAGTGCCTCTGTATCTATTCTTTCAGTTCGCCATGGTTGCCTGTGTTTCCAAAAGTATCAAATAAACAGTTCCAGAAATAAACAATTTATAAGTTTTTAATGTGGCATGGTTGGGAAGAATGGTATAAAATCACCTACTGACTGCTTTGCCTTGCCTGTTTTGTAAATCACATCTTTGTCAAGCGTATCCACATTGTATATGCTGCTTGCCAGTTGGTTACTTCATAGTCCTTACTTTCCTCAGTAATGGCCCCAGAATGCAAGAGTGGTGATGCGAGCAGTTGCGTACACCGGAAAGAAGTTTTAAAATACTTCCTTTAACTAAAATTTTGAAAGTTTTTGCAATAATATCAAAAGAAAAGTCATGCATTAAACTAAGAATCACATTGATTTACTATACTGATTGCTTACTGTGTTTGATTTATAAATTAACACTTATGCTAGGTATGTGAGCAGAGGAGAAAACGCTCACTCATATTTTTACTTCAGTGGAGGTACAGTTTTAGGCATCCACTGGGATCTGGAACTTCTACCCAGTGATGTCAAGGGGCCATTGTATTTTTGATCCTTTTGGGTCATCATTTTCTGTCACTCCTTGTTTTGCTTTCTGTGACGAAAGTATGATACACAAAAGGACAGAAATCAAACAGCAGTCGACATGAAAATATTGCAAAAGAGGGACAATGTCTTCAACGTGAGTGATCATTAGAGTATGAGGAGGGTGCATGCTTTATAAGGCAGAGTGGAGCAGATACATTAAGTTCAGTTGGCTACTTACCAAGTCTCATAAGGTAGAAGGAGGCTAATAACAAACCAGGCTGTAAGGACAGAAAGAACTGAGTTGAAAGCTAAAGAGATTTGTTGGTGAAATGGTGTTTGTGAAGAGGGCTAATGAGAAGTAAGAGAGGAGTAGGTTCTTACAGTCTCAGTGGAAACTTTTTCTTTACATACAAAACATATACAACCTATATTGTAACTGGACACTAGCTACTCTCTTCTGCTTGCAAATAGAAAAGCAGCCTTTCACCCCTTAGAGTTGGTTTTATATATATTCCAAATTCATGAAAAAATTAGGTTTTGATAGCAAAACACCAAAAAAAAATCTTTTTCCTGTTTGAAAAGCCTGAAGATGTATGTAGATACTGTGATTTATTTAAGATCATTTATTAAATCAAAGTGTTTATTTTCATTAACCATCAATTGACTCCTCAAACTATCAAACTTTTCCAATAAAAAAACTTTAGCTTCATGAATAGATCTTCTAGAAGTACCTTGTAAGTTGAGAAAAAATGTAAAAAGGAAAAAGGGAGTGTTTCACATCATGACTATCTAATTTGCCCAAATGTGTAAGTGTAACACTACAATAAATCCTACATTTAATTTCCAAAGTACTTAACATGGAACAACTGGATATATTACAACAATAAAAGTGGAAAGGGTAACATTTAATAGATATATTTTGACTTTTGAATAATGTGGTATTTGTGGAGGAAGCAGCCAATTATCATAACTCAGGCTTTTGAAGTTCTGTATCTAAGAAGAGTTATAAATATTAAATGTCAAAAGCATTTTTTGAAGAACTTCATTATTACTACTGCTATTTTGCATTTGTGCCACTTATTTGAGGCTAATGTCCTATGTTTTAAGAGGTATATATTTCAACCTGGATATTTTGATTTCAGACAAATTATCACATATATGTAAAAGCAAGTTGTAGTTTATAAGATCCTGCATTTTAACTGCAGTATTTTAATTTCATGCAGATTTTAGTGACAATTGTGCCTGATGAACTATTAAAATGTTAATTAAATAAGCTTAAGAAGTACTGAAAAATTACAGTACAAACTGTCAACTTTGCTAAATATGGCTCTAGGATTGAATACTGTTGGTAGTAAAGTCAATCAAAATTTCCTTCTGTGATGTCTTCCGCATATTATCATTTAGAACTTGTACAAAATGAAGGGATCACTGCCAGGAATATGGAATAAAGTTGCACATGTATTGCTTTCAGAGACCATCAGAGGTAATTTTTAAGAATGACAAATTCTAACTATGGAAAGTTAGTTACATTTCACACATCCTTCCATAATAAAATTTGCATTCATCAAAAGAAATTCTCTGAGGAATCTCTTCCTTATTAAACTCAGGTCCATCAGCTGCTCCATAGGAAGTTGTGGATCTCACTGTTGATTTGTTAATGACTTTGTAGAATCCCTTATTACCTACCAATAGACAAATGACTGCAAATGAGGCATTTTTCTGTTTCACACATGAAAATAATATAGCATATTAGTTTGTTAAAGCTACCATAGCAAAATACTAGAAATTGTACATCTTGAAAAACAGCAGTGTATTTATCATAGTTAAAGAGGTTACCAATCCAACATCAGTTTCTGGTTTTTCAGAAGACCGCCTACCCAGTTTGGAGAGGGGTTCTTTCTTACCACAGCATGTGATTTTTCCTCTCCGTGGGCACAGCCTTGGTTTTCCTCGTTGTGTACAAATTGCTTCTTGATGAGAATATCAGTCAGATTTTATTAGTTTCATTGTATAGACTGAGACCATTTAAACTTCTTTAAAGGTTTTTTTCACTTCTGTAAAGGGTCTCTGTCCAAACAGAGTCATATTCATAGGATTTTAACATGTGAATTTATGATGTTTTCAATTTATTTATTCAGTAAGGATCATTTTCTCATGAAAAAAATGTCCCAGTTGACAAGGTGCAATCTTTCATAAGCATTTAATCTCCATATCTCAATAGAAACCAGCACAGGTGTAACTTAACAATTGTTTGCTTAGCTTTTCAGTGCCTATTATGATTAAATGACCTTATTTTCAAACAATACTGGAACCTTACATCTGTACTTTTTATATAGAAAAAATATTAGTTGAAACAGTAAATTATAATTATTACAATTAGCATAATTTCTTCTGCATTGTGTTTTAATAGTCTTTTGCATATACCATATCTTTTCATTTTCAAGCAAGCATAGATAGTATCATTGCCCTTTTTATATATAACTATAGTAATATTCAGTGATTTGACTAAATATCAGATAACAATATCAGTGAAATGTCTCTTCTTTCCTAAAAACAGTCTTTAAAAATGTTAATATTGGATTAACTAGGCAGATGGAGTAGCAAAGAAAATGTCAGTAGCAAAGACTAAAGCAACAATTCCAACATAAAGCTAATTAATTATCCATTCCTGCACCAAAAATGAAAGAGACTAAAGAAATATAGATGGCATACTAGTGAAGCAACCTGAGGAGGTTAGCTGAGAGATGAGAAGTGAAAATACTGTGGTAAAGAATTGCAATTACGAGAGAATCAGTGTGTGAATTCATACCACAGGTTGAAAACAGTGTGAGTGAGTTAAATAAAATTGCATGTTTATTTATGTGGAGGGCATATAACATGCATGAGAAATCCACAGTTATATGGTTTAGAATAAAATGTTTTTTCAGTAGCTGCTATTAATAGCTAGTTAGAATTGGTATTATAATCAACATGTATACATTAAAAAAAAAAGTGTGTCATAGAAAGACTGTCACCTTCAGCAGGTGGGAGCAAGAAGATGTCTGGAAAGGTGTGAAGCCAGTTCAGCTGGTTCCTCTAGTTGGGTTGTCAGGTCACAAGTGAAAGAATCCACCCTTCTTTGGGCAGATTGAAGCATGATTGTTGTTCTCAAATGTGTCCTATGATCACAGGATAGCTCAATTTCAAGGTTCAAATTTGAAGAAAAAAAAAAACAGATAAATGATTTAGATCTAAATGCTAGCCCTACTTTTTAATAGCTTCGGCCTTGCTCAATTAATTATTAGAATCAGTTTCCTCATCTGGAAACAAGGATAGCCATAATTTCTACTTTAAAGAATGGTTGAATTGATTAAAATAAATGATGCATGCAAAATACCTAGCATAACACCTGGCTCATTAATTATTATTGCACAAAGGAAAGGGACAAGGACTATTTTTCTTGTGATATAGTATCTGTAGATGTAGAAGGTTGTTCTATTATTTTTAAGAAACCTGTGACATGATAATCATAAAAAAGAGCCCATGAGAAATGTACCCACCAAGTAGAGCCTCATTCTTGTTTTCGAAGTATTTCCTAAAGAATCATCTCTTTTTAATCATTTATCTTGTGGATAAATTCTGGCCTGTTAATGCAACTTATCTTAAAAGTGTGACATATGTTCATAACATCATGCTAAATTTATTGCAGAGTAGCCATATAGATAGATGAATTTTGTTATTTCTGTGTGTAAGTAATTGATTTGCACAATAATCATTGAGCAAAGCCCTTTATGTTCCTCAATAACCTAAAATAATCATTGTTAACAATTTGTAGTGTATCCTTTCTTTCTTTAAAAGTTGCATGTGAATATTTAAAACAAAATATAGATTTCTTTTTTCTTTACAGCATGTTTTATTCTAAAAATCGATCTCTACACTTAACCTACTATGTTAGGCACATTTATGTGACCATATTTATTTATGAAACATTTTGTTAAAAATTCATGTAAATTTAATGTAAAATAATAGTGGCTAACATTGCATAGCGTTAAATAGATCTCTTCATAAAGTGACGTATGCAATAGTCAACAACCTCAAAAGTTGAGTTTAAAAGATTATCCTCATTTTTTTTAGACCTGGGTCCTAATAAAAATAAATGGCCATCCTCTGGTAGCAGAGGTAGTAAGTAGCACAAGTAACATTTGAATCTGGGCGATCTGTACCTTGTGTCCTTACTCAGACAGATACAATAAAATATCCTACCTTGTCACTTTTAATTTTGATTCCATAGCCTTCAGATTTTACTCATGACTTTACGACCAAGTGAGGCGATTTTTTAAAATCATAGTTTCAGTTTTATTTGACCCAAATTGTGCTTTGAAAATATTTAATTTTTAAGAGCAGTTTTAGGTTCATGTCAGAACTGAGCAGAGAGTAGAGAATATCTGTTCACTCTGTGCCCCTACGCTCACTCTCAGCATCCTGCAGCCCAGAGAGACTTCCTTTGTGATGAATGAATCTAGACGGTGCATCCCTATCACCTAAGCCCATTCATTGTCTAGGGTTCACTGTTGGTGTTCATTCTTGGGAATGATAGAGATGCGCATCGACCATAATATTGCATAGAATTGTTTCACTGCACCAAAACTCCTCCATACTCGGTCCGTTTACCCATCCATCCCTCCCCTTCCTCTAATTCCTGGATTGTGTTGTGTCTTACATTTAAAATCCTTATCTGGGGTGTAACATAATCTTTCTTGTTGTAAGAGAATCCAGCAGTACTGTTCTTGAATAGAATATTAGAGGAATAAAATCTTGAGGTCAGAAACAGAAGTAATTTTTATCCTCTTTATCAGTACTGATGCAGCTTATTTTTGTGAGTTTTTGTCTATCATAAGATTTCACAGTGTCAAATAATGTCAGAATTCAGCATTCCTATATGGATCAAAATTCTATTATTTTGGAATTTAACATGAGTTTTATGTGTAGCCTTGCAAAATTAATATATATGCATTGTATGTTTCTAATCTTGTCTTATTTAGTTTATTAAGATTTTAATACCTGATAAGTTTACCCAAACATAATCATGAAAAATATATTTTCAGGGCCAAGGATTTAGCTCAGTGGCATAAGCATCTGCCTGGCAAGCACAAGGTGAAAGACTGTGAGTTCAATCCCTGGTACTAAAAAATATATATAGAGATAGAGATAGAGATAGAGATAGAGAGATGTTTGTATATTTTTATCCTTAATTTACTGTTGTAATAATTTATATTGAGGGAATTCCTAATATTGAAATCTCCTTGTATTTTTAGCTTAAACCTATTTGGGAAGATTTCATACAGGTACCCAGAAAAAAGCAGAGATACCTATTTTATTTACAGACAATGTGAACTTTTCGCCAAAACTTTAAAGAGACAAAGAAGATGACTACATACTCATTAAGGGAAAAGTCCAAGAAGAAGAGATAACAATCATAAATATGCACCAAACATAGGCTTACCCAACTACATAAAACAAGTATGAACTGACATGAAAAACCAAATAAGCACTAACACAATTGTAGTGGGGCACCCTAATACTCCACTCTCACAAACGGATTGATCAACTAGACAAATATTAACAAAGAAATATTAGAATTAAACCAAGTCTGTGAAAAATTGGACTTGGTAGATGTCTACAGAGTGTTCCAGCTCAGAACACCAGAATACACACTCTTCTCAGCTCATATTATCTGACTATAATACAGTGAAACAGGAAGTCAACAAGAAAGGACACCTCAAAAACTGCATTAACATGTGGAAATTAAACAACACCTTCTGCACAACCACTGGATCACAGAGAAAATTAGAGACAAAATTAAAAAGTATATACAATCAAATGGTAATCTGGAGACAACATACTGAAACTTACAGGATGCAAAGAAAGCAATCCTGCGTGGGAAATTTATAGTGATGAAATCACACATCAGGATAAAAGAACAAGCTGAAATAAACCAACTAATGTTGAACTTCAGATTTCTAAAAACAAGAATATATAAATAAATAATATATGGCTCACTTGTTCTCTGCATTTATTAGGACTCAATTTGTGCACACTGAAAAGAATTTTGACTGTCCTTGATATTCATAGAAATTTTTCTTTACTTTACCATTGTAACTTTTTTTTGGATTTTTTTTTTATTTAAAGAGAAAAACAGAAAAAGGATAGAAATATTACAGAGTTTCAAGAAAAGAAGATAAACAGTAAGAAATCACTAGTTGATAAATTACATATTGTTCTTTTAGAGATAGTTTTTCAAGTTACAAAATTAAAGCACACAAAGTAGACACTCAAGCAGAGAGTGCAAACAGATCTGTTCAACAATCCAACAAGAACCTAGAAATATGGTCATCAACCCCACACACCTAAACGTACATGAAGCTATATCTTTTCTAGCACTTCCTATTTCCTCTTTTTTTACAATAGCAATTATACATTTTTAAAATTTTATTTAAAGAGAAGAAAAAAAAGCAAATCAGAAAAAAGGGTAGCAACAATACAAAAACCTAAAACCATTGTAACTTTTATATTATTTTACACCTTCATTTTTGGGTATTTATAAAGGTTAGTTTATTTTGCAGTTTCAGTTAATATAGTTCCTAAATTCAGGTTTTATGATCATGTTTCAGTGTATGCAATTGCTCCAAGTATTTAAGATCTGATTAGTTTGCATTTATTTGACCTCATAGGATGTATGTTTAAAACCTTCCTATATTGAGAATTTCTAATCTAACATTTTCTGGATTTTCAGTATAGTGTATATACAGATGAAGTATATATTTTGCTAATATTTTTAGGGATCCTTTAAAGGAAATCACTATTTAGATAGCATTTACATGATGAAAGTTGGTACCCATGTGTACATTTTAGTATATTTTAAGTGATAAACATTATTAATGTGACGTTTAAAAAACTCATAGTGAGCAAGAAAATTTAAAAATCTGGAAGAGAGAGTTACACCTTTATCAATTGAACAATATGAAGATTTTATATACAAAATAAAGACTATAACATGAATCAAACCCTAACAAGAGAGATGGATTGAGTTTATGTACAATTAGTTGCTATACATAAAATACTAAAATTATGAATTAAAAGAAACAGCGATGTGATGTATTATAGAAATAAAATGATCTGCATGGAATGGTATCGTTGTATCGTGATAAGTTTGATTTCTCTTTTGGAGACATAGAGACAGTTTTTTGTTTTTTTTACTTTTATGTATGTTTACTGTTGTATGTGTGTTGTGTATGTGTGTGTGTGTTGTGCAAATGGAGGTTTAAGCAACTATATTATATTAGTGTGATAAGCAGAATAATGATTCAGCATTATATCTATATCCTAACTTCTGAAGTATGTGAACACATTACTTTTGGTACATAAAGAGTTTAGTGGTGTAATTACTCAAGGACATAAAATGGAGAGCGTTTCCCAGATTACCTAGGAAGCATAATGCAATTATAAGGGCCCCCTATAAGAGGGAGAAGCAAGGAGAGAAATTTGAAAGTGCTATATTTATGTCTTTGAAGGTAGAGTGAAAGGGGAGTTGCTCAAAGGATATCTTTGAAATAGGATACGATTAGATATTATTTTGAACTGCCTATTGTTTCAAAAGAGAGGGAAAAGGACAAGAAGTATGGTTTGCATGGGAACTAAAAGCATTTATTTCAAACTATTTTAATTTAGCTAATCTTCACAATATTTATGCAGTATAATATACTAATTGTAATCAAATCATAGACATTTATGTCTTTACTGAAACAATTAGAGATGTGCTCAGATATCCATGTCTCATATGTTTATTAGAGACCTCCAGTAACTAGAAATTAGAAAAATCACAAAGTAGAGTGATTAAAGAAGTTAGAATTATCTATGACTGGGAATGGTAATGTATCTATTTACTTTTTCAAAGATATGTAATGAAAAAGGAAGAAGTGTATGAAGGAGTAATTTTAAAATGTCAAAACCTTACTATTTCATGAAGACTCTATAACTTTCATACAGTTAGAATGGCTTGGCCATTGTAGGTGTCCGTATGTTTGCAGCCTACCTGACATAAGCATAAATATAAAGAAAGCATGATAAAGTAGGTCAAGCCTCCAAGAATGGACAAAAGAATTGTGTTTGGACGATAAAATTATGGTTTGCTGTTCTTTTCTTATTTTCCCTTTACTATTTTTTCAGATTACCTATATTCATCTTGCCTCAATGTCTTACTTTTGATAAGAAATACATCACTTAAATAGCAGCAAATTTTTAATGTGTGACGAAATGAAACTCATGGCTCTTCTGAACATGGTCATGGCTATAAAGAACAAATAGTACAATTCCACCTTAACCAACCTGACCTAACAGAATAACCCTAAACCAAGCCTAAAAATAGTAAAACCAAGTACGTCAGTGCTGTGTTTTCTCTTCCTGTTTCCATTCTTGCCTTTTGATTTCCACTTGAAAATTGTGTCTGAGAGGAGAAATATCCAAGTCTTGTTACTCTACTTTCCTTGACCCTTCACTGCTATTTGCTTTGTCCACTGTAGTGTTAGAGTTGTACCAGTTGTAGATTTCATTTTCCTAAACATATGAATTTTCTTCCCATTTTATTGAATCTACATCTGTGTAATAAATATCACCAGTTATGCAGAAGTATACACTTAACAATTCCTATACTTTCCTAATCTGGTACACAGTAGGGGTTCAACAAATGTTCCTGTTCTCTTTTCCTTTTTCAATATCTATCTACAATATATATCACACAATATTTTGCGTCAGAATTTGTGAAGTACAATGGTAATTATTCTATAATAAACAAAATTTTAATTTTATTTAAATGTAATTTTAATCAAATTTAATTAGACTTTATGTTTCCTATAATTTTTACAATTGCTTGTATTTCAAATAATAGAAATTTGATTACCACCTAATATATCCTAAAGTACTAAGGGTTTCTTGAAAATTTGTTAATTCATAGATATACTCTCTTAATTTGATGGATTTAGAGCTAAGAGAAGCTATTCACCAAATGTATTAGTGTTTTTTTCTTTAACCACAGCTAGATATTTTTATTTCCATGAATCACATCACACTTTAAGAATTAAAAAATCAGTCTACAAATAACTTTGTGCTATTTTTTCACATTGGAAGAGTTGTTAGTACAGTACCTCATAAATTATGTAATTATGTAATTCATGTAAGTGTGAAAGGTGATCTATAAATATACTAATTGGACTCATAGACAGCCTCATGAATCCTTACTAGAGTAAGAGAAATGGGTAAAGGTATGTTAGAAACTGTTTACACTTCATAATGAAAGCTTATAATTACATGTTCATACTATGACTTCGTCTTGAGTCAGCAGCAAGACTTTTTGTAACTCCTAATACTATGCCTAGGACAAATCATGGTACATTTAGTTCATCTAGAATTTCTGCTCTTTCTAAAAATCTTAATGTAAATTCTAAAAGTATGAATTTCTAACTAGAAATAAATTGTAATTTCTTTTAAGTTATAAATACAACAGATATATTATTTTATTATTTTTTATCTGGTTCTGAGATCACTCAGTGGTTTTATATATTGTAAATTCAAAATTTTTATAAAATTTCCATTATTATCTGTAAGAATGCTTTCGCTCAGATTCATTGCATGTTTTGCATGCATTCAGGCATGATATAGAGGAAGATAAGTTATTTGCACAATTGCCCATTCAATACCAATACACTGAGGTAAACTGAAATTTATATAGAATCATTCATTTAAATAATGCCAAATTTCTAGGCATTTCTAAGAAAACAAATTATATTTATTTTAATATTTTTCTCTAGAGTGAAAAATTATAAATGTAGCTCAAGAATGAGTCAAGAAGTTTTGCCCATATGATTTTTCCTGACCCTATCTCAGTTAGAGTAATAACATTTTGTAGTGTGATATTATGAGTAAGTATAAAATTTTGATGGAAATAACTATTATATTCAAATAGAAGACATAACTAACAATTCTTGAACAAAAGTTCAACAAAATAATAAGAACCCTAAATACTTCAACATGGTTTGATTCTAACTTACGAACATTTAAAAGATGTCTTTGTCTCCAATTAGAGACTGTCACACTCACTCATCTTAGAGGCAGTGCTAATAATGATAATCAACCAAATTTTCATGTCCCAGAAAAATGCATTCTGAACACATAAACTCTACTTGTCTGCTTGATATAATGTGTAAAAAATCACATATGTTAGCAAACCTCTACCATGGGACATCTGTGCAATCAATATGTGAACATTAATCAAAACTATTTTAACAATATCTGATAATGTAGGCTGATTTTCAAATGAACATATCTTTAAAATATAATTATTAGCATATGCCAAGAGAGTAAAGTGCTCATTCCTCACCAATAAGCAAAATTCATTTCCGTTTAGATACTTAAATTAAGCCAATCTGATTTACCATTGTCATATAGATTATGTAAGTATGCTTAGGAAATGAAAATGATATGTCAAATCAAATAACCATAACAGTAAAATATTTAATAATTTTTCCCATAGAAGCTGGGTGTTTTTGGTGTATTCCCATAGAAAATAAAAAGATTGTTGGATAGAAAAATAAGAATAAAAAAGGATTGAAATACAAATAGGAAGATGTACAGTCATGTCTGTTTTAATTGCAGCATTCAACTGTAAATTTAAACAAAAATTTCAAGATCAATCATCAATTTTCTATGACATTCTTTCTTTAATAAGGTTGCTTTATATGTTAAGATTTGTTTTCTTCTTCAAGTGGAATTATATATCAACTGATGATAAGATCACTAGCAGCAGATGAATGAAAATTCGATTTACGTTGGGTAGATACACCATTCTTTATAAATAATCTCGCAAACTGATACAGCAAGTGTCTATAATTCTGGCATGTTTGACATTCCCATTCAGTCCAGCAACTTCTTGACACAGATCTAATTTGTTACTTCTTGAAGGTGTTGCTTGAAGTTCCCTTCTACTTGACAGGTGTGTGACAGTTTAGCCACACTCAGAGTTTACAAAATGGGAAAAGAAGACATTATCTAAACCTCTGTGGAATATCCATTGTATGTCATTTTATGATTTTGATAACATCCAGGACTTTGTGTTCCTCTAGATATTGACTAAGACACATTTTTTGGCTTTTTAAATATGAAGATATATTTCTGTTATACTTCAACTTTTGATTTGGCTTTCTTGAAGTGTCAATCTTGTTTCCAGTAACTATAACTCAAACTTACAATGTGATTTTGTATAGGAAATTAGATAGAAGTGCAGCTGTACTTATTCACTCTGTTTTAGTCAGCTTAGACCAACTACAGGAAACTGCTGTACACTAGATGGTACTTAACCCATAGAAATTTATTTCTTACAGCTATGAAAACTGGAAGTCCAAGATCAGCATGCCCAATATAGTGAGGGTCTGGTGAGTTTCTCTCTGTGTATATAAAAATTGGTGAAGTTTTGTATCCTCCCATAGTGGAAGGAGGAGAAGCCAGCCACAGATAGGGCTCTTTTGGACCCCTGCAGTTAGTCCCCAGTGTCCGCAAGGTGTCACAGCATATGGTAAAGAGAAAGAAGAAGAGACCAAATGGCGATGCAACAGGGAATTGGGATGACCCAGTTGTTCACAGGTAACAAAAGGACTCAAGTCAACTCTGAACCTTAACTTTTACCAGTGGAAGAGAATGGTGAGGGGATTAGAAGATGACTGAGAGGCTGATGGTTGTCTTATGCTAATGAGAGTTTTTATGTTGATGAGGATGGTAGTGAGAAATGGGAGGTTACCAGGGAGTTTCTTCATTAAAACCTTGCTCAAAGGACAGGACACGGACTGCCAGGGACATCCTCTAGACTTGATTTATAATCTGTGGTCCTGTAATGCTTTCATTCTTTTGTTTTGATTTTTTTATTGTTTTTTATACTATTTTGTTTTGTTTGAATTTATTGTGTGTGAAGGTACAGGCAGCTATTTAGAAGAAAACAAGAGACATTATGGTAGCCACTGTTGATTTCCTGTTGTCTTGTTTTGATATCCTGTGTTGCTTGCATTGTTCTGTTCTGATCTGCTTTGTTCTGTTTTATTTTTGATTTATTCTCTTTAAAGAAAGAAAGAAAAAAAAAACCCAACAACTTGTGGTCCCTGACACTTGACTTCTTAAAAGCACACTAGTTCCAATCACAAGTCATCTATTCTGTAACCTAATTAAGGCCCCAGATCCACCTCCAAATAGCATCACATTGGAGACTGGATTTCAATACAGTACTTGAAGGAGACACATTCACTCATGACGCCCTCTGTTTTGTACTTAAGATATTAAAGATGTTGATATTTACCATACAAATTATGCTCTCAGTATCTGGTGTCTTTCAGACATTCTGTTATGTATTATTCTGGTTTTGGAGACACATTTATATTCATGCAGACTCTCAAATTTCTTTATTCATTGTAATGGATATACATCTATATTTTTAGAGATAAGAGCATGTGATTTTGTTCAAGGAGCAGGCAAAATCCATTTCCAAGATAAAAGTTATTAATATAAAACTGGGTTTCTAAAGGAAACAGCCTTACATAAAAAGTGGCTCATAAGCATTAAAGTGACATGTGCGAAATCCTTGACATAAGATTGAAAGATTGGTTGTAACTGATCCGATTATATATGTCGAGCCTAATTAATCATCTACATTGGTCCTGTCAGCCCCTGTTCCTACTTATTGATACCTTAATAACATAGCATTACATTGCTAAAGCCATGCCAAGAAACTTTTCCTTGTTCTTTTCATCTGAAAACTCTGTTCGTACAGATGTAATGCAAAGTCCGTGAAACATCTTAGTGCTACATTCATCCTGTAGTGCAGCATTTGCTCATCTTCCTATACATACAGTATTACATTTTGCATTAATGTCTTTACTAATGCCTAATTTTAGGCTGAATCTTATTTCACTTTTGGTGAATGGAGCAGTTAGATGATAACTAGGAAGGAGACACTGCAAAGTAAGTGAGCAAAGAAACTTTAACATAAATAATCAGAAAATAGAATATTAGATTACTGTAGGTCAGCTTAGTAATAATTAAAGAGAACTCTAAATAATATAGTGGTACCTTAATACTTGTCATTCATTAACTGGTACTGCGTGCTATAAGGAGTCACAAAACCAATAAACACTAAACAAATCATTTTGGCTAGTAGGGGTAGCGAGTTACAGGCAGTCAACACTAGCAAACTCTAGCTTGTGTGTCTAGTACCAAATCAAGAGCAAGTACAACACAAGGACAAATCAATTTTTTTTGCATCAAAATATGCCAAGAACCACATTTTCAAAGTTGCAGAATTGTTGAGTGCTAACCTATGACTGTATAGGAGTAGCAAGTATAACATGAAGCCTTTGCTTCTAGAGCTGAGATCTGCTATCCAAGAGTAACTTCCCTACCCTTTGTAATACTGATAAATGAGGCTGATAAAGCCTCATTTGAAAGGATGACCATAGGGGCAGTAGAAATATTACTGAGATACTATGCTAGAAGAACTTGCTGCCAACTTTCTTCTGGGTTTCCGAAGAAGCTACCAATAGAAAAAGTCCAAAGAAAGACCACTTTTCTGCATAGTACTTCTGAGGGAATGCCAGGGAAAGCTATTTACACAGACCTGCCTTACTGGCAATAAGGCCTATACGATGTGAAAGGCTAATGGAAAGTTCCTTCCACAGTAGATATTATACCTTGATACTTTCTACAAAGCAAGAAAAAAAGGCTGCAGAATAAATTATCCGCAGGAAGCACTGTAGCTTGAAATTCACTATGAAGGCTGCAGAGGAATGGCAGAGCAAGCTATTGGCTGATAGGTACTGTTGACCACCATGTGCTATATGAGCCAGTGCTGCCCAGTATTTGCACAGTTGAGGTGCTGGGGAGACCAGTGGATTGGGGTGGAAATAGAAATCTTTGTTATGCCAGTGTCATTTACTGACAAAGCTTAAAACCTTCAAATTGACACAGCAGAAATATTCATAACACCCACCTCTCTTATTGTACAGCATGCAGCGGGGGATTGATTTGGATCTGCCAGTGAATTAAAACTGGCAGTGTGCTTATTTAATGGCTCTTTGAAAAGGGCTCAAAATCTGCTAGAAGAGAAAAATATCTTGTTATCACTCCTTTCTTGCTGAGGATGTACAATTGTCCATATAAATGATAGTGAAAAACATATCCATGTGGCCACTTTTTTGTTTATAGTCTCATTTATGTCATCTAAGTCCCATCTATCATTCACATGAAAAAGACAGATGACCTTTAAAATAACTAGACCTATATAAGTGTACATTCATTTTACATAGTGTGTTTTGAGCATATGTGTGTAAGAAGTGTTAGAAAGATAGGGTAAAAAGATAGGGTTCAGCTCCGGGAGAAAATGGTCAGTCCCACCCCTGCACACACTCCAGCTGCCATCTGGAGGATTTACACTGCTGGTATTCAGTGCAGGTTGGGAAAAGCAGCAGCCAGCCCCACACCAGTTTACCGAACGGCCACCATCAGATATCAGTAGCCAGCACTTGCCTGGAGAACCAGTCATACTTAGGAGAAATTGTAGTCAGTGAGGGTCTCACTAACTGTTTGTCCAGTAGAACCCAGGAAAATGTCAAGACAAAGAGGGAACAGGCAGACTCTGGCCTCCAACCCATACAGAGCAAGTCAAGCAGAGGCAAACGCTGAAGACATGGGGAGTCGCACACCTGAAGTTTCTGAAGAGATGGCAACTGAAGTAAAGAAAGTACTGCATGAGGCTATAAAAGAAATTAAAACAGAAATACTATCTCAGGTAAAAGAAGAAACATAATAAAAACATATGAAAAACATAATAAAACCTATGAAAAACATAATAAAAGAATTGCTAAGCACCTCTAAAGAAGACATAAAAAATAGAGAGGCACAGGAAAATGAGGGAAATCTTGAATGAACAATACAAAAACAATTTAGAATACATGAAACAGATTCAAAGAGATATCCAGGAAATTAAGAACTCTATTAAAAGCTGGCAAAACCACTTGAAAGAAATTGAGGATAGACTTTCAGACCTTAAAACAGGTTTGTGGCTTACAATCAAAAAAGGAAAGATCCCTTATAAATAAGAAGGAGCCAGGAAATAACAATTCAACAGCTGCAAGATGATGCAAAGAAAAATAACTTAATAAATGTCAGTGAAAAAGCAGGAGTCAACACAAATGACATAAAAAGTCTACTTGCAGAAGTAATGGCGGAAAACTTCCCAAGCATGGGAAAAAGACCTGACATAACAGATAAGTGAGGCTTATAGGAATCCAGATAGCTATAACCAAAATAAATCTACACCCAGACAGATAATAATCAGCATGCCAAAAAACCAACACAAGAACAGAATATTAAAAGCTATTAGAGAAAAGAAAAAGGAAAATCCATCAGAATCATGACAGACTTCTCAACACAAACCATCCAGTCAAGAAGAGACTGGAGTGAAGTATTTCAAGTTCTGAAAGAAAACAGTTTCAAATCCAGAGTGATGCAATGGAGAAACAAGATACTTCCATGGCAAAGAACAACTGAAGGATTTATGAATAACACCAAACTAACCCTACAAAAATACTGAAGGACATTCTAGAGAGAGATACAAATGACCACCATCCCAGGAACAGTGGCAGAGGGGAATCACCAAGTGGGGCAAGCAGTTGAATGGAAGGGAAAAGTCAGGATCCAATGGCAAGAAAATAGCAAGGCAGACATGAGTCAGTCAATAACCATTAGTGTGGATGACCACAATTCACCAATAAAAAGAAACACAGGCAGACTGGATCAAGAGACAGGGTCCATCAATATACGTTTTACAAGTAACACATTTAATTCAAAAGAAAATTCATAGACTGAAAGTCAAAGGAGAGAGAACAATGCTCTATGTGAGGGGGAACCAGAAACAGTAGGGGTAGCTTGCCCAACATCTGCAGAGTGGATAAGAAAGATATGGTACTTTTACAATGGAGAGCTACTCAGCTATAAAGAAAGATAACCTTGATACTCTTGTAGGTAAATGGATACAACTTAAGATTATGCTAGTGGGTAAAATGGTTCAGAGTCACAAGGGTGAACACCGTGTTTTCTCCCTAGTATAAAAAACTAAAGGAATTAGTGGGATCCAAAATGTACAATACATACTGTGAAAGTGAAAGGGCAGGAAATGTCTAAAATGGGAAGGCAGTGGACATCATTAATCTATTACCCTGTTTTGAAACCCTGTATTTTTTCATTGTTCTGTTTAGTTTGGTTTTATTCTGTTTTGTTTTGTTTGATTTTACTATAGTAGTCACGGACCCTGTTTCAAATATAACAAACTATATTATGGTAGCCATTATTGTTTTCCTAGTATCTTGTTTTGAAGCTCTGTATCACTTTCATTATTTTATTTTGATTGATAATAATTTATTTTGTCTTGTTTGATTGTATTATGTCTGATGATATAGGCAGCTACTTTGAAGATAACAAGAGGTATTATGGTAGCCACTGTTGTTTTCCTGTGATCTTATTTTGAAGTCCTATGTTGCTTTCATTGTTTTGTTTTGACTGGTTTTATTTTGTTCTGTTTTTGTTTGATTTTTATTATGCCAGATAGTATGGGCAGTTATTTTGAAGATAACAAGAGGCATTATAATAGCCATTATTGATTTCCATTTACCTTGTTTGGAAGTGCTGTATCACATTCATTGTTTTGTTTTGATTGACTTTATTCTGTTTTATTTCATTTGGTTTTATTTTCTTCAAAAACACCCAGTTAAATCCTGTCTGATTAATAAAGCTAACCAATATCAAAGTTAGTAACATGCACTCACCAAAAATTTGAAGAGAGCTACTTTAAAGGTCAGAAAGATAAATGACAGATTTTAATATTGGCAGGTTAAAATGTTGTTCATAACTTTAAGAAGAAGATGCCAGCTTGATTTTTCAGCTAATGTACATACAAGTATTCACAGGAAATTTTTTTTAGGATTTCATATTTGAGTGCTGTAAAATATTTAATAGCACATGTTAATGCCTGAAATTTTTTAATCATAATATACCTAGAGAGTTTTTTAAAATGCATTTTACAGAGGCATTCTCTTCTAATTTAGTTAAATTAAAAACTTTACTATCTTTGATTCATATTAAGGCATGCTTCCTTGCTTCTAGTTTTGCAAATGATTTTCAAGACTACAGCCAGGCAAAATATATATCAGGATTTACTTAAGTTGCAATAATAAGAAGACAGGAATGTTTGCATAGCTAAGTATTCTAAAGTCACAAATGATTTAAGTTGTTTTAAAGAAAATGTATAGGAAAAAATTGGTACTAAAAGAGTTCAGGAACTTGTTTTCAGCAGCTCAGTTCAGATCCTACATTTTTCATGCAATATCAGAAAAAAAAATTATCTTAAAAGCATAAGTAACTCTTCCAAAAAATAGGAATTCCAGTAGTACTGATTGACATGAGAACTTCAGTATATTTATTGAAATATTATAAACAAAATGTAACTCATTAATAGAGTAAAACCTCTGACTGTATTTAAAAATGAGGACAGATACATTTACAATAAAAACCATTATTTAAAAGAATAGAGATCAAGTGTACCTGTATCTCAATTTTCAACTCTGTTGAAATCTGAAATTTTGTATGTAACTATCTAGATGTTCCTCACGCACCTAGCACTGTGTCTACTACCTTTTCCCTAGGACCTGCTCCTCCTTTGTAAGCATCTTTGATAATTTTTTCTGACTTTCATTGAATTATCTAATTTGGAAACCCTCAAGTTACCTTTATATCTTCACACATGCCTCATCGAACTGTCTGAGTTGTGTTGAATCTACCCTCTCCAATTCAGTTTGATATATATTTCCTTTTTCCTGTTTATCCTTCAAACATTCTTCCCCTCTATCACAAGTAAAATCTTTCTGGCTATTTCTTAATTCGACTTTATTCCTCTAGGTTTCCAGTATACTAAGGTATAAATAAGTCCTTACCTTCATTATCCACCTTGCTACAATTTTTAAAAAATCAAAATGTGATCACCTCACTCCTCTGTGTGAAACCCTGACTGCCACACTTTCAGCCGTACCTCCCAAGATCGAGCCTACCCTTGGTAGGACGCAGTCAGTACCCTTGAAGTCTCGCTGCCACCTCCATGTCTAGCCCCATTTTCCTTTATTCCTACAAATGTCTAATGGCCGTTTCCTCATTAATTTCACTTTGTTTAAATTATCATGATTTTTCACGCTTCTGTGTTTTGAAAATCCTACTAAATTCTTGTGTTATCGATTGTAAGCGATAGGATAAGGAAGTGGGGACATATACCCAGGGATTTCATATTTCCTGTCCTGGTTCACAGAATTATAAACAGTGGAGCTAGGTCAGATTTGCTTCATTAAGAGTTATTCTTTCAAAACAATGCTGTGAAACAATCAGTTTTGTGTGTGTGAAACCTTTCTTGACATGTCTGTTGACCATGCTCCTGTTTGTTAGCATTATTTACATCGATCTCTCTTCTCAGGTATTATCCAAATCTTGATTTGTTGTTTTTATATCTGATATTCAGTTTGGACTATACATTAATAAAGGGTATAGCACTTTTGTTATCCTCTCCTTTTGCCAGCATATCCAGTAAATTTTATTTAAATTCATAAGTGAATTGATCTTACAGATTACACCTTCTATTTTGAATTCTTATTATCTGATCCAAGAGGAATAGAAATGCCCTTATCACTGTGTTACTTTTGCATTCAGAAAGTGTATCAAAAGGAAAAAGCCATTTGAGTTGGACATCAGAGTGTAATAATGAGATTTTGACATATGGAGGTTCAATGAGAAAAGGCACAAAATTCATCTTTGGAAGATAGGAGATATCGCACCTTTTAAAATGGACAATTAACAGTCTGGTTTAATATATTGCTTGGAAATTATCTTACAAAATTATTAACTATTTAACTTTCATTGAGATTTATTTAGCCTAAAGGATATGACAAAATATGCCCAATAATTGGAGGACTCTCTATCACATTAACATTACATTACATTATTTCATTGGAATCTCTGACTCCTCAGATAAAACATTATCTCTGGAAGATTTGCTTCTCGTTGTGTGTGATACATATGAAGCTTATGTAAGACACATTCAATTTATCTTTGCCAATTACATGTTCATAATATATGTTTGAAGTGTCTACTGTATATGAATGTCTTGAATCCAAAGCAACTATATACAGTAATTATAATTTTATGTCATTATTGTCCCCTATATAATAATTTTACAAAGTATATTTTATTTTTCTCATTTTAATTTTTTTTATATTTATGCAAATTTTTATTTAGAGAAAAAAGCAAAACAGAAAAAAGGGTAGAAATAATGTAGATTTTGAAAAAAAGTAAAAATTTATTAGTTGATAAATTACATAGTTACCTTAGAAGTAGTTGAGCAACTACTTTCTCATTTTTAAATAATGAGGAAATCTGTATTTCAAGTGTCTCCTTCTTACTATGTACCGGTTAATTGTAATGGTAAGTAAGTGCCGGACTCTGATGCAAAACCATTTATTTCTGTATTACACCTAAACCCTTTCTTCAACAGGATAATTCTATGTCTCAGCTTGAGCAAAGGATATGAGAGTAGGAAAGCATGTTGTTTAGAGAATTTAGATAGAAAGTGAACAATTTTGGCCAAATCACAGATTCTCAGTGCTATATATACATCAGAACCACCCAAGGGACATTTTTAAAGATTATACTCAGTTATCGTCACAAGGACAAAACAGTCCCTGGAAAGGGGCTGGCATAAGAACTGTTTTGAGCTTCTTTACATTCTGATCTGAGGCCATTACTGAGAACCACTAGATACAAGAGAAACACACAGAGCACAGCATGGCCGTGAATGCTGTTTTGGAAAGAATATTAGAATCAAGTCTGCTAGGAGAACCCCGGCTCCTGACTCAGGAACTCTATTCCTCTAAATCTGTTTCCTCTTCTATAAAAGATGGAAAGGAATGAAAACATGCAAATGCTTGATATTCAGAGCAAGTTTCACTGATGGTAATTCTTACTATTTAAAAAGCCAGAAAAATAAATTTGAAAAATGATAATAGAACTACATTGTGGAAATATCAAACTATTAAGTACAGGAGAAGATATCATTATAATAGTGCAGAGAATGAAAACAAATGGGATTATGAATATATTTTTATCCAGATGCTCATAATATTTTAAAAACTGTTCACATTCACTTTGCAGTAAGTAATCCTTGGTATTAATTAGAGTTTTTAATTGGTATAAGCTTATAAATTCTCAGTATCCCAGAGAAAGGATGAGTCTACTTCTGATAACATATGCATAATTATGAGAATTCTTCTCTGTTTTGTTTTACTATTATGTATGCTTCAAATGAATGAAATTTTAAATGCTCGAACTACCTGTGGAGTTTATATTCTCTAAAGACATTTACAATTTTGATTTAATCTAGAAATGTCAAACAATAATGAAAGATTTACATATTGAAACATTTTAACTTTGAATTTCCATTTGCTTGTTACCATAGCATTGAGACGAGAAAATGAATGAACCCTAGGTGGTTCAGTGGTGTTTAGCATGGAAGGTATGGTGAAATCCTTCCAAGTTTTCACTGAATGCTTCCTTTGTAACACAATGTATGTGTTTAGAATCATATAGGAGAAGAATGAGGGAAACCTGGTGAACTCCATGTGACTAGATTTTTAAGAAGTTTGAAAGGAATTCTAATTCTGTACCTTATAGTCTCAAGCTGAAAGTCAGAGGGGAAGGAAGTCACCCTATCGGCATAAATGTGAAGAATCAGAGAAGCTCAGATACTGTTAGAGGAGTTAGGGCAAAGGCCACCAGGAAGGCAAGCAGACACTGGCCCCAGAAGGGTAATGAGAGGCGATGAGTTATGATGAAACCAGGCAAAGAAATTTATTCTCACTGGGACCCCAATTGGAAGGGCAGAGGTCTAGTGGCCTCGATATATTTGCAAAGTGTTTATCAGAGTTGCAGGGTTGTACAACAAAAAAGGTGTGTAGGGGCATCTATTGCTAGCAATTCAAGTCTTAGTTTGCACAATATTTGCAGACCAGCGATGGCCAACTTTATTGACCCCTACAAGGATGATTGGTCATAAGATGTTCATCAGTTAGAACTATTTTACCTGGAAATGCTTAGTAACTAGGTGGGAGAATGACTCAGGAGAACTCAGGGAAAAATGATGAAAAGGCAAGACGGAATCAGGTATAATCTCAGCGACAAAACGGAGTTAGTTTAGTGACATGACTTTCCTGTCTCAATTCAAGACACAGATGAGATGAGCACAAACAAAAACAGAAAACATGGTCACAAAGTCTTCAGTTTATTATGGTTCTTGGTAGACGTGAGTAGTTAGTGTTGGCTGTAGAGAACTTGTAGAATGTGATTGGCTTGCTGTGGAATAGATACTCTAAACACTCTGGAATACTGGGTAACGGAATGTTTTCTGCTGTATCTTTCAGAAGATAAACATCTTCGTTTCTTTTGAAATGTTTCCTTGCACTAAAGTTGCTGTTTTAGGAAACACTAATGCATGTGTAAATATTTTCAACATTCCATTTATTTCAGATTAAACTTTTTGAAATTATTGACTATTGAAATAACATAATTAATCATTTTAGTATAAGTTGTATAAGGTTTCCACCCTCTTGTGTTAACTTGTTATCAAAGTGAATGTCTGAAATTTCAAAACAATAATAAATTTCAAATTAAGAAAGCATACCTGCATTATTAAAATTATCTTCCTGATATATGCACTTTTAGAAAGCTAATTACAAAAATTATTCATATGTGGAAATATATAAAAGATAATCTGAATTTTAGTGAACACAGTGAAAAAGCATTGGGCAAGTGAATTTAAACTCAGATGTATGTGTGGACAATTTGAAATTTATGTATGCTTCAAAAATAGATATTTTCAGTTGATACATTTAACATCTAATTGTTTTGGTTTAATCCAATATAATTTAAACCACATCTTTTATATATCAATTTTAAAAATTCTAAAATTATTTTGTAAATAATTTCAACACAGAAAAATATAGAGAAAAGTGGAACCATGAGAAGTACACTAAAATTATGACTGTTAATACCTCTCACAATGAGAAAAAAAAGACACCAATAATTTGTCTGTAATGAATAATACCTTTTGTAAATGGTAAAATGAAAAATACTATTGAAAATTATGAATTTTATGCAGGAAGATCTCTGTTACTAAATTTTTAGTATTATGTTTTTACGTTTCTTAAGAATATGTAAATATTTAAATTTGACTTTAATTCTAGGAGTTGAACTTGACATCTGAACTTTAAAATGTTTTGAATTCTATATTCTATATTAAATATTTACCTCAATTCATTAATTAGTACAAGGAAATTGGGTTATCTGGGCATGGTGGTACATGCCTATAATCCCAGCATATTTAGGAGGTTGAGGCAGGAGGATTGCTGTTAGTTCAAGGCCAGCATAGGCTACAAAGTGAGTGCAAGGCCAGTTTGAACTGCATAGTAAAATCATGTCTCAAGAAGACCAAAAAAAAAAATCAAGTTACCTTACAGTGATCAATTACCAAATTGTTTTGAATCTCTTGTGACATAGACCCTGTAACATAATTTACATACTATTTCCTCAAACATAACAAAACAAAAACCGTAAACCAGAGCTTCCTCTTTTCTTGTGACTGGCCCTCAAACTAAGCAATCCTACGTCCTACAACTGAAGTTAATAACTACAGTTCAGGACAGAAACATTCACTTCAGTACCATGTCTTGTCTACATTTCACTCCTGGGAACACTGCCAATGTAAAGAATAAGATATTAGTATATGACAAGTGCAAAACATGGTCAAGGTATACAACAGTTGCTGTAGCCAATTGTAGTCAGAGTTTGCAAGATAGTAGATTTAGTACAGGACATATCATGTGTAGGATTATTTTATAATATTCACCCAAAGAATCAAATGCTGAAGAGTACCAGAGATCTGTGCACACATTAAAGACCTAAAAATGCAGCTCAGGGTCTGAATCCCACTGCAGTGTCCTGCATGAGTCCAGCTGAAGACATAGGGCCCATGACAGTGCCCTCCACAAGTATAGTTGAATGCCTAGAGCCTACGACAATGGCTTCTGCAAGTCTGTACCAAGGATCTGCACTGGGAAGACCCAAGGGTCAGTGGTGACAGCTAGAAAGTCTGTGCACTGAGGTGAAGGATCTGTGCCAGCAGGCTGAGTAATCTGCACTGGAGCCAGGAAGTGATGCTTGAGGTAAGCATCGTAGCTCCCCCAAAAAGTACCACAGCCATCCTCAGTGACAGTGAGGTCCTGAGCTCCTCTGATGGTGAGAACAGCCGAGTTCATGTCAGGAAAATCAGTGTGATTCGCTTCTCCAGGAGCATAAATAACACACCATCTTCCCTTCAGTTGTCTTTTTAAGCTATTGGCAACAATCCTCAGGTGGGCCTTCCACATCCAGAACCATGCTGAATCAGTTCAGCTCAGTATTACAAGTTGACCATTACTGAACCTACCACAGTTTCATTAATCTAGAGTATGTGAAAAGAAATGTCAAGGAATGGAAGCATAAGGTGGAAAAATACCTTAACGTGTGTTTAATTAATTTTTCTTTATCCTTTAAAATTCATGTCATTCTGAATTAAAAGATAGTCTTGGTAGAAAAAGTTAAACAATGAGAAGAAAATTTGTGCATTGCCAATTAGTATAATTAAAATTCATGGAAGAATTTAAAATATATGAACAATGAAAACACAAAAAACCCCAACTTTTTGGATCATAAAAAAATATAAACTTTGTGCAAGAAAAGCTTTTCTCTTATTCATTGCCAACCCCTAGTATCCAGAACATGGTTAAGTTGCCATTTGTTAAAAGACATGAAAAACTTATTAAATCTCTGATGCATGAGCAATAATTACTTCCTGTCATCTTTGTGTTTTATGAATGGAAAGAGGTAGATGCAGTGCAAAGCAGGCTGTCTGTAGTCATACCACTGGTGAGGCTGGCAGGTTGACGAAAATAAAATTTTTGTTTGCCTAGAAAGGTCTAATGTGTCCTTTTGATGCCAAGGGCTTCCTTCATATTAATTAGAAGTAATATCTCAAATGTCTGAAGGAGTAAAAACATATCTAGATCATAGTACAACAAATAATATCTTGATTTTACTCAAATTATGATGAAGTTTAATGTGACTATGAGAAATTTAAATATGATAAATTTGCTTAGCACAAAATCATGAACCTGATACACTTTGAATTTCTGTCTAGTTGCTGTTATTTATTTATCTTCCCACAGACACAAAATTCCTTGGTTGACCAAATATATAGAAATCATGACTCTTCATAGGAGGAGGCATTATTCCTCCTGAGGCCTGGCAGGCCATACGTTTCATGATGACTTCAGCAGTATCAGTGATCCCGCCCATTACTGCCAGGTAAAGTGAGCAGAAAGCTGGTAGCAGACGGGGGCCATGTATAACGTGGAGCCTAATCACTGACACCATGCGTAAATCCCAGTAAGCACTTATTGAACTTGCTAGAAATTGAGGCAAGGAGAGACATGTGTGGAACATCTGAGCTAGATAATTGAGTACAGGCCAAAGTAGGTCAACAAAAATGTTAGGGGTTTGATCAATAAACTGAGAAAACAAAGAAGAGAAATTTTCACTTTCTTAAGGATTGGGTTGTCTTTTTAATAGAATGCATAAGCTACAATTAAGTTCTTATATTTGATGATAGTATTCAGATTCATCATTCCTTATGCATTTGAGAAAAATATCTCATTATTCTACAATATTTGTCTTTGTACTAAAATACTTATGATTATGACTTTCATTTATTTTTAGCAGTTCTGTTGAAGGAATTCACTAGCATGTACAGCCTTCTTTTTTGCTAAGAAAAATCTTCTGTTTTGGGTGCTAGTTTAACGATAAGGATTTTATATTCTTGAGAGAATAAACTCATTAATAATATAAATCATTGAGAATAAACTCTTCTTTTAAAATTTAATAGTATTTTAAATGAATTAGTCTTTTTAAAAAATCTAAACAAAATTACAAGATCACCTTAAAGTTCTGTTTCTATACCTTATCAAGCTGCTGACCTTGCGTTGGGATGTGACAAGTTACTCTTTATGTTCATTGTTGATATATCTACTTACTGAATAAGTTACAATTTAATATTAAGAATTTGGGTTGAGTAAGACACTAACGCTGCTGTAAACATTATACTTTGTACTCAGATTGCTCAGATAGCAACAAACAAATAATCAGAATATATGAAAGCTTATAATTTAGAATTTATCTTTAGTATCCCACAAATTTCTTACTAAAAATATGTGTGAATGTGATTCCACTCATTTTAAAAACATCTTGATGGTAAATGCATTTAAATACTTTGCTAATAATCTCTCATCTTAAGTTCAGTTTATATTATTATAAGCAGCATCATGCCAACGCAGAGATGAAAAATCAGTAGTTTAAATCCACATATAGCTTAAAATCACATTTTTAAGAGTAAAACAGTGTGCTGTACAGTCTCATATATAATAAGTGGTAGCATGTTTTAAAAAGAAAAAATAACACACTTTCCATTGGGTCCTGTCCCTTCATAAATCCAGAGTAAACCTGATTTCCTGCTAAGCCTCTTGGCCTACTAATGAGCTGTGTGGACACAAGCAGAAGCCAGTCCAAGTCAGAGCTTCCTGTCTGCTGTGGCCCTGGTGTGGGTTAGGAATGTGTTGGGAGGTTTATCTTTGTAGCTTCCTTGGCCGTTTGGTGGGTGTTAGCGTGACCAAATACCGTGGATCGGTCACTCTGGCTTCTGTGGTCTTGTCTGTGTACCACTATCGCCACTGGCTATGGAAATACATCACGGGAAAGGCCAGAAAAAATCTTGCTGCCCTTATGTCTACCCACTGATAGTTAAGTCTGAATATTTTAGTGGGCTAGGATCTATATTCCTACCATCTAAACAAAAGCCGCCCTGGCCCAGTTCTATGTAAGCAGTCATTTTTCATTGTTGACACCATTAGCAAGAAAAAAAAAAAAAAAAAGGAAAACAGAAAGAAGGAAAGAAAGAAAGAAAATAGAAAAAGCCATTCTGGACTCTGACCAGCATTGGTGAACTCTTGGTTCATCTTGTGCAGCTCTTTTGCCAGGTGCCATAACAAATGTCTGTAGTGCGTCAGCCACCTTTAGGTTGATATTTTGCTCCTTGTCACTGATAATACCCTGAATCTTCCAAATTGACACTCCTTCACTAGATGCTCAGTACAGAGTGATCTGGCCAAAATACAAGTGACACTATGTCACTAAACAGTCAAACACTAAGTAGCTCTCCAGATCATTCTTACTGCCAGAAGTCCTTGTCATGAGTGCCAAGTGCCTGTGAAATCGGCCCTTCTCTCTCTCTGTTCTCCCTCCTACCTTCTCCCACCTCTTTTCTCCTAATTTCTTCTTGTTCATTACACTTAGACACATTTTTCTTTCAATGCAGGATCATGTCCACTTCTCTGGATGTCCCATATAATGTACTAACCATCAGTCCCTAACAGTCATATTTTCTGTCTTCCCCTCTACTCTGTCCCTTCTTGGTTTTTCTACATACATTAAAGTTTTTACTCTCTTAATCTTGTTTGCAGTTTGGAATTCAAGATCAAGAAGACATAATAATTGTGTTTTTCTCACTGCTGTACTTCTAGCAAATAACAGTGCCTAAGACACAGAAGGTTCTTAATATATACTTGTTGAATGCATGAATATCATAGGAGCTAAATTTGGCAAATTGGATTTTATCATTTTAACCACAACTTAGAACGAGACAATTTGTAATTTTCTGTATAGAATAATTAACATTCTTAAATATAGTAATTTTGTACAAATCTCCTACTGACTTGCAAATCAAAACAGAAACTGAATTGCAACATGAGTGTTTTATACAAATTAAAATGTATAAGGACTCGGGCCATCTGATTTTACAGATTGATGATATTTTTCTTGAGAGAGAAACGATGTTTCTACTAGGTACAAGTGTTATCGCAGTGCTATGAGAACCCAGTGGGTTCACTAAGAAGAGCTCATGGATGTGTTTCAGAGTCCATATTTTAACTGTGAGGAAGCTACCTCCTTGAGTTTTAATTTATCATTTTCTAGAGTCATCTGAAAGGCTATTAAATTATTCTAGTCTCTAGTTGCACACCTACAGAAGATTTGGTTTTCTCCATACTTTGTCAACAGATAGAGAATAAAGGCAGATGTGAGAATCTACTTGCAAAAAAGTGTGAAATAATTCAATTGTTCTATTTTTAAAATCATTTTTATCATCCATAAGTTACTTACTTTTATGTTAGCCTTTAATAAATATTATTTTGAATGAATATATGCATGTATATGCTTTGTATGTAAGATTATTTTGAATGCAGTGCCGATGTCAATACAGAGAACCCATACATACAAAAGCTCCTAAGAGAAATCAATACTTTCTGAGAGTGCAAAGGGGCCATAAATTAAATATATATATATATATATATATATAGATATAGATATAGATATAGATATAGATAGATAGATAGATAGTGTGTTTTTCTATTCTCCATGTGTCTTTATCCATTAAACATCCACCCAGTTTTTTAAACTGTCACTTCCACCATGACTTCCTTGACCACCTCCATCTCTCAAATGCATGAAGACACATCTGCTTGCTATATAGTTACTCCATCATTGGACTTGGTTAAAATGGCCCAATAATACTTAATCAGATTATCTTACATGAGTCTATCACAACTCAAGCAAGCTACATTTGAAGAAAACTTTTACTATCAGTGACCTCACTTCATCACTATGACCATCACCCATAAAAGATTGCATAGTAGCTTAGGTGCTCAATGAGTTAAAAAAAGAATGATTGAATTAATATATGAACACATGGCTATAAACACTCGTTTTTTATTTAAATGAAATCTGGCTCTTTAGTGCATATTTTGAAATAGTTAGCATACAGTTTGGTACATTCCTAACAGTTTAGCATCCTTACAAAACCTTTAGAAAAGCACTTTCAGGTATTCATGTAGATCTCTAGCTAAGTAGGCAGTGTTGAGAGTAAATTTTGAATTCAAAATTGATGCTAGTAGAATTCAAAATAGATGCTAGAACAAAAAATGTATGGAAATATTTTCTTTATTATTATTAAAATTCTGAAAGTAGATGAAAGTACATCCATTTTCATCCTCTTGCAAAAGATACTAATATTCATATTTTATTAATTTTGAACTAAAACTATTCAGAATTCATAGTGATTTTTGCTATAGAAATATGTTAACTAAATTAGCGGTTAGTACCTCAATAGATGGATAAACAGATAGTTAAAAACCATCTTTGATTGAATTATGTAAGTTAACACTTCTGGGAGAGTTGAGTGAAGGCATTGGGTTAAAACATTTATCTAAGAAAACTTGAGGTATTTCACCAGCTTTTGCATGGAAAGGTGTGGTAAATAAGTGACTTTTATCACTTCAACAAATAGGTTTGTCAGAACTACCATTTAGCTACAAGCATTTTATAGCTGGTGTATATTATTTTATCACTGTGAAGGAAATAGATTCATATTTATCTTAAAGTATTGCATATTTCAGACTTTAACTAGACATGATAATCTCATACAGTCTGAATTAGTGAAATTCTGTTAATTCTTCATGTCTCCTCTTATATAATTTTGATAAATAGGTAAATACATCACCGTTGCTTTTGCAAAATGTACTAGTCCAGTGTTAGACTTTGTTTCAGTATATGTTTAAGTAGATGAAATTAATAAGCAGGAGAAAAAGCTTCTAATGCCAAGCTAGCACCAAGGGCAAGCCTGGGACTTTGGTAAACACTTCCGTGTTTTCTAACATGATTATTGTAGCAATGTGAATTTCCTTGTAAGAACAGTAAATTAAGGCTAAGAAAGATAAATTACTAGTCTAAAAACATGTAGAAAGTAGGATGACTGGAACTTACATTGTCTAATTCTAAAACACTCCTACTTTTGTTCTGATCAAAACATCTCTAGTTCTCAGTCAGCTGAAAAGGAGAAAGCTTATATTTTGTCTTGTCAAACCTACACCAATACAACTCTGACTTTTATCAGTGTGATACCTCTTTGCTTTATGTTCCAGTGTACTCCTTAACATCTAGATATTACTGCATTATTGTATAGTAATTTACCAATAATAAAGTGTACATTTCAAAATCTCAAAGAAAGTAAAAATCATCATAATGAAGAAATGATTCATATTTGAGGATTTAAATGTTTAACTTGAATTAAACAATACACAATGTGTATGTGTTTTGAAGCATTCTATCCCTTCCCATTAACACATTCAACATTTGTTTTTATGCATAAATTTAAAAAATAATTTAAAGGAAAGAAATATTATGTATTCAATTAGTTTAATGATCAAACTATCAAAACACTTTTATATTTTAAAAAATCTCTTGTAAGTCTTCAATAAAGTGCTCTTAGCTCAGATTTGCTGTGGACAAACACTATGATACAGTTTGTGCCTAATATACTAAGAGATCCTCCAAAAATTGTCTTCAAAGTTGCTTTCTTTCTGATTTTATGGTTTTATTACACTCCTAGTTAAAATAAAGCAAGAAAAAAATTCTACCTACTTCTAGAATCCCCTTCACTTTAAAAAGAGAATAAAATTACTCATCTTCAAATAGCTATGATTGCAACATTTCATTGTGTAGTTACAGAGAGCATCATACAGCAGTCATCAGATCTTCTCTGAGAGAGCTGTCCAGGACTCTCTCTGTCTTTATCATGAGGACAAAGATAATTAAGCTGTCATGATCTACTAGCATCAATGAAAGGACAATAGTCAATGCCTTTATTACCTGACATTTAAACTCATATACTTAGAAATACTGAGGGAATATTAAGATTCGGTTACTGTTTAGGAAAGTTTTAGGATTTTGCCTACACTAAAATTTAACTTGCATTTCTTCTAACAAAAAAGAGAGCATGTAAAATGGCCATCACCTCATGCCTACTTCTTTGTATCACTGCCACAAAGCAGTAGAAATTTACTCAAAGAACCACAGATTGTGAATGACTTCAGAAAATGGGGGCATATGCTTCACAGCAAATGAAAGATATGCTTCTCTGAATACTAATGGCTGGTTTCAGATATAGAATCGCAGTGGGACTGAGGAAACATACAACTCAACAAAAACGGTAAGCACCTAAGAGACCCAAATCTACTGTCAAGTAAACACTTTTCTTAAGTCAGAAGAACCTGAGTTCAAGTGCTACATTAACTCTTTATTACCTTCACGACCTTGAACAAATTAATTGACATAGGCCACATTTTTTCTTATCTGTAAAATTAACATAATAGCCATCATACACATGTTAACATTGCTAAAACATTTAATGTATAGTGCATAAAATGGTGTTTGAGCAGTGATTAACTTGTAAGGGGAATGTAATATATTCTTACTATTATTTCTGATTATATTGTATATATGTAAAAAAGCTAAAAATACAGAACTCAGACAATTTTTAAAAATTAAGAAAAATTTAATAAACAAGAGAAAGATTAATGTATAAACATGTAATCTATTTAGTCCTACAATTTGATTCTATCCTTTGTACATCCAGGTCAACAGAGACATAAACTTGAAAAACTACTTTGTTCAGAGAAATCATTAAGAAAAAAATGCCCAAAGAGCTACATGTATAAATCACTATTGATTTTAAACAGCACATTGCAAAACGCATGTGGAGAGACATAGGCCAAGGGAGTGGATCTGAGTGCAGAGTAAGGAACCTTGGAACAACAGTTTCAGTGCTCCTGGAATGCACACTTAAGAGTTCAGAATACACAGCCGTAAGCAGAATTGAAAGTAGTTTATTCTTAGAGATGTTTTGGCTGTTGTGTCACGTTCGTTCCATAAGGTTACTTCAATCAGGTCGACATGTGTCATATAACAAATCCTTCCATTGCAACCTTGTCTGTTGACCAAAACTGCTGTATAATATGTTGCAAATGCTTTTCTTCTACATCTATTCTCTCATTTTCTTGAGCCACAAATATATAAAAGCAGACATCTCAGCTCAGCTGTTTTCCTGAAAATTTGAAATCAAACTCTCCGGTTCACTTGGTGGCTGAACAAAGTCTTGTCTCCAAGTAATCTTTCTTGTCTTCTATGTAGCCACAGTCACATGCCACAACAAATATAGTGGCCCTTATTGTAACAAAATTCCTAGAATGAATTTAGTAAGTTATGGCCAACATTTGTTCCTTTAGGCATATGTTAGTGTAAACCAGAGTCATAAAGATGATTCCTACGAGGTACTGCAGCAACAGAGGTAGTGATTTACAGCTCTTGATGATGCAGTTTAAGGAGGAAAGTAAACTATTTGGGCAGCAAAATGTGCAATAAAATAATTTAAAATGGACTTCAGATGGTTTGCTAAATATAAGTCTTAATATAAGTCAAGTTTTTTAAAGAACAGGATTATACCTGACTCTAGAAGTAATGATGACATATATCACACACAAACCACATCAAGCAGTTACCAGGGAGAGTATCCATTCTCTTACCTATCCATAGTGTGGCAATAATAGTGTAAGCAGTTTAATGACCAACTTCTTTCTGACCTGGATCTTTAAAATGATACTTGATAATCTTTCTTTAATTCTGTGAAATGGAGGAAGAGGATTGAGGCAGAGGGGAAGGGATATAAAAAATTAAGAGGTAAAGAACAAAATGTTAATCTGTTCTAGATGACTATTACTATTTGTCAGACCTTAAAATATTTTATACCTTGAGATCAGAATTATATTATGGCCTTTTATTTATAGCATACAGAAGGGACAGACTATCTTTGAAATCTTAGATATTGCAAAGCACTAGTTTCAGGGAAGATCTTACTGTTTTTTCAACTGTAGGCCTGTGTTCCTACAACCTTTGCTTCTTGGAATCTTCCTCCAGGCCCTTGCAGTGGGTGACGGCTACCACTGAGCAAAGCCCAGCATTATTCTATGGAAGAGCAACACTTTTAAAAGGATAGTTTAACAGGCATGTGTTAAACTCAGATTCATGTTCAAGAAGCCTGTGCCCTAAATGCTGCTTTGTGCAGAATTGCCTTGAATATGTCAGTTATGGCAGAGTAATACTAGTTAAAGTTGGTCAAAAGAAGATTTTCCTCTCTTTATTGTCAACCTAATGGATTTTCCCCATACTTTTTATATTTGTACTGCTGTGTGGGGAGGGCAAGTCAGTACTGTGTGAAAAACTGCTGTTTTTACAGTAACTATCACTGATATTCCCTTCAGGAATTGTGGGAGGTTATTCAAGGATTTTGGATTTAGATTTTGTGTTTATTTCATGTTTTATTTTGTTGTATGAGCAATTATACTTAATGTTTCAGGCAAAGACATACTAAATCAATTTTCTACCATAAACATTTTAAATGTTTCAATGTTCATTTTATTTTGTATTCATTTAAGCCTTAAATATTGTCTCACTTGGCATTATAACAATGCAATATTGTCTCTATATAATCTCTCCATTCTGGTGGAATCATTATTTGTTTTATGAGATGGAGGGATGAGGAGATGCAGAGTTTAGTCAGGGCATCAGGCAAGATACACATGACTTTTATGAACCAACCAACTGTACTATCTGGGATACAAAAATAAATAAAAGAGATGTAGATTTCACTTTCAAGAAGTTTATATCACAGTAGAGAAAAGAGACTTTAGGCAAATGACTTCCTATAGCTAAATACATTATGTTAAGAACACAAATAGTGTGAGAGATCTATTTGTTTATGAGTAACGAGTAACAAGTTACGAGGAACAGTTCATCTTTTGGGTGCTTTCTGGGTACTACACTTTACCTTAAAGAGGTCTGCAGTCAATGGGTTTGGACGGCTGTAGTGGTAGAGATGCAGGAAAAAGGTGAGAGAACATGAAAGGATATATGCAGAATCACCTAGAAATGTAATACAGCAGGACACATGGGCATACAGAAAATAAAACTACATGAGCAATGCATGAGCAATGTAGAATGAAACTGTCTCCTCTCAATCCAGTTGGCATAGGCTGAGCACTTTCTGAGTACCAGGAACTATAATGCAAAAAAAAAGACCTGAAAAATCTCCACCCCTCTGGTACCTTACCTTAGGCTTAAGTCCTGGAATCATATTATTACAACATGTGCAGCTAATGCTCAAGGACAAGCACAATTTGTTGGAAGAAAAATAATTGAGAATAATAATTGTAGTCATATCAAATGTGGATCAAAGGGTTAAAATTTACAAGTAAAGATGAGATTAAATATGAAGAGAGTATCTCAAAGGATACAAACAAAGATAGGAAGGCAGGAGTTAAACATTTATGCATAGACAGTTTTTGGAGGCTAAATAGGATGAAGAGATTTGGGGGAAGGATTCAGATGAGTTAAAAGTGGAAGGAATGGAATAGTAGGAAGGTAGAAATATTATAAACAAAGATACCTCAAGATACTTAGATAAATAGCTTTGAAGCTGCATTTGGTAGTACAGAAGAAATGCTCATTTAAAAATTCTATGCTCATGTTTCTCATACATGACCGCATCAGGTTTTCCACTGCTTTTTGCATTAGAATTGTATGGAGACATGTTGACAGTGAAGAATTCATGCACTGTACCCTATGTTAAATGTAAAAAGAATTTGTAAAGTAGGAACATTCTCCTACCCTTAGCCCCACTCCCAGTGATTCTAAAGTCCATTAAAGTTTGAAATGAATTGGGTGCAGTAAGGAAATTTATTGATCATACTTGCCTGCAATTTGTACATATAAAGGTACATTCTTATACAACTTAATCACCTTCAGAAGATTTCCAGAATTTCTTTGGTCAATCTCAGTCTTTGAAGTGACTACATAGTTTTCTGTAGAATTATGGCTCCTTTGTTAATTTATGCATGCTTGTTTGGGTAAAGTATTCCTATCTCTTCGGAGATTTGTGTTGTTACAAATAATGTTGAAATGAATTTTTTTTAAAAGAGAAAGAAAGATAAACAATGAAACAGTTTCAAAACAGGTTAATAGTATGGTTACAATAGTTGATACATCGCATATTGTTGTCTTCATGATAGTTATTCACAGTACAAGATACACGAATGGTGTGCAATCTAAACAATATTAGTACAAAATATTCTTTTCAAGGAACAAATACAAGTTTGATATATATCTGTTTTAACTATCTTGTGGATACATATTTTTTCTTTTTCCCTTTCATCCTTTCCCCTTTGCCTATGGCAGTTTGTCTTTTCTTGCAAACAGTTTCTTCCCAATTTACTATGTCTATTGTACATTTCAGATCCTATTTACTTGTTCATTTCATATTGCATCACTAGTGATATGAGTATTTTTAAACATGAATCTTTGAAAACTGCATATTTTTCTGAGAAGTCGACTTTTTGTTAAGTGAAGGTTTTCCAAATCATTGTGGTTGTGTTAGACTATATTAATAAAGAAATCTTTTTTCTTCACCCAGTGTTAGATAAGCACTCTGCCTACTGAAGCACATTCCCAGTTGTTTCCCTTATTGCTTGGAGTCAGATTTTGCTAAGTTGCTGAAGTTGGCCTTCAGTGTGTGATCCCCCTGCCGAATTTCTGGAAAAATGTTCATTATTTTTGTAAGTGGCTCATTATAACCACAAAACTGCTGAGTTCACATGGCCCAGATTTAAAATACAAATGATATACATTCAAAATATTTTTTCAACATAAAAAGTGGAAAACAAAATTTTATATGTGAATCTTGTTTAATAAACTGAAAATGAATATTAAAAAGAAAACAGCAGGCACTAATAAAAATTTCAAATCAAATAGAATGTGTGTATCATCTAAATAGATATTTAAAGCATAAAGCTAAGCATGCATGTAAGAGTTTAACATGCTGAAGTATCTTACTGACAAAATCTAATTTGACTTAATAAAGCAGAAATATATGAAAAACTTTGTTGTTTAGCCAGCACTGTAAAAGTTTCTCAATCCCTATATGAGGATAGGATTTTATATGTATTTTAGAAATTCTTTTTGTTATTTATAGAAAAAAAGCAAATCAAAAAAGGGTAGAAATAATACAGAATTTCCAAAACAAAAAAGTAAGAAATCACTAGTTGATAAATTACTTATTGTTATCTTAGAAGTAGTTACTCGTCAAGAAAATAAAAGCATAAAAAGTGGATAATCAAACAATGACACTTCAAACCGTTCTGTCTGATGAACTAACAAAAACTTGGCAGTATGGTTACCTATAGTGCACACTTAAACATACATACAGTTGTATACTTTAGAGAATGGAAAAAAAAGATGTGATATTTTTATACAATGGAATATTACTCAGCTATAAAAAGGATGATCTTGAGGCTTTTATAGGTAAGTGGAGGCAACTTGAGGCTATCCTCATAAGTGAAATAAATCAGACTCACATTTGTAAATATCGTATTGTCTTTCTAGTATAAAAATAATAATAAAAACTGAGGGAATAATAAGATCCAAAATATTTTAGAAATTCTTACTCAGCTTATTTTATTTTTAGAGAATTAAGAATTAAAAATTTAACAATACCAATCCCAGGCTGTTCCTTTCCAAACACTACTCTAGGGCAAGTTAATGACTCTAAATAGTATAAAATTTATGCTAAATGATCTCCCACCTTTGAATCTCTGATTCTAAGGTAGAAAAGACATTTGGAGAAAAAAGTACAATTTACATTTGTCTCAAAAATTATTTCTGTTAAAAATAACTCAGATCAATGAAAAATCTTAAAGGACATTGTCAAGATTGGTGTGTATGTGTGTGTGTGTGTGTGTGTGTGTGTGTGTGTGTGTTTTAAGATTTTAATGGTTGAAAATAATAAATATTTTGGTTAAAGGATATCAGTTTTGAAAAGACAGCCTATTTTACTATAAAACACATACACACAAAAATCTTTGAAGCATTGCCTTAGACTTTGATTTATATATAACAAAGAGGGAAAAATCTAGAGCTGAAAATGACTTTCCCTACCTTGAGTGTTTACAGAAAAATTTAGCATAGGTGTCACGCTCATGATGCTGTGCTGAGACCCCACTCCACAATGGCATCCAGAAGTTCCCTCTTCATGTTCTCCATTTTGACAGGGTTCCCAATATATCCAGCAGGGCAAATACAACCAAAGCCCTGTTTTGTAAATAAAGTTTTATTGGAAGAGTGCTCTACCATTTAGTTTTGTGGTGCCTGTAGTTGCTTTCTTTCTATGATAGCATAGTGGAGTAGTTTCACAGACAGCATATGGCCTTGCAGGGCTAAAACATTTACTACTCTGTCCTTTTTAGAAATGTTTGCCAGACCCTGGATTTACATGGATTATGTCTATTGATTTTTTTCCTCAATGAAAAGTAGAGCTAAGGAAATTTGAAAATTGAGGATCAGATAAGCAAACATTCCGTTAACCATCAGAGCTAATGGTCATGCCTTCTTTGGAAGTAGTCTACTCTACCTGTGTGAGAAAATGAGAGGCAAAAAGGCAGGTATCCTAAAATTCCAGAAATGACTTTGACCCCATGTGACAGGCTGAATTGGTGTAAAGAATAGGAGCGATCTCATCCTGTACTGTGAGAACCAATGTAAGAGCACATGGCAAATAAAAGCTGCCTAACAATATTTGAGTTAATAAGCAATAACAATAAAAAGGAAGACAAATATTTCCATAGCACTTTAAAATTTGCAGAGAATTTTTAAATGCATTTCTATCATAAGAAAGTGTACGAAGGAGAAGAATGGCCAAACAAAAGGCTTTGGCAAATAGTGGCTACGGAGGGCTTTTGTAGGTGGAGGGCAAAGACAGACATAGCTAGTGTAAATGCTTGTGGACATGTATAGCAACATGGAATATTAACTTAAATGGGCCACATAAATGTCCTTGAACTGACTTAGTTAAGTCTTTGATATACTACAGGGCACATAATATTGTCCTATAGTAAAGGGAAATACAATGGAACAATCTCACGTGGGCTGATAGAAGAGGAACCCAAGCCATGGCCAAGCACAAATCATCTTCAAAAGGAAACCTTCAAAGGTGGGTTGACGAGAAAATTTGACACTGGAAGGCATAATACTGCCTGCAAAAGAGAGAGAGAGAGACATATTCTAGTGTTTGATTCTATTTTTAACTTACCCTGCATGTGTACTTTGCAGGTAAAATATTTAAAGATTCCAGCTTTATTGTCTGACTTTTGTGTAAGAAAGCCTAAGAATAAGAAATTCCAAGAATAAATTTAAATTTATTGTTTTTATATTTTGTTGGTAATCAAAAATGGTCAGTGATATTTCAACACTGCTTTTGCAGCCTGCAGTTAATCTGAGAAAGTCACTGACATACTAACATTAAAATGATGACTTTGATACTTTTCTGTGGAAAAGGTAGTTGGATTTAGATCGTGAGCCATTATTTTCCTTAACTATTTAATTGCATGTGAAGCATTGTCTACTACGAATTAACAAACATGCTATAGTTGAACAATGTATGATTCATGTTTGAACCACATATACAAAAGTACTGTTTATGAGACTTCAGTTATGTGCACTGCTTACATATAAACTTCATTCTCACGAAGAAGAATACTTAAATCTTGCACAGTCTTCAGCCATTCAATTGAATGAAAGTTTTGAAAAAATCAGAATCCATAATTGTGAGCCTCAGCCTCTTTAGGAAAAAAAATGCTTTATTGCATTAGTGAAAACAAACACAAACTTCACTAGGCCATGTTATTTTATGTCCTTCGATATTATGTTTACAGTATTTGCAGAGTAAGATGAAAAAGTAATCCCTGTGGAGACATTCGGGGAATCATTTATTTTCATTAGATACACAAACCTGTAACTGCATATGGTATAATACATAATGGTTTTTAATTGAAAATATGAAAATTGAATGTCACTGCTACATGTGACATGTGAAATATGAGGTGATATTTATAAATATTTCAGTAGTAACCATTTTCCAGATGGAAGTAATGTGTGTTTTTGCAAGTCAGAAACATCTTTTTATGATAATAGTCTGCATTTGAGATAATTTATTCTATCTTTGCAATACGGATTCAGTTTCTTTTCACTGTATTCCAACTTTGGCAAACCAAACAGTCCCAGACATACAAACATACATAATGAACATTAATCGGTTTGACTAATGAATATTAACTTATCACTGATTGTACTATGTTTTGAAATAAAAGGGCTAAACAGATGTCCATGTAAATTTTTCCATATCAAATGTAACCTTGTAAAATTCTAAAAGTGTTATTCTAAGAGGGAAAAGTTCCATGTAAGCTAGTGTTCCTTTGGACATGTTATAGTCTGATTTCAGATGGTAAATTAATCTTATTCTCCTGCGTGTGCATTTTGTCACACAGTTATAGTGCCGGACACCTCAGTATCTGCTGGGGAAGGGGGAGCTTTCCTTCAAGTTTTAGGCTGCTTTCCTCTATTCCTAAATGTGTGTTGCCTCTATCACCAACTTTCTTCAGTGCTGCTGACTTCTTATTGCTATATTTTTGCAGTACATAGCCACACGTTTCTCGGGGGGCTTGGTGCCTGTACGTACTGTTCCTCACTTCGTTTTACTTCCACTTCCCTGTCCAGCCTTCCCCTCCTGCACCCTAGACTCCCTTCCCACTTCTTCAAGGTCTGTCTCCCTGCTTCCTGTCATCTCTATCGATTTTCCCCTTAAATCATTTATATTTTGGACTTCTCATATGAAAGCAGCCAGATGGTATTTAACTTTCTGTGTCTGATGAAATGCTAAGGAATTTCTTAAAGCCTCTAATAAGAGGCTAGGTATGAGTTATAACTGTGTGCACTTCCACCAACCACAGGAACACACCCCGAGATGGTCATTCTTTGCTTTTCTCCTAAGTGACACTGCAGCTTCCCCTGTCCGGCCCCGGGCTCAGGCCTCGGTGTGTGTGAGAATGCCATGGTGGTGAAGCTGTGGCGACTTCCAGCTGGTGTGCATAATTTTAGCATTTCTTGATGCAGCTTTGAAGAGCTGCTCCTCAGAGACTTCAATCATTTTAATGAGGTATCTTAGTTTGATTTACAAATTTGGTAAACACAACTTGTGTTGTTATGTTTAGACCCTGACTCTTATTTCCTAATGTGTGTTTTGAGAGTCCTTGATCCTGTAGAAGAATAAAGAAATTTCATTTTTCTTCTTCCCTTGTATTGACAGACAACACAGAAAAGGGGATAAAGCAGAATTAGAAATGACTGTTTGAATAACCAACAAGATGAAAAGATTTCAAATATCATAGAGCACAGTGACCATAGAGTCACTCGCGCGCGCACACACACCCGCACACTGAGAAACACACAACTCAGAAATACAATAACATTGTGCTTCATCTATTTTTAACAGGATTATGTTTAAAGCTGATAGTGAACAGTCATCTCCTAACATTTGAATCCATCTGAAGTCTTACATGAGATTTTACATTTTTAAAGTGTCCTAGGGAAACGTATTTTTCAGAAATGTGATGGAAATAAAGTACTATAGTCACTTGCAAGAGAAGCTAAATTAAAGGTACTAAATTTAGAAGGATGTATAATTTCCTACATAAACTACTAGCACCCACTTTATAAATGAGAATGAGATTTATAGACTAAGAAATCCTTACGTTGCTGTGATTTACATTTTTCTATTAGTTGTTACAGTTTAATATTTTTCTTAATGCACTGAAATTTGTTTATGCACTTTCTGCGAGACTAAAATGAAAGGGCTACAAATAAGCATGCCATTAATAAAAACGTTATGAAAGGAATATCGCATTGACATAATCTGGAAGTGTAGCATCTCTGCAAGGCTGCGGTGTGAGCAGTTTAAATCGTTTGAAATTGATAGCTTCCCTCACTTTGCTAGATGTCTACATGCCTCAAGCAGAATTATGTAAATAAGGTGTAAATATTTAGTTTCTACTAGATCCTGTTATTCTTGATCCTGAGATCTGTATCTGGAGGAATACTATGGAATGATGCATAGGATTAGTAGAGTATTAAAAAATAGAATATTAGTAGAGTATAAAAAGGTGTTTAAAATCCAGGAACCCAATTTCTCATTTCAGTTCAATTTCTGATAGACTCTGTGATATTTTCACAGAGCTGGTTTCATTCTGTTCCAGTTTTGAAGATCATTTATTCCTGAAGTTTTAAATGGATACAGATCACCATCTAGAAAAAAAATAAGGACAGTTTTAAAATTTTTACATGCTGAAAAATAACTGAAACACTCCTGAAAAATTCATGTTTGCATCTGCCTTTCCAGAGATACCAAGTCATGTAACCGTTTGTGGGTTCTGGAATTTGCCCTTTTCATTTGTTCCTGCAGTGCTTGGATCCAGGAGCATCACAGCATAAATGGTGTTGCATCAGGACACCAGAGGAGTCCCTAAATCTCCCTAGACTCCCGTTGAAAACACTGTCTATGGAACCTGGGTAATTCTTCATAACAGATGCATGAAGCAAAAATATTACCTTAAGAAGTATCACTAGGAGATGTATAATCCTTTTTCTTTGGGGATTATGTGAGCTAACAGCCTTCTTTGGGCAGCTCCTTCACTGAATATCTATGCCCTTTCCTTGCTTTCACTATTTTTCAGAGTGAGGTATGGAGCATTCCCAGTTTCACTCAGCCACCAGTGGTATCTCTGCAAACACAAATCTAAGAATAGTCCCAAATGATGTTTGAAATTCTCTTGTTCCTGTTGTAATATTTCTGTGTCTGAAAAATAATAAAAGTGTTGTTTTTGTTTCACTTGATAACCTACTTCTATATATGGATAATTTGAATGGGTTACTTCCACTAGCCATGTGTCCTCAGATTCTTTTTCTTTCACTAATAACCAGTCCCAATAGGAGATGAATACTAAAACAACTAGCTTCTCATCCAATCCCATTTCTAAACCTTGTACTCATCTAATGAAGTAGGATTGAATAGGTATGGTATATGTGTGTTGATGCATGGACAGTTTATAATCTTCCTAGTAACTCCTTCCCTCATTAGTATAGGCTATATTTAATGATTGATTTTTTTCATATAATAGAACAAGTTAATTGCCAAGTTTTTCTTGCACTGGACTGTCAGGTAAGGCTTCCTGAATTGAAGCCAACTGAAATTTTCTTGTCAAAATTATATTCACCTGTTTCTCAAAATATGTAAATGTGTACCTTTTTAAATGTTATGAAATATGGTTTTTATAAAGCACCATATATTTTTCATAAATAATCAAATAGCTGATGGTCTACACCATCTTTCTATGACTCTAGAAGTAGAGGTTTCTAGCTCTTTTGAGTATCTCTGTATGTCTTTCAATGTGCATCTGTTATTATTAGATTCTTTTATTTCCAGACCTCAGAACTCTTTAGTATTTGTTTAGATTTAGATGAGAATTAGTTTATAAGAACTAAATAGTATATAAGTGCTTTAGCTCCAAAAGGTGTAACATTCCAGATCCATAGTTTTTTTGTGCAAACTGATGCACCCTTACAAGTAAATCACACTTAGGTGCTTGATTTTCCAGCACTTTTCTCCATGGTAGTGTGGGGCAGTGGACGCCAGAAAAGTTACTGCCCAAGAGGAAATATTTGCACTTGGCATTTCATTTACCTATGTTGCCACTTCTGTAATATGATACTAAGCATACACATACATTTTTATTTATACCCTATGATTTTTCCTTTAGTAAACTTAACAGCTGTTAAGTTCTCATTTGAGGGTATACAAGGGGATGTCATCTTTTAATTTTCTTTTTGACTTCTTGAGTTTATGCCAGCTAAGCACTGGGAAGAAATTAACACACAAATACTTAGGGCTGCAGTAAAATAATAAAGTTCAGAAGCTGACATTAATCAGATGCTTCTGGAAAAGTTGTTATCAAATTGCACTGTTTGCAACTTTGCAAACTGTTAGGAAAAATATAGGAGTCATCTTGCTAAATGCTATGGTTGTATTTTTAAGAAGCTTGTGAGATGTTATGCTTATAATAAGTTCATTGTAGTGTGGCCCAGACTCTTTCCAGGGATCATTAGAGAGTGTGCTTTAAGGCTTTGGGCTGAGGGCATACAAGGTCCAGCCCTGTGCCCTCGTATGTTATTTGTGTGATTTAAAAGTCTATGGTATTTGAGACTACAAAGATCGGAAGTATAGTGATAACAAAGAAAAGCTGACACACCTTCAACAAGCATGATCTACTACATTACATGCCCAAAAGTCACAGAATCAGTTTTTCACACAGTAATTATTTATAATTTTACTATTTATAAAAAGTATTCACTTGATATTGATCTCAAATGTCTTTATGGGAATGTATATGAGAAATTTCAGTATACTTAATGACAAAAGAAAGCTTATATGCTCATGGTAGTGTATAATTTAGAAATGTGTCTTAATGTTTGAATAACAATATAATAAGAAGACAACATTAGGTTGTAACCACCACTTAGTAATGCAGGTAAAATAATATGTTACCTTATAAACAACAGTTACATGGACAAGGGCTGAGTAGTATCTTAGCTGTGAGGTTAGAGGTGCTATCTAAAAATAGAAGCTATCTACAGGCAACACGCAATGTGAAGTGCAGGTCCATAGGGGAAGGCATGTAGGCAGGGATATTTCAAAAGGTGAGACTGTCGCTAAGGAATCAGTACCTGCAAGTATTAAAACAAGTCGAGAAGCTGAATATGAAATAAGATGAAACAGGTTTACTGAATTGGCCATGATCAGAGCAAGGCCTAGCTGCTGATTCTTTCTCGTTTGGCAGCTACATGGATTATATAAATAATTCTCAAACACTTTGAATTTTGCAATCCCTTAAACAAAAAATTCTGGAATTCCCCACAGAGCTTCTGTCTAAATGTTTACTAATATCTTCTGCACCAGAAATTTAAAGTTAGAAAATGTCAACATGTTGATTTTTAAAGTTAGTAATAAACCATTCCCTGCACATATAAAGATTGTATGAAAAATAAGTGTATTTTATGAACTTTTTGATGTTTATATCACTCCTTCTGAAATTTGATCCATTTTCCCCCTTGCTCTTAGTGTCTCCCTTCACCCCCAGACCTATTTATTTTTTATCTCCTTTTTCATCAATAGAAATAATCTCCACTTTTTCAAGTGCTAAATTAATTGGACTCTAATGACTGGTTACTGACCTCAGAGCCATCTTCTTCTGCACTCTGGCCTTTATCCTCTGGGCTAATGTCTCTGAATTCCTTCTCACACTGTTTGGTCTCTGGAAAACTGGCTTTTGGTGGCATGCCAGGCTTCTTTCTCTGGCTTGGATTCATATAGGCTTGGTCTCCTTTGATTTTCTTACTGCATCTGTTTCATCTTAACCACCTGCACTGCACTTCTCATGATGATAAGCCCTTCCTGGGCAAATGAGATATCGTAAATTCTGGACTCCTACTTACATTGCTCTCCAGTTTAATATGTCATTTAGTCTGCGTGCGCACATACACACACACACACACACAGAGGAAGTGAAGGTAAATTACTTTTATTATGTGACTTACATGCCTTTAAATATCATAGGAGCCCAAGCTGTAGCACTTTTACTAGTCCTATTTGAAAAGTTGAAACTCCAGTCATAGAACTTTCTCATGCTGTCATCAGTGAGTCCTGATTCCCAAGCGGAGAGTCTGTTCTGCAAGCCTTCCCTTATTATTATACGATACCATGTCCATCAGCAGTCAAAAGCTGGCTCTCACTGCCTCTTTTTAAAATTTAACCTGTAAAGATACCTTTTCCAAATGTTCTCGCTTTTTTACCCTACTCTTTCTGTTATCTATCAACCCATAATCATTTTAAGAAATGAAATTGTTTGCTATATTTATGTAAATTCTTGCTGCTTGGCTCAGCCCTGAGACTGTAGATGCTATCAGGGTTACAGGTAAACTCTTCTTTTCCTAATGAGGTTGTTGCTGCCGCGTTCCTTGAATCCTTGAAGTGCCGCTTTCCTTGAATCCTTGAAGAGTTTTGTTTAAGCATCAGGTAAGCAGGGACAGGTCATTCTGTGCAGAATCTTGACTCCCAGGACTTCTGGCCTTGGTATTTCTCCACAGCTCAGCCATGCACATGTGCTCATAGGAATCTGTTTTTGCTACACTTTGCCACTATCTTTCTTCCTTTTTTTCTCCTTTCATTCACCCTCCCTTAAGCTACACTTATATCTTTGAGTAATAAATTGTTTCTTGAGGCTGGGAATTTAGCTCAGTGGCTTAAGTGCTTGCCTGGTAAGCGCAAGGTCATGAGTTTGATCCCAGGTACCCCACTAAAATAGTATTTCTTTAAAATATTAAAATGTAAGTTTTAATAATGTAAAGAGGTCCTTCACTTCAGATCTTCATTTTATATAACAGTATTTCTGCAAACACTGATATGTTGATGAGTTTGTTCATAGGAGTTTTGTAACAAGATGTATCCCATCTCATTCTTAGATCAGTGTCCTGAATAATACTTTTCCATGAACTAGAATCAAATAAAATGGCAAATTTCGTGGTGGAGCAAATGACATATGAGACTGCAGTGTTCCACTTACTTTCTTTTGAAATTAACACACACGAGTACATGTTTATAATAATTATCTAGGTATTTCTATCTGCTGGATACAATTAGCTTTGTGTCCATTTACTCCTTCAGTATATATATAACAAATAGATGCCTTAGGAAGGATCTACCTGTCTCCACATCAGTGCTGAAAGGACAAGGTAATATGTGATCAAATCTTATTACTTCCTACTTTAGATTTTGCTGTTATATGTCATTGTGAAATAACTAGCGTCTATATTGTGTCTGAATGGTAAAAATGACAGGGTGTTACAGTGCATTTATCCTTGATTCTGGATTTATATAACATGTACATATTAGCTTGAAATCAGCCCTGTGGAATGTTTATACCACAGAAAGCAGCACATATTTCATAGTAGGGCTTTCTCTGCTCAATAGCCTCCTTGGAAATCTATTTGTTAAATATCTGCCACCAGTCATGTGGGTTAAGAGTTGGTTCAATGGGCAGATACAAATTAGGCTTTCAGTGCTTTTCTGTCTTCCTTTGCCCTCCTGCTTCTGTTTACCCTTTCTCTCTTTCTTTTCTTTTTTCCTTCCATCCATCCTTGTCTTATTCTAGTTGTTTCTTTCCATTTGTGTGAATATTATTCCTTCTTAATAAAAGAAGACAATGAGGATCATTCCATACAGTTCCATGAACCCAAAAACATATCTCCTTTTTTATCTCTGTTCTGCATAGCATGAACCAGGAGTTACCTTAGTTACTCGTGTCTGCACCTTCAGATATTCCTACAGCCAAGTAACAGAGATGTGGGTTCCATCATTGCCACCTACACATTAAATGGAAAGGTTACTAAGATTTAGTCAAACTAGAATCACCAGGTTTAGGAATACAATTTAGAAATACAAGACAGTTTCATAAAGGAAGTTAGATTATTAGATTAGACATAAAATGTTATAACTCAGTTATTGTTCCAATATATTAACAATAAAGTAAATATTGCTTGAAATCACCAATTGGAGTTCTAATGTTACTTATATTTTTGTGTGTAAATACTTTTTTATCACTGTTTATCATTTTTAAGGAAATTTATTTTTGCTGGGAGTTTTTAAAAATGCTTATAGTTTTTTTGTATTAGTACAAGTTTGCAGCACTTAGCAATCACATTCACTGTGGGCAGTTGTTACATGTGCTTACCTTTATTTATCGTACTTTTTACTAAAATAGTAGCTATAGATAACATTTATTATACTTCCTTGTTTTAGTAATAGACTTCTCAGTCATCCTCACCATTAAAGCTACCATACCATCATTAAAACAAGAGGAATAAAGAGTGGAAAATATTAACCTTATCATAATGTTTTAAATATTAAAGATTTTATAGATATAAGTAGTTTAAGTATAGTGACTAGCAATATTTTAATAAATATTCAGTGAAATTATTGTCATCAGTGCTCTAGCCTCATTTTAAATAATGACAAAATGTACTCATTTTTATTAATTATATACATGTATGCAATGTATGTGTGTGTATATACATATATACTCTACATTTATATGTGTATAATTATGTATTTAATATGCACCTTTACTCCATGGGAAACTTTGGATAGCTTTACTTCACACTTAACTATGATTCTCTGTAGCTGCTAACTTTGGAAAGCTAATTGTTTGCATTTCACTATCATGTAAGTGTGATAATGGTTTGTTACAGTCTGGGAAGACTGATGTAATTGCTTTAGCCTTTCAGGGATCAGAGTGTTCTAAGAATCTGTCCCATGTCACCTACTGTCACCATCACTGGCATCACCATGCCACATATCTCAGCATTGGGTTGAAACCAGGTGATGTAAATTGATGAAGAGAATAGGAGGGTGTTTCTGTTTTGTGTTACAATGTTTGTGTGGTGTTCAAAATATTTCACTGCTGTAATGTACTTGTCAGATGGTAGACACCAGCAGACACATCTTTCCTTGATGCTTGCCTCCATGGGGAGGTGTGGACGGGACTGGAAGAGCTGGAAGTTGGGAGGTCCAGTCTTTGACTGGGGCATTTGTAAGAGCTGAAGTTTGCCTAGGCTTATCTCTCCCTCTAAGAAAGCAGTTTGAAAAAAGATGGTAATAGGGAGGGGTAAGGGGAAGCAGTCTTCAACAAGTGAAAGGCATGGCATGGCTATAATAAGGAGAAGACTATATACTCTAACAAAAGAAGGAATTCCAGTAATTTAACTGGTTCTGGCTTTCCGTGTATCGCTGGTCTCCTTTCTGGTCCACACTTGGTCAGCTTATAGCAAGTCCAACATTCGCTTCTGCTTATCCCTTCAACTTCACATTCTTCACTTTATTGCATTTCTTTCTTTCCAGTAGTTTCATAAGCAACTTCCTTTGCTGTCTAAAACAGATTTCCGTGAATGCTGAGATTACCAATCTAGTGCATCTGTGCCTTACTTAGTCTCTGTTTGTCTTCTAATGTGAGTCTAGATGATCATTTCAATGGACAGAGAATCAAAACTTCTTTTACAGCAATTTATATTGTATTTTTCTTGATTCATGTTCATGATTTTTGATGATTGAAATTTCCAGAAATATACTTTAGAATGAGGTTTTACAGTAAGCATAATGGCAAAGTGTAATAAAACAAAGCAACTATAACAAATAGTACAGTTTTCTAAAGTGATTTTTTACTAGTGGAAACAGAATTGACATGACAAAACTCTTAAATCTTGGAATAAAATATATTTATGTTTCTCATAACATTGAATGCTTTTTAAAATGCACTGTATATACTTCAAATTAATATTTTAGTTGCAAGTTCACCATAGACTTAAACTGTTAAATGAATTCACTGTAGACTTGAACTGTTAAATAAATTCCTGAGCGTTAGGAAACCATTTTTCTAGTAATCTGTGTGTACTTACATGCTTTTAAATAGGTACACAGGGCTCCCACCATGGAGGGACTCAAGGCGCAGCACAGAAAGGCAATTTGCCTGCCCTATCTTTAAGCACCCCAGGCATGAGGCAGGAGAAGAATCACTCAGCAGCTCCCAGGAGTTTACTGGTGATCAGGCTAAGAATCAACCCACCACCACCACCACCCCTCGTTAGCAAGTGAGAACCAGAGATCTAGACATCTGAGAGGTTGACCATATGCAATTTAGTAAATAGGGGGATTTCCTTCTACCATCTCTTTGAAGGCAAATATTGTTATCACTGTTTTGCTTTGTTCTGATTAATGGTATTGCTCTATTCAATGTTCTGTTTTGATAAGTTCTAGAATGCCCTGTATTTCCTTTGATTTGGCTATTCCTGATTGAAAGAACAACTGTTGTGAAGATAACGGGATATACTATGGTGCCTATTACTGTTATGCCAGTACACTGTTGAGGGTTTCTGTACCAATTTCACTGCATTCTCTCAGTTTGCTTTGTTCCGTCTTGTTCTGATGTATTTTGCTAATAACAAAAAATTAAAATAAATAAAAAATAAAAAGTAAATAACAACAAAACAGATCAGTAAGGTATTGTGCAAGCTGAAACATGATATAATTAACAGATAATGGACTTAAAAAACAAAAGGAGGAAAAGAAAGTGCTCTAAAGGATATAACTGCATGTATGTTTAAGTATGTAGGATTGATGACCACGTTGCTGGGTTTTTGTTGGATCGTTGAATGGAACTGTTTGCAGCCTCACTGTTTGAATGTCCACCTTGTATACTTTAATTTTGTAACTTGAACAACTATATCTAGAAGACAATGTGTAATTTATCAACTAGTGATTTCTTACTGTTTATTTTTTTTCCTTTGAAATTCTGTATTGTTTCTTCCCTTTTTTTCTATTTTGCTTTTTTTTCTCTTTTTAAATAAAATTTTTAAAAAAGTGAAAAAATAGGTACACAGTATAACTATAAATAAATTCATATACTACATATTGGCATATTGGGAACATTTATGCAAAGATTGAAAGACAAACCTTTTTAAATGCCTATATTAAATTGTAAAATTATTCTCGATTGTGTACCTAAACAAATATTTTATAGGAATATGTTTTATTAGATATTTTATTAATTATAACACTTTTTGCTTTACAAATATTATGTATTTTTGTAACAGTTGATCATTTCTCACAAACTCTAATAAGCAGTTCATTTTGGCACTGAACACAAATGGGATTTATTGAGATAAATATGGATTTATTTGCAGTGTTTATGCACAAACTTGCAAGTTTTCAAATGTTAAATATCAGTATCTTATAAATCCAGAATGTGTGCTATAATGTCTTGTTTGTCTCCTTCCCACACATTTCAGCATTTTTTCTCTAAGCAAACTAGTCACTTTTGGGAAATATCAAGAAACTCTAATCTGCATTCCTTAATGATACAAACAGGTCAGTTATTCCATTGAGTACAGCGAACACCTCAAAAATCAGGACCACTTTCAAAGGTTGAAATGTGGAGTTGTTACACTGAGACCCAGGGTAACCCAAGAGCAAACGACTTCCTTGCAATGATTGAGATGTGTTTAAAATGCTGTTTGAGCCATTAATTTTTCGTGTTTCAGAGATTTAAGGGACTCAGTTGTCCTTTCAAAATTTTTGATTTTATTTCTTTGCTTTAAGCACCAAAAGAAGACATGGTAAATATTTCATCCACTAATCATTTCTTTGCAACAGGTATGCACACATGTATACAAAAGTTAGAAGCTGGGAGAGGAGAAACAAGTGACATAATAAATTAGCAATATTCAAAATGATTTTTAAATAATGTTGCTGAAATAGCAACTTATTCAATAGCAATTGTTATTTCAGCAGGAAATATTTCCATTAAAAAAACTGGAGGAGTGAAATAAAGATAAAAAATGTCATTCAAACTGCATAAAACATCATTAAGTGGCTTTAGCTGATATTTTATTGTAAATATTTTTTGTCTGGTGTTACTGAATCATGAAGACAATAAAACTTGATTAATCAGATAAGAAGTGTGCAAGAAATGTGACTACAAGGTAATTTCTTTGGTAATGTACAACATTGCAAAGGAGTATTTTGAGCATTCACATATCAAAATTTTAGTTAAAGAAAAATTTGTACATTGTGCTTAGGACACTTGTCCTACTGTCATACGAATCAACAGTAGAGGCAGACTAAGTTTGAGTATATAATTTTAGGCTTTCTACCCCATATCGAAAGAATCCTTCATATTGCTTAAGTGGGTATTTGCTAAGGGGAAACAGAGGCAAGATCTATGTTCTTGGCTGCAGAAAAAAAATTATGTGGGAAAGTATGTAGACTTTGTGATGGTCATTATAAAAACAAAAATGGATCAGGACAGTAATGTTACAGAGCGAAGAGAGTGAAGAGACTGTGGGCTCCTGCCTTCGCAGCCATTGCAGTACCCTGAGCTCCATGGAGACAGCATCAGGGCAAGTGAGAGCCTGACAGGCACTGGTAACTGTGCCTTGCTGAGGACAAGTGAACATGAGCAAAGGAGACCCTAAGAAGCAGAGAGGCAAAATGTCATCATGTGTATCTTTTGTGCAAACTTGCCAAGAGGAAGCACCCAGATGATTCCATTAACTTCTCAGAGATTTTTAAGGATTGCTCCAAGAGGTGAGAGACGATGTCTGCTAAAGAGAAAGAAAAAAATCAAAGACATAGCACAAGCAGACAAGGCTCATTGTGAAAGAAAATGAAAACTCCTAAGAAAGAAACGAAAAAGAAGTTCAAGGATCCTGATGGGCCTAAGAGGCCTCCTATGGTCTTCTTGTTTTGTTCTGAATATGGTCCAAAAATCCAAGGAGAGCATCTTGGCTTCTCCATTGGTGATGTCGGAAAGAAACTGGGAGAAATGTGAAATAATAATGCTACAGCAGATGACAAGCAATCTCACGAGAAGAAGATGCTAAGCTGAAGGAAGAGAACAAGAAGGGCATCGCTGCCTACGGAGTGATAGGAAAGCCTGATGCGGCAGCAAGGGGAGCTGTCAAGGCTGAAAAAAGCAAGAAAAAGAAGGAAGAGGAGGAAGATGGAGAGGGTGAAGAAGAGGAGGAAAGCGAATAGGAAAAAGATGAAGAAGAAGATGATGAATAAGTTAGTTCTAAAGCAGTTATTTTTCTTGTCTATAAAGCATTTAATCCTCTTGTACAAAACTCCTTTTGAAGCAAAAATGAAATGTAAGGCTGTGTAAGATTTGTTTTTAAACTGTAAGTGTCTTTTTGTATAATTAGCACACTATCAAGTGCATCATTAGATCGCCCTGTCTAGTAGTATTTTCACTAGCCACTAACCTTGCCTGGTACAGTATGGGGGTTGTACATTGGCATGGAAATTTAAAGCAGATTCTTTTGGGTGCACGGCACAAATTAATTATATATGGAGTGGTAGTTTTTCATCTTCAGTAGTCTTTGATGCAGCTTATATGAAATAATTGTTCTGTTAGCTGAGTACCACTCTGAAATTGCAAAAAAAAAAAAAAAAAAAAAGTTGCAGCTGTTTTGTTGACATTCTGAATGCTTCTAAGTAAATGCAATTTTTTTATTAAAATGGTTCAGAAAATCAAGATTTTATTTTCAAAATAATGAGCATTTAAAATTACCTATTTTTTCAAAGAGTAATTTTCTGAAGACTTGGATTCTTTTGTAGAAGAATTTGTAAAAGATGGTAATTATATAAAGTAATTCGGTTTGTACAGATGGCAAAAAACTATGTCTTTGGTAACATCTTTAATTTGCATGAAACATATCATTAAACTATTCTGTGCAGGCACAATGATAAGCAAATTAAAAATTAAATCTTGGATAAGAGAAGAATTTTTTTGTTGTGTGTGTATGTGACAGGCAGAATTGAGATCTGTTATAGAGAAATGTGCTTATAAAAAATCACAGCAAACAAAAATAGTTTTCTGCATCAGCAAGAGTATAAATGGCCAATAACATTTGAGAACATGAAATATTACATTTTATTTTTTATTAGAAGATAATTCTAGTTCTATTTGTACTTGCCATGCATTGCTGAGAATTTTCTCACATGCACATTTATGAGAGCTCTCCTCCAATTTTGGATAGACAAAATTTTGGAGAGAGTTTTTATTATAATAACTGGAGAATAACACAGTTCTCAGTGCATCATGGTCATTGCTAATATTTTTGAGATTTGCCTTGACCAAGTTCTGTGGCCTTTTAGGAGTGGTAAATCCCTTTCATTCTTAGTGAAAATTGGCATTTAGGACTTTATATGAAGTCAATCTCTCTCTCTCTCTCTCTCTCTCTCTCTCTCTCTCTCTCTGTCTTCCCATCTCTCCCTCCATCACTCTCTCCCTTTATCTCTCTCTGTTCCATAAAACGAAAGGTATCATCTCTCCAGGGTCATGGCTCTGCAGATGCAATAATACCATTACAATCTCCAGCCAAAATGTCCCTTTTCATCACGTTGTACCTCTTCAGCCCAGGATAGACAGGGTTCTTTGTTCCACACTCCAGTTCTCCTCACTTGTAATCACACCCTTCCATCGCTCTTTACTTCCCACAGAAGCCTGCCTGGTAGTTCTGTACAGTGCTTTTCTACAGACGCTGTCATTTGGGAGGCAGCCTCTCACCCCTCCTGCGGGATAAAAGTATCTGTATCTTCATATTCCTGTGCCCCTCAACACACCGGTTTAAGATCCCATCTCCTGAGAGGTTCTACCTGCTGACTTTGTACTGATGACACAAAAGCCCTGAATGAGGACGCTTGGACCCAGAATACAAATCTCATTCCAGATGAGGTCAGGAAACAGAAAATTCTTTGACTTATTATCCCAACAATGAATATAAAGATCATATTTTTATTTCAACCAATTAGCATTCAGCTACAACATTAGTAATAAGTGGCCAATGATGTTTGCTTAATTTGTTTTTATTTACAGTATTCTTTGCATCACGACAGTGTTTTACAATCCTTTCCACATCTATCTTTAATTCTTTTTAAATTTCCGTGGAGCATTTACAGCAAATCTGTTGTCATTTGTTTCATTTTATTTCCCTTGACTAAAACTGACCTCAGCAGGCTCCTTCCATTCTTGAAATGCTCTGCTTTACAAGAGATTCATCTTTCTTTTCCCTTTTTCTGAGCTGAATATGCCTGTTCAGTTCTTTCCTCTCCATCTGTGCTGTCTCCTCCAGAAACTGAGCTGCTAATAATCTTTCTGCATCTTCTCTGATACTTCCTTTCTTCCAGATATGCCAAGTGCCTTCTATCCTAAAAATACAGCAACCAAAGCATACAGGGCCACTCACTTCACATTTAAATTACAGTCCTCAGTACTCTCCTTCCTTCAGTTGTCTCAAAGTATCAGAATTCAGTGTCTCCACTTTCAACTATTTCTGGTTCAGCCTTCAACTCTGATATTCCTGATGAGTTGTTTGTCATCAAAGACAGTAACCTTCCTTCATCCTTAGGCTCCCTGGCCACAGATCTCAGTGCCATCCCTTCTGCTTGAAAATTGCAATTTGCTTGCCTTTTGCGCCACTTCACCTGTTGTTTCTCAAGGCAAAGCACCACACAGCCACTCTGAAATACCCTGAAGAGCTGTGGACTTTTGCACACCTTTACCTCCATGCATGCTGAGCTTAATTTATACTTAGAACTTTCATTCTGTGGTTTTATGTCCCGTAAGTTCTTACACCTCTATAAAGTTTTGCTTTCTTCGTTAATTCTTTTGTGAGCTTCTCTTGTGCGTTTTCCACCACACTCTTCAGAAGGAATCAGCCATTCTTCCTGTTCTGCTTTAAAGAATCAATGCTTTCCTATTTCAGTGTTTGCATTTCTAGTAATATGTGTGCTTGGTGATCCATAATCCATGATCTTAAGTCATTAGGCGCAGGGGTAGTCCATGACATGAATCACACTTTAGAATCACAGATACAACACAGATTTTAGAGCCACATAGTCAGGGATCTGCTGTTGGTTATCCATTTTTGACTGAGTGAAACTGGATGAATTTCCAAAGGTCAGTAACCTTTTGATTCTTCATCTATAAAATGATTCTTGCAAAGGAGTATCAGTACTAGAGGCCTAATAAATGCATAGGCTGTGGCAAGGTGATATCAGAGAAATAACAATCTAAAAAATGATTAAGAATTCAATCTTTAACAGACACACAATAAATATTTGACTAATTCCTAATAGCTAATGAATGAATAAAAGCTATGTTTGTTTGAAAATTATGCACTTCATCTTTTGTGTGTTTTCAATCTCATAGGAAATTTGATTCCTTTCTTTTACTCTATTAAAATACTCTAATCCGATCATTTATTCATCCTTATTATTAATTTATATAATTCTCATTTGACATGCTATTTCACCAGAATTTTAATTCAAAAAAAAAAAAATGACTTCCTTCTTTTTTTTTTTTTTAACCAGAACCTACCCTGACACATTGCAACTGGTCATTAAAATTTATACATTTCAACTGCAGCAGGTAAATTGAATCACTTAAAATTTTGAGTGAATATCTCCCTCACACATATAATATTATCAGTGACTTAAGCAACGTGTAAGTCAAAGAAGGCAGATGTGAGGAAATATGATGACTCAGTGTTTATTTACCAGAGGACCAGTATTTATTTTACTTCTCTTTTCTCATCATGTGGCCTCTCTTTGTAGTAGGAGATCTGCCTGAGCACACAGCTTCACACCCTCATTCTTGTGCTGCTCATTTAAAAACCTTCATTTGTGATCACATCCTCAAAGTGACACAGGGGAACCAGCCCTTTGAGGTTGCTCATGACATAATCTGGAAGTTGCATAAAATACTTAGACTTACTTTTCATTTGTAGAGAGAGCATATATTATGGGAACCTTAAGACTGAAAATGTAGTCTTAATTTTGTATGACCATACACTAAAATACTAAAACACAGAAGGAAACAAATTTGACATTAAGGAATTAATAGTATTTTGCTAGTAGTTAATAAAAGCTGCATAATTATACTATTGTGATGCTTTTCTTTACTTCCCCATAAAACATTTACTCTGTTTCTGCACCCTTACATTTAAAAACTACCATGGAATTACCTCCTTCCACCCTTCCCAGTTTGAATTCCATGCTGTGACAATTGAAATAGTTTACTCCAGGAACAGAGATGAAAGTGTCATTAAAATATTTTTTTCATTAAAAAAATTGCTTATCTAATGTGAGAAAGTTAGAACTATATCATTATTCCTATTGGGAACTGAACCAAGGGCCTTCATACTGAACTACCTTCCCAGGATTTTTTAAATTAACTAATTAATTAATTAATGTTGACACAGGGTCTCTCTAAGTCATTCAACTGCCTAAACTGGGCTTGAATTTACCGATATCCCACCTAAGCCACCCAGACACAGACATGTACCTCCATTCATGGCTTGGAATGGTATCTCCCTACAAAATGAGATAATTTAATGATACCAGTTTAAAGCACTTCAGATTTTTGAGAGAAGCTGTGGAATTGGGCATGTGTGTATTTGTGTTTAGAAACTATTTTATATCAGGTTATGATCTAAGGAAACAAAATATGAAATTCAGAAAAACAAGTATATTCTTAAAAATAACTATCCAAGGGTCAATATTTATAAATGAGAGCAGGAAAATATGTCTTTTAAAGCTTACCTAAGCAGAATTTTCAAAATCAGTTTCAGTAATAATGTAAGTAGAAAAAAATTTAAATGAAGATGAAAAGTTATACTTAAAGCGTAATACCTTGCCGCTTTCACTATCATGGAATATTCTGCTACACTTTTTCTTGGGATGCCCATTGTGGAAAATGAAGTGTTGTTTTTGCATTTACTACATCTGGTTTAAAAGATAAAACTTCAAATATAAATTATACTCACTAAATTGGTTTCGTTCAGTAAAATTTCTGACATGTCTATTATTCCTACTTTTATAATGTTCTCTTGAAGGAGCCATTTTGAACTCTAACCGTATGGAATTAGCTGTAAGCCCCTTGGATATCCCAAATCCAGAATTCAGAAACTTCCTTCTACAGCTACTTACTGACAGAATGACAAGTGAATGTCCTATTCACTGTGGTGTAAAGATGACGGGCTAAATGAGCTGTGTCCTCCTTGTCAAGTAAACCTTTCCCTCGGTATGCGCTTTACAGATAAAGCAGTTCCTTCACACCACAGTGCAGGGCAGAGAAAGCAGTGTAGGATTTTTGCTTTTGCTTCTAAGAAGAATGCTCTGCAAATCAGATTAAGCTATATTGATGATTCAGTATTATTATTTTTATTGTTAAAATTTTGACTATTATACATGTGCTATTCATTGATGGTATATTCTAATGACTTCAATCCCTTCTTGAGACCGTGGTTTTTCTTTTGTTAAGTTGCTAATCTGCATGTGATGTGTTTTATTTAATTTCAGCCACTCAAATCTACCAATACTATTGTCATTGTTTTCCAGAAATAAGACAAAATTCACGCTATGAATATCTAAACTTTAAATGGATACAATGTAGAAAAATATTTGACAAGGTCAGTTATTGAATAGTGAACATCTACTGTTTGCTTTCTAGGATTTTCAGTAAACTTAACATATGCCTTTTATTAACAACTGAGTGATCGCTTCATAAGTATAATATTAATTCATTTTAATCAAAAATTTTATTGATTAGAAGCAAATACATAATAGAGTTAAACAGAATGCATGAAGATGTACATTATTAACAATTTTTGTCTGATTGTGAACATAGAAAATGTAAAGTGATTGTTTCGATTCGTGGTACATGTTGATCATTTACATTATGCTTAAATTCACCTCATATTACATGAGTTTTCAAGTTTATTCCATACAAAAAAAAAAAGAAAAGGCATAGCCTCAAATAAAAATAAACTTTAAGTTCTAGTAGAGTGGCCCTGCCTACAAGTTAGATTTTCTTCCAAGTTAGTCAGGTATCTGTGGCTCTTTTCCTGTGTTGCTAGTTCCTTTTGATGTCAGCTTGGTCTCCAGGGAAGAATAAGAATTAAGCAACAGGTTTTATTCTTCCTTCTCCCTTGATTATTTTTTAACCAAAGAGTTATGTACAATATTTCCATTCTTTCTTTCTATTTTAAATGCTTACAAATTCTGTTTTAATCAGACCACAACTTTTCACAACCTTCTCATTCCTTCTCAGTCCACCCCACATTTACTATTACATTGGGTCTTTGATTTCTCAATAAGAAATAAGTCCAAAGTTTCACGCTATGCTGAGACCCTGGAGTTTAAATGTCTATCTATCTGAAGCGATGGTGTTTAGTGGAAAATACTTATGAAGGAATTATAGAGTCAAAAAGATAAATAAAGCTGCTTTGCTTTCTTATACATCTCAATATTATTTTTCCTAGAAGGATTCATTCTTGATTCATTATTGATGAAGATAATAAAAAAAACAACCCATGAATTTCATAAAGAATGCTGCAGCTATGGAGGTTTTTTCTGCATTGGAGTTTAAGATTGTCATCATTAGGGAGCAGAATCTTCCTCCCATGCACATCACATATTGCACAGTAGAGAATGTTCGCTCAACCTTACCTCTTGCACATTGTACAGAGTAGAGTTAGGTTTACGTACCAAGATTAACAAGCATCCTGCTATTTTAAATAATTAACAGCAACAAAAAAAAATCTCACCATGAGTCCCCTCTCCACTTTGTCATAATCTTCTAAAACAGATTTTCAACTCGAAATTCACTATTTGGATTATATTTACAAATTGAATTTGTAAAACTCCAAAAAAATTTAAGAGATAACCCCAACACAAAAGATTGAATGTTACGTTGTGTATTAAATGATATCTTTACAAAGGAACAAGAAATTTCATGAGACACAGTGAGAAAGAAACCAACCAGGAATCCAAAAAGATTGTTGCTACAGAGCGTGATCACATCCTGCCGAGGATGAGGTTCTTCAACTGAGATACGGTTGGCAGGGAAATCTTCCTTTTGGGAATCTAGTTTTTGCTCTGTAGGCTCTCTCATATTAGTTATAGCTTCTGCACTCTACATGCCAGTAGCATACCTCTGCTCATGCATAGAAAGAAAATGTTTCTGGCATTAGCAAGAATTTCTCAGGGCCTAAACAGCCCCAGCTGAGAGTTACTGGCAAGACGATGAAGGACTTCGGATCATATGAAGCCCGTAAATACCAGCTCAGTTATTTCTCAAACTTGAGGAACCTTAGGTCTTGTTACTCACTGTTCTAAGTTCCAGAGAATTTAATTATTTACCTAAGGACATAGACTTAAAAATTATCAGAACCCAGAACTCAACTTTATAATTTATACTCAACTACTATATAGAGTTGAAAGGAAGGTGAGAGGAGACAAATAAAAATTGTGTCTGTGGAACAATTTAGCTAAGGGCCAACGCTGGCCAGTGTTCTCTCTCCTGACATCAATTTATGTAACACATTGTTTTCTCAAGGTGTTGGTCCATGTATAGAATTTTAACAATGATTTAACTTTGTTTCCTACTTTGTACTTAGAGCTTGGGTTATAGTTGTTAGACTATGATTTGTGAAAGTGCTTGGATGCCAGAAAAGGCAGGATTTTACTATTACAATGATGGATTTGAAGGCATTTCAAAGTAAATATCGCCCATAAAACCTAAGAGTATGCGAAAGGTGGGGAATCAGCTGTAAACTGACAGAATTATTTTACCATTTCTCCTGAAACGTGCCTTGAATTGATAACTTTTAAAAAAACTGCAGTTAAGTCCAAGGACTTGAAAATAAATGGAAAGGTAATTAATTCTTTTATTGATTTTTTTATTCATTCTTCCTATGAACAATTAGAATCATTATTGGTTTTAATCTCCATGATGGTTAAAATTTCATTTTGCTTCATTCTACTTATGATGGCTCTTCTCTGGCTATTATCTCTCTTTAAAAGGTAATTGACAATATTTAATATTTATTAAAAAGAAAAACAGGAAAGAATAAGAATAATATATACATATATATATATGCTAAGTACAATTGAAATTTTAAAAGAACAAATCATCTGAGAATGAGCATAGGATGTGGAGTAGGTGAGGAATATAAATATTTAAAGATGTAATGAGTTAAGTTTAGAGAGAATTATAAATTTATGACCATACTATATACATTAAGTCTGAATAAATTTATCTTTTCTTACTTATCATTCTTACATTCTTCAAGCCAAATAAAGCCTGCATTATTGAATTATGAGTCTGACCAACTTTAAATGAGTGGGGTTTCTTATTATCACGTACTGTTGTACTATTTTGTTATTGTTAGTAAAAAAAAAAAAAACTATCACAAATTTGTTAATTTAAAAACAACACCCGTTTATTAGCTCAGAACTCTGTAGATCCCAGAATTCAGACAAAAACTGACGAGGTCCTCTACTTCAGGTATCATGAATGCCAGAACTGCAAGGTCGCCAGACTGTGCTCTTGTCTGTAGGTTCTGGGAACTACAGTAACTTTCAGACTCATTCCTCTTCTTGGTAAGGTTGTGTCCTCACAGGTATTAAAACCTGGTAGCTTGCTGGCTGTTACCTGGAGGCCATTTTCGACTCCCTCAAAACCAACTCTACTCCCTAACTGTGGTCTCCTCCATTCTGAAGCAAACAACAATGTATCCGTCTCCCATTCCCTAAAGTCATCCATACTGTGTAATATATCTTGATCTCGGGAGTAAGATCTATCAAGCTCATGGCCTTCTGGTTTAAGCAAGACCCATATGATGAGAGAGAAATCTTAGGTTACTTAGAATTTTGTAATCTTTCTCATGTGATCCTCATTGACCACTGGACCTGACTGGGCATAGTTGTGATCATACCTAAAAGATTCTGATCTTACTATTGCCATCCTTATTGTCACTGCTTACTTCAAGTTTCTGTCTTCTCTTTTTTCTCTTGGCATGATAATAGCAAGACCTACTTTGGTGTTATTATACTTTTCTCATGTCAACTCTAACCATAGCATTAAAATTGGCCTCCCTGGTTCCTCATGCATCATTCCTTGTCCTCTTTTAACTTTCTGTAATCCTTTTTCCTTACTTATTTACTTGGTTATTGTCTGGCTTCCATGAAATCCTACTCTCAGAACTTTTTCTGTCTTGTTATTGATCAATATCCAGGCTATCACCTAGTGCTTTGTATAAATTATTGGATGCTTACTACATACTGGAAGAATCAATATTGGCCGCAAAAGATCTACAATTTGGTTGTAATTTCTAACAGCCCAAAAAGTACCTTGGACCCTTAAAACTTCTCATGACATGCATTTTCAGTTTTCTAACATTTTTAGACTATTTCAATCTTAGCAAAACTACAATCTAAAATCTTCATTCTTAATTACACAGTCCATTTACCTCACACTTTGCTACTCCCCAAATCATGAATATTTTATGCAAAATAATTAAGAAAATTAAAGGTAACTATGGTTGGGTTTAATTAAGGATTTAAAGTATAAGTTCGAGAAGCATCTGTGATCTCAAAAAGGTAATAGTTACTCCAAAAATTTCACATAAAATTTGTTTCTTGATGTAAATTTATTTAGCATACACTTGGACATACTGATTATTTACTCACTGAAAATTGGTGTTTGGTTTTGGTTTCTAATGGTTGTTTTGTTTTAGTTTTTACACTTAGCTTAGTCAGCATCCTTCTGTGCTCCTCTCTGCATGTGTTACTTTACAAATCTAAAATAAAAACAATGAGACACAAATCACTACCTGCAAAGCAGTCTATCTACAAGAGTTTCTGGTGGTGTTACCCAATTACAGCTCCAAGTGTGTTTTCACAGTCCCGTGTCAAATGAGAAGTGACAGTTACTAGTACTTTACAGCTTGATAATCTGTCTTCTGAAAAAAGACCTTTAATCAGCATAAATTTAACTTGGTATGAGGACATTTAAGCATTAAATGTCTCAGTGTAGTCCTAGGTATCCTGAAATATAATTATTTAAATAGCAGCTGCACATAAATAACTCCTTGATTCATTTTCCTTAATCCTAAAGCTCATGCTGTAAATATCATTTTGGTAGGAAATCACTGAGAGCTGCAGACTACTGGCACTGGAGACAGAGTGATAAATGCACAACAACTTCTGGAAATCTCCACTTGTTATGTACCAGTAATTATTTTCTACTGGCTCATCTGTTGACACTTGGCCATTTAGTCTATCAACTGATTAATGCTAAATAAGTTTCTAAGCCTTTGAGCTTAAAATAGTAAATCTTAAAAAACTACTGTGGAATTATACTTTTTGCAGAACCTTCATGTTTCTTGCTTTATAAAAACTGGCTCAGTTTTTATTTACCTTTTGAAGTAGGCTTGCATTCTGTTTACATTTTGCTTTGACAAGATGTACATGTCTGCACTTTCTTTTGCCACTGCAATCACTTTTCCATGGGGAGAGAGCTTCCTTTCAAATTGCAGCCTCTTTACTCAATATCATCATGTACTGCTCCTCTTGTGTGTTCTCCCTATACTTTTCTAGCTCATTTACCATCCCTATGGTGTCTTAGTGTAATCGCTTCTTTACAGGTCTGTCTCCTCAAGCACACTGTGAAAGTCCTTAGCTTTTCCACAGTTTATAAATTTAAGCAACTAGAGCGAAAAAAACTGGGTCTCAACAGGTAACAAAAAAGTTACCAGTTCAGATTGTACCACATCAGACTGTTCTCCTAATATTGTAATACTCTGCCACCCTTATTACAGATCCCACTTAGCTGCTAAGGAATAGAGTAGGCATATTTTTAAGAGACTGACTGTATGTGTTATTAGTGAATGTCTTCACATGCACTGTAGAGCTGTACTATGAAACATACATTCAGTTATGGTTCTAAGGATGTGTTGGGAAGTACAGATGAAAATTCAGTGTCAGAGGATTCTCAAATAGATATGTCTAATGTTTCTGCTATTGTCAGGACACTGTGGATGGAAGATTTTTGAAGTCAGTCAACATAGTTATAGTACCCTGAAATCACTGCCTGCAGAATGTCATGTAACGAGGATCTGTAACTCCAGTGATAGCACAAAGGGAGAGCAGAAGTTCCAGTCTTTCAGATAAAATTACCTAAAAGCACATGTAAGATGATAATCATCGTTAAAACTAGTAAGTGCACTTTCTTCCTAAATGAAACCTGGTGAGCCGCTCCCCTTTAATAAGACCAATCACAATGACCATTTGACTAACATTTCTAGCCACAGATTGTTTAAATGTAAGCGAAGTGACTACTTGTGTTTTACTGATAAACATAACTGCTATTTGACAGCAATCTGTGTTCACTCTGAGTCAAGTGAAAGATCAGCACAGTGAAGATCTTCCTGTTTCAATGCCTGATGACAGAAATTTGGATTGTAGACCAAAACTTTTTAGCCACTTCCCATGGGAAAAGAAGTTCTTTTGGAGGACAGTGCTGAATAGCTTGGCATATGCTGACACTTCCTTACAGTCTCCTCAATAGCAGAATCATTTCCAGGCCACCAGACACAGTGAATAATTCCCGAATGTGCTACATGTGGTGTGGCTGAGATGACAGTACTGCCATCTGGAACAATAACAAGATTTCCTCAAAACAGACATCCTTTATGGAAGGATAACTCATGCAGATCCTGTGTTGAGGCCTTCATTTCTTTTGACATTTCCTTAATGGACTTTGTGGCCACAAGCAAAAGCACACTTGAAGCATTTTGATGCTATTTCAGATAGAAACTACATGAACCACACCTGTTGCCTTTTGTATATTTACAGGTGTTAGGAAGGGTGCATCACCCAGTGATATAGAAGCAGGTTTTGAGTTCTGCTTTTCCATGTGATATGAAGCAGTTGCATTTGTACTGGGCATGGAAAAAAGATAAAACTTCACCAGTGAATAGGACCCTGCAGAATACAGATACCTAGATAACCTAAGAAGTCTTCTCTTAATCTGTATTACCAAACAGAGGTGCAGCAGCTTACAATGATATCCTTATTTCATCTCTCTTTCAATATCACTGTTTTATTCTCTAACCAGTCAGCTTTCTCTCCCGTACCCCTCAGCTATAATTTCTGTGCCCCAACCAGATTTTCTGTCATGCATCTTTTATTAATAAATTAAACACTCAGTGAGTTTCTCACACTACTAAATTAACAGAAACTTTTTCTATTATGCCAGTGCATAAGCTAAAGGTGTAATATATATGACAGCCACATGTTTGAATTGGAGTGAGGAGGTGGTTCTCTGAGAGATTGGATTGGTGTCTGTTCTTATTATGCTTAGAATTATTTCTACAGCATTCTTAGAAATCAACAATCCATTTTCAGAACTGCTGACTTTGTTGTGTTGATATTTATGGAATCAATTTGCTTTCTCCTGTGTGAAACTAACACAAAATCCTGTCAGAGACAGGATCTACACAAGCAATGTTTCAAACATATTTTTAAATAAAAAAAGCAAAGGCTTGTTTATCAATTAAAATGAAAAAAATCTTTTGATAAATACATAGAAGAAATGTGAAGGAAAAACACAAAACTGTGAAATTCAGCTCTATTCTTCTCCTAGTCATCAGTAAGCAGCTTGACTCTAAATTCTCAATCTGCAAATACTTGTGTGGCACCTTCCATGTCTGTATGTGATTCTTTGCCACTATCAGACTCTTCAGGCTGGGGTGGGTTTTAAAACTGTGACTGTTTTACTCTTTGTTCTATCTGGTACATAGAACAAAATAGGATACTGCATATTTTCATGGCTGTTAAAATCTTGAGAACCCTTCTATGGTTCACCTTTTATGACTGCATATTTAATCTCTGATTCACTGTTTCCTTTAGCAAAGTTTTCTGTGATAAGGAAGAATTAGATATAAACAGAAGTATGAAAATTTCTGAGAAAACATTCCACTATTACAGAAAGTAGTGTAGAACAACATAAAACAATTAAAGAAAACATACTGATAAATTCTCTTACTAATAATGTATATTAAACTAGTTGCTCTGCAGTTCAGTAACTTTATATAACAAGATGAGGTTATATACCTGCTTATATGTGGTAAATGACTTATAAAATGAAATAATTTTATTGCATTTCCTTGACAGTGTACAAAAATTCTTCACTTCATATTTTGTGTTGGCAGGTTTTTAATTAACAAAATGAAAAATTCTCGGTGTTTTAAATGCATCCTGAAGTGTTTATGTATACATCTATGTTAATAATAGAGGATTAGTTTACAGTACACACATACTAACACGGTACCATGAATGTATGAGAAATACATATATATTTTCATGGTTCCCAAATCCTTTGAAACCTCTTGATTTCACTGTATAATTTCCCTGCTTGTTTTCCCTGCTGTAGCCATCTGGGATAGCTTTCCATTTCTCCGATGAGGCACATTTTCTTGTCCCTCTGTATGAAATAAAACCATGCACTCTGGAACATCATACTCTAGGTGTCAAATTAAATTTTATTTCTGTGTTTGGCTTTCACTGAAAAGCCAGTGATATTGATTCCTACTACTTATTTCTGTCCTAGCAGTGTTTTTTTTATTTTTTTAAATCATTCTGTTTTCTTGTTTATTGTATTCTTTCTCTACCTCTTTAAATGTAACTTGTAAAAGTCAAGTGCTTCATTCACTATTCTGCTTCTTACAGTAAGAATTGTATTTAGCATAGAGCAAACAGTCTGTGTTTGTTGAATTAATTCAATGATTGACTGGCTGACACAATGATTGAACAAATACATCTTTAAGCCATAAACCATATGCCTTTAAAAATTTGATTATTATAAATGACAAGCTGAAAACACACTTGTTTGAAAATATGCAATATCCACAGTAATCCTAACATGACAACCTGCAAAAAGCTATTATCGTATGATAATGTTAGTTTAATACTTAAATTTAAGAAAATGAAACATCACTACTAGTACATTGATAAAAATATAAGAAATTAAATGCAAACAGCTATTAGTTACCCACGGAAGCAAAGACAAGGTAGATTTCTTTCGTATTTGAATCCTGACATGCATGAATGTCCACCAAAACAAAGAGGTTAGGGGCAGGAAGTAGAATGTTGTGAGGAACTGTGCTTAGAACTTCAGTAGGGGCTAAGTCCAGCATCACTTGAGCTGTGGGTTGAGATATTGGTGTCCTTCTCCCCTGTGTGATGACTCTGGCTCAAACAGCAGGTCCTCCTTTGTCTGTCTTTCCCATGCCATTACATACTGAAACCAGTGTACTCATAGATTTTCCCTGTCCATTGAGATAGATTCAAAAGCAAACGGTTCCTCGTGTCTTTCATCACACACCTGTGGAATAAGTGTCCTGTGGGTTTCAGTAGATTGCTGGGGTTTTTTCCTTAATAAAAATAACTTTAGGAACCAATTAGTATTAGAAATATTTGATGGTTTTTTCTCTTTAACAATTAATTCACGTACTGTATGACATATTTTATATTACCATAACATTCTAGAATGTAGAGATTCTGTTTAAACAAAAATTAAATCTATAATTAATAACTCATTCAATCTTTGATAGATGCAATGCCTTGTAGATATAACTTGTTGTCTTAGAAAAATAACACAAACAAACTTTCTGTTACATCAACAGAAATGTAAGGATACTAATACTGTGTTTCTTTCCATAAAAAGAAAAAGCATCATGTGATTACTTCATTTTTGATTTAATAAGTGTTATTTACATTTTCCCCTAAGAAGTGATTGAATATTGAGCTGTGAGGAAAGCTAGAGTGAAATATGTCAGTGATACCAAGAGCAGTGTGCTCTCCTGATATCCAAGGATAATTTCATAATTCTAAGCAGAGAAGATAGGGTAGTCCTATACAAAAAGTACTCAGAGTATGATGCTAATTAGGCTCTAAAACACGTGGCAGGCCAAATGTAAATTGACCAACTGTGGAACCCCTAAGTGTGGAGAGATGGTTAGTTTGATTGTGCACTATTTTTGAATGCCTAATACTTATGAATAATAGTAGGTGTTCTGTGAAAGACTATCACTAAAATGGGTTCTTAATCTTTATTCTTCTGTGGAACTTTCAAAATCCCCTTGATCTCTCTGCATTCCAAGGTCTCTGCTCCCAGTATATTTAAGGTTTCACGTCTGTTGATGTTTCACTTGTATAAAACCAACAAGATAATTTTCTTGAGGTGCTACTCATATGTTTATGATACAGCATCAAAAGTATCAAAGCAATAAAATATCAAGCACTAGAATTTTTCAACAGATCGAGAGACTGCAATGCACAAGGCAGTGATTCTGGGAATTCTTTCTACATGAAATTCTTCTATCCCACTCCCAGAATTGTTTGAGAGTCGGATTTTGGGTCACACTGTTTTGATGGCTGTGATATGTAGAGGACACTGAAAGGTGTTTTCTTAATGTGTGAAACACTGGCCAACAGTTTCCTAGTCTAATATATTTCTATTGTTCTGTAACTGTTGAATATTTAAAACAACATGCAGTATCATAGCTCTAGTGCTTCTTTCAATAGAGCTATTATACAATAACAGAGCTAATTTTGGATTATGAGGCTTAGGTACACAGAACTTTCAAAGAGCAAAATTATTTGAAAAACAAATTACCCTTTATGCACAAACACCATAATAAACCAAGACCATATTAAGCCTTTATGAGAATTGGCTCCTTGCCAGCAACAATTACTAGAAAATTTGGTTATTTTGCTCCTACGACTATAAATTACCTATTATGAAACACTTATTCTCTAAAGATTTGATTCTTCTGCCAATTTAAAATTCCAGTGAAACAGTTTAGCAGAAAATTAAAATAGAAATGATTAGGCTATTCTTCCTTAAAATATGAAAAGCAGTAACTTTATTAATGTAATCATAACTTTTGTGAAGTCATTTTTTCTAGTAATTTATATTTTGTCTTTTGATGTTTAACATGCAGATGAAAGAACTGAGAAAGGCTACATTTTAGGTTGCATATGTGTGTCTATGTGTTTATAATGAACTCTGGTAAACCACCCTGTTAATTTTATGAACTTGTAAAGAATGTATCAAAAATAGATTTCCATGCATGCATTATGACTTATATCTAGATACTCCCACAGAAGCCTCATGTGTTCATAGGTGGGGTTTTGGGAGGTAATTGCCTTACAATGGTGTGGTACTCAATAGTAGACCAGTACACTGATGAGTTATAGCTAAATGTGGTGGGAATTGAAGTCTGATTGGAGGAGGCAGGTCACTGGAGGTATGGCCTGGAAGAGTCTAACCTTCTCCCTCCTACCTTGATCTCGCTTTGGTTCCTAACACCAGGCCATGAGCTGTTTGTTCAGTGCCATGCTGCCCTGTTTTGGAGCCAGGCAATTATGGAGTTTTGGGCCAAAATTAAGCTTTCCTCCTTTCAGTTGTGGGTGTTGGGTACTGTGTCTCAGCAACAAGGAAGTAACGAGGGCAGTATGCCTTAGCATTTACCAAGACTAATCTTTCTGGAATGACTTTATTATTTGCTCAAAAGATGTGTCAGGTTAATTCCTTTTTTAGAAATGTAAATGCAAATCATTGAGTCCTTGTTATTTTACTTTTTCTATGTCTCTCTGTGTGACACTTAAATTAAATGTTAGTGTGGCAGGTATGCACAGTATTCTAATTATTGTTACATTTTTTAAAAAGAGCAATATGCATGTTTTCTTCTCACTTTCCATCCCTCTCTCTTTCATCTCCTTTTTTTTCTCTCTTTCTCTCCAAATGTACAGGGAAAATTATTTCCTCTGACAGATTGAAAACATTAGATTACATCCTATCACAATAATTACTGCTTACTCCTGGTACTGTCATTAGCAGAGCAACCCTAACACTAATTTATAGCAATATAATGAATGAATCATTCAAGATGAAGTTTATCATAGGATGTAGTCACAATAGAATGGGTAGGTACACAAGACAGAACCTCTCAGCAGTCATTATCTAGTAGGCAGTGCTCAAAAACATTTAAACAGTTTAGGTTTAAAAACTCAACACAAAGTAGTTTACATATGCAGAATCCAATGACAACATATAGTCATTGCACAAGAAAAACTAGTATAAATATTTTAATGCTTACTTTCTTGAGATATCATTAGACTAATACAAGTTACTTTAGCCTCTACAGTTAAGAAAGGTGCTCAAAGTGGGAGCCATTAGCTTCCTTTTATTAGCATAACAAACTGCTGAAGTGAGTACATTTTTTTGGCAGGCTGATTTTTTTTTGCTGACTATAGTTCATGGCCAGAAATAGCCACAGTGATGGGAAGGTGAAGACGTGTTTGTCTGTCTTTTCTGTGAAAAGAGAAGTGTTCTTAACTCATCTACGTGTACTTGGTGTCTAACACATGGTAGATCAAAACTTATGTCAGTTAATAAAGGAGTGAGCATAGCGACTGACAGTACATTAAGACTTAGCAGGGTGGATGGACTTTGTACCCCTGACAGTTTGTGATTTTCCCTGGATCATTCTCTGTCTCAGTTACACCTTAGCCCTGGTCCTTAGTCTTTCTTTCCCTGAATATATCAAGCTCTTTTCCCTGTTCACACTAATTTCTCTTTCTCTGTAAATGTCTTCACCAAGCTAATCAGAATATGGTACTTTCTTTCTGATAGTTAAATCTCTTCTGTCCAGAGACACTTTCTAGACCATTAACTCCAAGTATCAATATTGGAAGGATATGTGTATTATGTATTTGTATTTTTCACTATAATACAAACACATGCATGTACTGTATTTTGCATATACATATTCTGTAGAGCAGAATGTTTATGCTTGGAACATCTGTCTTCCAAACTTCCAGAAACTCTTCTCATCTTGCATCTAGAAGAGTACTTGGCTCAGGGTAAGTAGGTGCTTATAATATCATACTGTAAGTGAGGGCTATAGAATTGTTTCATAAATATTTTCTTGAGGTCATTCAGTTGACCATATACTTTCTTTGAAGAGAAACTTTATGGTAAATAACAGGAATAAATAAAAAAACCACTTCTGATTTTTAAATCCCATTTTACCACTGATAAAGTAGTATGAAATCTTTTAATACTTGGAAACTGGTATATACATTGCTTGTGATAAAAAGAAAAATCCCCACCAAGGAGTTAGGAAAGATAATATGAAACAGATTTTACAGTTTAAAATTGTTTTTGCTTAATCATATCTGTCTATCTGTCACTTAAAATAGTGACAGGAAACATCAAAGTATGTCTGACTTGAGATAACATTAACTCATAATAGTTATCTATCAATTGGTTTTATACAAAAATCCTAAATTTGAAAATCCTTTTAAATTTTTTCTCAGGATGACATGGCCTCCTAACTGTCATGTAATATTAAAGAAGTAATGATTAGATAAAAATATATAGGTGAACATGAGAGTGTTCTACCTTAGGGTTTTGATGTTTGGCTTCTCAGCCCAACTTGGTCATGGCTTGTTATGAACCTTCCGTGCGTGGCATCTTCTTTCTTTTTCCCTCACATGACATAAGAATTTGGTCTAAAAGATCCTTAAGATAACAAAATGATATGATTCTGTTAAATATAATTTGGTGAATTGATTAAAATCAATTTTAAATTGTTTTTCAAAACTGCATCCTAGTGTTCCATTTTTGCCAAATGTCCCTTTTCATTAGCTGCCCTGTCAACGAAGAGCACTGGTTTGGAGGAATCCAGGAGCACCTTGGGTGGCCCAAGAAGCAGGGATTTTAGTCAATAATTTAGAGACTAGAGATTTAGGCTCTATTTTTCAATCTGAGAAATCTAAATAAAAATAAATAAAAGCTCTTCTCATCAAGGTAGTACTTTGTTTTCACAGTTAGAGAGGTTAAAGACATGCTACAACAAAAGCATAAGAATTTTCCTGGTTGTCATTCTTTAAAAGGTTCAAGGGAAACAATATTTTCTAATACTTTCTATGGATAAAAAGTTTACTTACTTTACCTGCAAATTGTGTTTGCCTACTTTGAGAGACCTTTTCTCATTGAAATTCCTTTGGTGCTTGGGGAAGACAAGTAAGTCATTTAAATTACATGTATGGTAAAATTTGTGTATGAAAAGGAAGAAGCTTTTCAAGAAATTCATGGTAATGTGTGTACATATGTCTGTATATATGTGTTAAATTTTGCATCTGAGAAGTTTCTGAAAACTGGTTTCAAATAATTTTTATTTTTATCAAATTATATTTGAATGGAGAAATTTCAAATAATCCTTAATAAAATAGTATATAATTTAATTAATTTTTAGGATAAAATAAAAATGAATGTGAAACACCCAGCATTGCTCTTTAATAATATTAATTCATTAATATTGTTAAGAAAGTAGAACATGTGCAGAATACCATTCAAATATAATACCAAATACAACACCACTGAAATTTTAGTAAATCCATAAATTTAATCCACACCATATAAATATACCAAAAGCATGAAAAGATAAAAAATCAAGTTTTTTGGATTCTCATAAATGATTAAAAAAAAAAACTTATGTTGAATTTCTGTATGGCAAAAAACATAAATCAAACACATAAATTTAAATATCTCATAGTTTCCCTTATATGAGAAACAAAGAATAAATTAAGAACAAAAAAGATAATAGGAAGCAGGTGATATAGAGAAATGCAACTTCCATTCTGTTACATGTTGAATGTCCTGAGTTCATGCTCCCCCAACATGGAGAAATAAAGTCTCAAACCAAATGAAAAAATTAGAAGAATTAATTGAAAATAAGAAGAAGAATAGCTCTTGGGTTTCCAGGAGGGATCTTGAAAGGGTGGCTGCTGAGGCTCTTTGGAAGGGTAATTTATACAGCAAAGTCACAATGTGGGAACAGTGTGAGTCAAATACAGTCAACTTATAGGAAGACAACTGTAGCTTCTTAGCTAATGTGGGTCATACACAATCTCAACTTACTGCTCCAACCTTAGGGGCTTCGGACATTGCATCTTCCTCTGGAGGCCTGGCCTTCTTCAGATGCACCTCCAGCCACAATTCTGCTAGGTTTATTTTTTGTGCTGACTTCCCTGAGAGTCTAGTCCCTCCCTGACTGCGCATTAATCCCGATCTAATTTGCCTTCTATGCTATAGAAAGATAGATCAAGGAATAGACAGAGGGAAGAGGGCAGAAGGGAGAGAAGATGAAAGAAAGTATGTGTCATATACACTCGCCAACGACTTGAAAGGAATGTAAAATTGTACCACAAATGTGCTAAAAAATTTTTTGAAATTCCACCTGAATGTATTCAGAATTATGAAATTGAAAGAAATTGAGATTTTTTAAGAATGACAACTATTCTATTATGAATAAATATTAATAGAGTCAAATAATATAATATTATGACAGTATTGCATATAAATGATGAAAAATAAATTAGAATATGGTGGAACAATTTCAAAAATGAATTATTTTATATTATTTATTGGCTCATATATCTTGGCTTGTTGTATTTCTTCTGTGTATTGTATTTCTCCATTTTATTTATTTAAAGTAACAGTTAGCATTATCATTTAAAATCACAGTAAATTTAGTTCCTCAAACCTATTGTGTGATGCGGTTTTCACAGACCCATTAAGGGAGGAAGAATGGATTTAATTACTTTTATTTTAGGGATGAAAAAATTAAAATTTAGAGAAATGTAGTCTCTTGAAAAGGTAATAAATTTAAATGCCCAGATTCAGCCAAGTATTTTCATTCTAAATCTAGTTTTTAAAACCTAAACACAATTCTCTGTGTTTAGGTTTTAAATTTTGCAAGATTTACTAATATCAGATTTGAATTCTAACTTTCTAGTATTCTATATTCAAGTGTTAATTTTTTTACCTCTTGGTTTATAGTATGTAAAGAAAAGATAAGCATACAGATATCTTTCCCTTGTCAAATGATTGATTTACCTGGAGCTCAAATTACTTCTTATTCCCTTCCCCCAAAGATGTAAAGAGTAGGAAGAGAAATCTTGCCAAAATGGATCCTAACTTAACACTCTTCTAATGATCTTCATGAAACTTCTCCTTTTTACTATTCCTCTTACACTCGGGAAAAGAAAGGAGCAAGAACTAATGAAATGGGCTGGGGGGTTCTCAACTGTGAAACTTCGACCTCTGACATACAAATGCATACAGCACTTGTCACTGATCTTCTTGCAAGATGTGATGCTTTTGTAGCAGTCTGTAATTCACTGTGCCTGAGTTTCTGTATTTACTTTTACTTTAAATGTATTTTTCCCAGTTAAACTCTTCATGAACATTGAATTGAAGGTGTGTCCTGATTGTTAAACATAATATAACTTCAAAAGAAAGTGATAACTCAATTAACTTAGCTAGTGAGGGACTAAGATAGCATCTTACTTTGTTTAATTTTATTTAATTTTAAATCAAATATAGTTTCTTTTGAGGTTTAAATACTTCCTTTTCATCAGTGGTTAAAAAAGTATTAGTGAAACTGTGTTCACTGTAAGCATCTAATTTACTTATTTCTTATTGTATATTATTTGTGAAAGCAAATTTAAAATATCAGAAAATGTTTTAAAAATTATTATAGCATAGAGATGTATGCATAAAGGCTAAAATTCTTATAGATGATACCAATAAGTCTCTCTCTCTCTTTCTCTCTCTCTCTCTCATTTTGCATACATAAAAGCCACTAGATTTGTCTAATTCAAAGGTTTGGGGACTTTGCCTGACAAGCTGACATACAGATAAAAAAAATCTAATTAAATTTCCTGTCAATTACTTTACAGTAATATTCAGAGAATTCCATAACCCTCCAAAGATTTTTCTTCTAAAAACTCTGGTAGTATATATTTCATATCACTCCTCCACCTTTTTTTTAAGACAGAAATATCTATTGAGAGAAAGAAAGCTTCTGTCTGAGAGAGAGAGAGAGAGAGAGAGAGACAGACAGACAGACAGACAGACAGACAGACAGAAAAGGTTCCGAGTGAGTTGCCAAAAGATTCTGTATTTTCTAGGGATTTTTATAAAGTAAAGCAATGAGTTGAGGTGGTTCTAAGGTTGGGAAAACTGGGAATTTACAAGGCAGATGGGGATGAGGTGGGACCGAACTATGGTCAAACCGTAAGTTTAAGTATGTCCTGATACTGATGTTACTTTGTGCAAAAATCAGAGTTTATAGTTATTCAAATGATTCTGAAACATATGTTTTAGAAGAATTCAATTGCATATCCATAAAATAATATTTTATTCTTTAATTTGAGACTAACTCAACATTATTAAATATAAATATTAAAAGAAAATATTATACAATTTTATATGTGTCACTAAATTAAATGTCCTAAGTGAAGGTTAATTCATGAAATGAAACATTGACTAAAACTATTTTTTTCATAAGCAAGATTGAAAAATTAAAATCTAACACAATATGAAACTGGATTGAATAAGAAAGTTATTTTCAAGAAAACAATAACATAGATGGCATAGAAATTATTGACAGGCTGAGTTTTCAGAAACACTGATTTAGTGAAACATTTGATGATGAAGCTAAAATGAAGAGATGTAAAATGAACTATTTTAAATCATTTAGTTTTAGAATAGAGAAGAAACGTTTTAAAAATTTTTTTTAGCTGGCTTAGAATGAGCAGTAAGAAAGAAGACAAGGATTCTATATTTTTAACAGGCAGCAAGTTCAATCTAATGTCAGCCTATGAGCCATGTTTTGGGAAAAACAGTACATAAGGTATTAACCATTGATGAAAAATGTAAACATCTTTCATTGGATTTGTCCTTTGAACACGTAAAGAACTTTATTCAGTGCTATTTTTATACAGTTTTTCCAAGGTAAAGAAAACATAGTACTTGAACATCCATCAAAAGTGAATTAATTTTGTGTTTGACATATCTTGCACATGCACATTTACCAAAACAAAGCACAAGTTTTTTTCTGGTGGGGGAACCCTCCATCTACTGAGCTCCATGCTAAACTCCAGCAGTTGAATCTGTATAGACGTCACAGGAAACTTTGCTAAGGAGGAAATGAGAAGCAATTCTGTCTTCTTGTTCTGTCACATGCAAACACCGAGCACAGTTAGTACATGGCGTCTAGCAGCCCGTAGTGTATCCTGTCACTCTGAGTGCCATTTAGTCCTGCAGCATGGCTCCTTACTCATGTTGAGGGATTTATGCCACACCTTCAAGGACAAAGATCATGAATATTAATAACTTCTAATTTGGAGAATGGCTTAAGGTTTCAAGATTAGGGAGGTGTTTTATATTTTGCTCTCCTTAAACTTTCATTTCTCGGTATAGTACATTCAGTGGTGAATTGAATTTGATAGAGTTGGAGACCAAAAAACAAAACCAACTGCTGTTTTATCCTCCATGGCTATTTTGAACAGTCTAATACATTTGACAGAAATATTATACTTGTATTATTCAAAAGGAACACTTAAAAATCAGAGAAGAAACATACAGTAAATATGGCAGTCTTGATTGATGTAACTGGGTTAGGTTCTTCCTCAGAAAACGGAGTTAGTTTTTCAAGAAGCAGTTAGATATCCCCTTGCACAAGGTAATTTGTAATTGGGATGTCACACTAACAAAAAGGAAAATTTCTTCCATATCTGTCTGCATGATATTAATTTTCTATTTAAAAAGAAATGTTTATTATTCTGTAGATTTAGTTATTTTAATTAGTTACCCTTGTATTGAAATAACTATATCATTCATGTATCCCAAAGGATGGTATTGGTAGGTTAGAACAATAAAAAAAAAAATGCCTACAAATGTTTGCAAATGTAATTTACATAGCATGACAGTACGTTTCATTTACTTTAGTAGGATTAGTTTCCTGGTTAAATTAGAGTCCATTATTTGTTGACATCTGGTAGCTTGGAAAAAAGAAAGTATCTAGACACTGGTTTTAATTTTAACATTGTCTTGTATTAAGAAGTTCAAGTTATTTTTCTCTATAGTGTACTTCTTGTTTAGTATGCTGGCCTTTTATATTTAAGCTAAGCATACACAGGTTGTGTGTGTGTGTGTGTGTGTGTAGTTATAAATCTCTTACATAAAATTAAGCTTTTATTTCTACTTTTAATATTCATGTATTCATTCAGTTAGCAAATATTTATTGAACACTTAATTCATAGTAGATATAGTGATACAAGGAATTATCCCTTACCTCAAAGTTTATATGCAATTGATTATATTACATTGGTAGAAATAAATGCAAAAAAATATACATTAAATGTTTTAGAGAATAAGAACAAATATGGTAAGAGTTCAAATGTGAGTGAACCCGTTTTAGGTAAAACCCTTATAGAATCCTGTGAGGCTATCCAAATGATATACTGAGGGTTATTTGGTGCTTTCTTTAACACCAAAACCTGAGGGAAATAGCAGCACATTGAAATAATTATTCTTCATTTCTATAATGATTCTGTAGCTTTCTGAGGCTTTATCTTATTTTGACATCACATTGTTAAAAGGATATAGAAGTGTATTTATGCATATTCTATTTGCAGTTTTCTTAAATGTATATGTATATAGACAAAGACTGAAAGGAAAGGTGTATAATGTTAATAATGATTTTATTTTCACAGTTTTTAATAGTAACTATTATATTTCTAACCATATTATTTTTCAAATGTAGTTGTCAGGATAGTACAACCTCAAATTATTGGTATTTCAGCCTCCCTCATCAGAGAAGGCAAAATAATTGCTGACCTGACCAATTTTGTGGTCTCTTGACTTCAATAAAATGACATCCATAACATATTTTTATTAGCTAGAATACTGAGAATTGAAATTAAAAAATAAAATAAGGTGGATACTACAGGATGTGGCATGATGTGCTCCCATGGTAAATCTTATCTGTAATAGTTATCACTCATGTTTCTCTACTCCATCACATCCAGATTCCATTCTGAATAATTAGAAGGGGAAAATTCAGCTTGTTCTCCCTTTTGTTTCTTGCTGTGGAATGTCATGTGATCAACTCTAACACTTATATTTGTACACTAAATTCAACTACATCACTATAAGCAGTGGAAATGCAACTTTATTCAGTAGAGATCCTTTGTCTTGATTGTCCTAGAAAGGTCAGTATTTTCTCTCCATTCTTCCCACTTCATACAATGATAAATCAGAAGCAAGAAATTCATTGTCCACATAAAGTTACACTTTCTCAGGAAAACTTATAATATTTGTCTTATCCCTGGACTGTGGAACTTTAGATGGAATATTTTATTAAAGTGTGTTTGTTCTTTCGTGTTCCTTACAGCTTGACATAATCTCTCCATCTGCACTCTCAGAGATCAGCATTCTGATGATCTTTGAGGCACCAACCAGCCTTTTCCACAAACAGGATTCATAGTATTAGTCAGCCACACAGCTGCCCTCTGAGACAGTCAAAGTTTCTCTGTTCTGTAGGTGTCACCTTCTCCCGAATTCCCTTGCACAATATCAGTTTTATTCCTAGACGTAGTATCAGGGTCTAAGTCAGTATTCAGTGCAGAAAGATCATTGGTAATTGTCAAGTGAAATGATCAGTTATCAATTTAATGATCTCAATCACGAAGGAGAAAAGAAGCTTAGTGATACTGGAAGGTATGAAATTTATATAGAGAGACAACTAAACATTCCACAGTGTTTCTCACCGTTCATCTATTCTTGCGTCTTTTGGGTCCAAAATCTTTCTTTGCAGTCAAGCATTCAACTGAACATTGCTTAAGATATTTTTAATTTCCAAATACAATGCACCTAGAAATGCAGTGGTCAAAATGAAATAAATCCAAGAATAAAGTAGAATAACATGCTCTTTCTTAGTTTTTAAAAAGACTTAACCAAGTTTTGTTATACGAAACTCCAAGGTTTTCTTTTTTCTTCCCATGTACTGATCCAGAATTTCCTTCAAGAACTCATGATCCCAGGATTTATTAGTGAATCAAGGCTCTTAGGCCAAATTCCAAAGATATGATTATCCCCATTCTGTGATAATGCTGTCAACTCCAGCATTAATTGGAATGAAAACAAAATATTTCTGTAGGAACATTTGCAGAAGTATTAAGAATTTCTTGTGTTTTGATAATATTAGGTGACATTTAAAGGGCTGAGGTTGTGTTGCTGTAGATTTGATGCAAAAGTTTAATCTCTTTCACCTTAGACATTTTGAGGAGACAAGATTTAGACCATGAAAATTTTAGTCCATATCACTTTTTAAAAAATTTTTTTATTTAAAGAGAAAAAAAAGCATGTAAAGGGTAGAGATAATATAGAATTCCAAAAAAAGATAAACAATAAGAAATCATCAGTTAATAAATTATATATTGTCCTCTTAGAAATAGTTGTTCAAGTTACAAAATTAAAGCATACAAAGTAGATAGTCCAACAGTGAGAGTGTAAACAGCTATTCATGCATGGATTTCTACATGTATTTCTATCTTTTCTGTATTAGAGGGAAAAACAAAACTTAGCAAGACAGAATAAAACAAATTTCTATAAAAGCATGAAACCAAAAAGTCATATAAAACCACAGTACAAGGTGATCTACAATGATTACTGTGTTGTTTCTTATTATCTTCAATAGAATTGTCTATATCATCAGACATAATTGAATATAGCAGTATAATTGAGTAAAGCAGTAAATAACTATATTAGTAAAAATAAAACATTGTAGACAGTATAAAACTTCAAAGGCAGGCAATAATCAAACCAGAGTGGATATTCTAGTGGATCTTGTCATCTTAAATGCAATTACCTATGCTCTCAGTCTTGATACTATCAATCATAACAGCTTTGAATAAAATCTATCAGTACAAAACTGTGATCCAACAAACCAGATTCAGTTACAATCAGTCATGGTAAAACAGTGTAGGTTTTACAGGGCTTTAGATTAAGTTAATAGGAAATTAAGAATGATTACCATACTATATCCTGTTATTTTCAGGATTGCTGTCTGTGCCCTCAAATCTAGTACAGGTAGAATGACTGGAACAGAATATAATCCATCTAAGCAGAGTGGTGTGAGTAATGTGGGTTTTAAATCCTGGTGCACTATTAACAATATATTGTATCAAGGCCATTTATGTTAGATATTCTAGTTATCTTTCTCTGCCTCATTTCTGCTATGCTATTTTTCTGCCTTTTTTGGTCTAGTTTTCTCTTTCATTCTATTGCCTGCCCCACTCATTGAGGCCTTTCTGCCACTGTTCGTAAAATCCTGATATTTTTTTTCTCTCTTTCTAGAATGTCCTTCAGTAGGGTTGGACTGATGGTCTCAAACTCACCCAGTTCCTCTTTGTCATGGAAGCATCTTGTATCTCCATTAATTTCTAGTGACAGTTTTGCAGGGTACATCAGTCTGGGCTGGAGGTTATTTTCTTTCAGGGTTTGGAATACTTCGCTCCAAGCTTTTCTTGATCGGATGGTCTGTGTTGAGAAGTCAGCCGTGATCCTAATGGGCTTACCTTTATAGGTAATCTGTTTCTTTTCTCTGACAGCTTTTAGTATTCTGTTTTTATATTGAATTTCTGGTATCTTGATTATTATATGCCTGGGTGTAGCTCTGTTTTGGTTGTAGGTGGCTGGAGTTCTGTATGTCTCACATAACCGAATGTGATTTTCTTTTCCCATGCTTGGGAAGTTTTGCTTAATTATTTCTGTCAATAGCCTTTGTAATTTGCCTGTATGTATTCCTGCTTCTTTGTTCATGTTTCTTTGTTCATGTTTCTTATTCTTAGATTGTAGATTCTCTTGTCATTTTCTAGCCTTTGTATTGTTACTGCCTGTTTCCTTGTTGTTTTTAAGAGATCTTTCCTTTCATAATCACACATTGCAAACTTGTCTTCAAGTTTTGATAGTCTATGCTTAGTTTCTTTTAAGGAGTTTTGCCAGCTTTGAATGGAGTTTTTAAATTCCTGGTAGTCTCTTTGAATCTGCTTTATGTATTCTATATTTTCTCTACATTCTTTATTGAATGTTTCTCTCCTTTTTTTGGATTCCTCCCTTCTTCCATCTGTATCATCTGAGAGATGCTTCCTGAGAGCATTTCTTTTATTACTCTACTCATATCCTGCTTTACCTATTTAATATTTCAGTTTTGAGCTCGTCTACAAGGTCCTGAAGATATCTCTTAATGTCCATTGAAGCCATGTCTGATGTTGTGTGTTTGCCACCTTCAGTCTCCCTTGTTTTTCCTTCTCCTGGATCAGTGCTCTCAGGGTTCTGGGCTGGGGGCCTCCTCCTGCCTCTCTCTCCTGTCATGGCCCTGGCTTCCTCCACACGGGTTACAGTGCAGGTCCCAGCCCCCTTCCCTGTTGGCCATGTTTCCTCTGAAGCATGCTAGTGAGGGACCTCTGCCTTCTCCTGCCTGCTCTTGTCACTGAGGTGTAAGCAGCAGCTGCATATGCCTGCCCCTCGGCACTGGGCCAGCCAAACTTCAGGGGCCTTCACCCAGTCAACGCATGCTAGGCGCAGGGAATCCATTTGGGATGGCTCACTGGGTCCTAGCCAGGGGCACGGCCCAGTCCAAGCAAATCCCATGAATCTGCTCTTGGGAGGGAAGTGAGGAACCAATTGAAGTCACTGTTGCTCCCAGTTCATTCTCCTCCTGCCCGATTCCAACATGTTGCCCATTTGGTTTCCTTCTTGTGGCGGGTGTCTCATTCCCAGCACTGACCGTGGATTAATGAAGGTCCCTTCATCAGCTCCGCTCTCTGTTGGGCTCACCAACCCCTGACTTCAGCACTGCTGTGCTTCCTGTGAGTGGTGGCAGGAATGAGTTTGGGCGGCTCTGCTGGCCGGCACAGATTCAGGCCTTTGCAAACTTGCCAGGTCGCCGCAAATGAAAATGCTGTGTCCCATAATTTTTAGCTGTTCCAGTTGTAGTCCCGAAGTATTTGACAAGCTTTTTTATGTTTTAATTTTTTCCTGTGTCAAGAGGATCCATCTCCCTCTGTCTAGGTCTCTCCAGGATGTTTTATTCTGGCAAATGAGTTGTTTCTCCCGGGAGGCTTTGTATTTTGTTGCTCACTGATCAGCCATCTTGTCTTCTCATCTCCATATCACTTTTAAAGGGGAACTTCTGCTAACCTAACTAGCTTAGAGATCAAATACTAAAATTCAATTTCTGCTTTTCTTATCATTAAGGACAAGTAATGAGTGATTACAATTGTTTGGTTTCATCTACTGCTGCAGTCTGAGGAAACTGGATTTTGAGATTCTGTCATGTAAGTATATCTCATGGAAAGTGCTTTTTCTATTTCAAGGTAGTAGTTTAAATGTGTCTTAAAAGATGCCAATCCATAAAAATGACAATAAATGTGTCTGTTTTATCACTTTGTGTGGCATTTCTTTCCTTCAAAAGAAGGGAAATAGTACACTATTTCATGATAAAAATGCACACATTCAGTCACCATTACAGAGTGTTAGTGTTCTCAGAGCTCTTAACCTGTCTACCTGTGTCCTACTCAGCTGTACCCAAATGATCATTTTTCTGGTTCCCTTCTTTTTCTGATTCTGTCTCTTGATTACACATACATAACTCTTAACTCTCACCTCTACAACTATATATTTGAGCAGTCAAATATTTCTCTCAATAGTAGAAAGCTCTGAAAGTGCCCATGTAGCTGGAAAAGTCAGTGTAATATTTAAAACTTTAGCCAGTTTCATTTTTTCTAACTCCCTGATGACCTGATTTACAACAGAAATCAAGAAATTCATTTCTGATTATCTCACTGTGCCTAGGCAATTGGACAGCATTCTCTTCACAGATGTGTGAGTTGTGGGTTGGTGGTGCAGCTCCATGGTAAAGCCTAGTGGGTGTGACAGATCCTCGCACCAGGAAGAAGCAAGGAAACAAACAAATGTCATGTTGCCATGTTCAGATACATAGTACCTTTAAATATATTCATTTTGTCAGTTATGTTACCTTTTAGATTGGTTTTGAAATATTTTATGAAACACAATTTTTATATGGTGTGACGATATGAGTAGTGTCATAATGATCTTTTTGAATCTATTCTAAAAATACTGCTTTAAGCATGATTTAAAGGTGATTAAATAATAATAACTTTATTTTCTATGAGTTTATTTAAAACAGACATTAGAATTATTTATGCACTAGTCTTTAAAAAGGATATACAGATTGCATTTAAATTTTCATTATGTGCTGATAATTGGCTCAAATCATATTTCATTTACTAAAGATTAGTGTCAGCCTGGGCAGATGGTGACTCAGAAATACCCAGGTTAAATTATTCTTACTCAAATAGTTTAGTTTAGATATATTTGGTGGGGCAGAGTTTTATTTTAGAAGCAAGGTGAGATTTTTCATCCTTAGTTTTACTATTGAAAGAGGATTTCAAATTGATGGCACCTTGTTTATGGCTCATCAGAAACCATGAGCACAGCAGTATGGGTTGATTATAGTGCTAAATGCCAAGTGACACAGACAAGAATACTATCTGCCAGGTGTGATTTATGCATATTTTAAAGAAAAATACTTCCTTTAAAATTGATATTTGTTTTATACATGAAGCATATTTGTGAATCTTAAAAGCAAAAAATAACTTTATGTATAACAATAAATTATTTTAGTAAGATATTTTTGACTGAGGAGACATTTGTAACAGTTTTTTAAAATGTGGTTAACTTATCCAGATCTCTCATTTTTAAACTTCAGATATCCAGTACTGTCTTTGAATTTTTAATTATTTACCTTTGAGGTTTTAAATTAGAAAAGTGCTTTGTAAATAAAACAAACTATTTTATTTTACTATGAGATTTTTGAAAACATTCACCATAACACTTTACAAGTAGTCAAGATTTTCCCAGAACTTTTACATTTGATAAGAAAGTCCTTAAACTTGGTATAGCTTGTATTACTATAATAAAAAAAAAAGTACTGTGAGAATCATGAATCCTTGTATTACAGCTTCTACTTTACAGTTCTCTATTACTTTGACTAAACTAGTATAGTTGGTATAATTTATTTTATTGCCAGTTCTTTGTCTTATGTTGCATCCTAGATGTGCAGACTCTTCTGACGTGAGAAACAGGAAACCCAGTAGTATAGTTCTCTCACTAGGAGGGCAGAGCAAGTTTCTTTTCCCAGTGTGCCTGAGGTCTGGGGTTGAGTTTTACACAGCCCAAAGCTATTGAATAGACATAGGTGATTTTCATGTCTTGCCTTGTCTGTTTTCTTTTTACTGAGTCTGGTCTGATGAAGGGCAATAGAAGCAGCAAATCAGAGCAGCTCTCAATGACTCAGTTCAGGCTCTGATTTCAGGTGTGGATATTATGTTTTCCTCTTCATCATGTCATGCAGTGTTGGTCCAGCTAATCAAAATATGTAATGTATGTGCACCAATATACTACAAAGAACAGCATTATTCTGTATCGCAAGTATGCACATATGTTTATATATAGGGGAGAATTTGTCCAAAGTGAATGATGTTTTGCAATAGATTCTTTTTAAATTTCCTTATATGTTTTCCTTATGGTTTGGAAATTCATTAGGCAAGTTATGTGATTTTTGTGGTGGAAATAAAAGATATATTTTCTTTTAAAGTGGGACAGCACATTCTTTATTCATAGTGCTGGTTAGAAAGATTAGGCCACAAATACTAGCTATTATATCCATTTATACATGAAAATTTCCTCTTTGTGATCATGAAGATGGAAAAATTGATAAAAATACATAAATAAATTTTAAGAATTAATAGGTAAAAATTTAATATTGAACAAGTAGTATATTTAAGGTCTAATATTAATCATAAAATATATAACATGCTAAGTTGCTAAATTATCTCTTCTTTTAATGTAAAAACAAGTTGCAGATTTATAAACATCTCAATGATACTTTAAAAGTAATTTCTTGTGCTAAAGTTAACTTGTGCACATAAACTGTTAAGCATAAGATAAAATATTACCTACAGAATTTCATTACAGCAAGTAAATAGTATGAACACAATTTATGAGGCATATTAATGAAAATATTTTACAGTGAAATAGGATATTTTATCTATACACTTTATATGTATACATATAAAATGTATAGCTTGTATAGAAAAATGTTTTAAGTGACAGATAATGAAAAGCACTAATGACTTAGTTGGTAAAAAGACAGAGAAATCAATGCCATATATCTTGTTGGATCAAGGAGCCAAACTAGAGTTTCATTTACATATTCTTTGCACAAATTTAATGTGGTCAGGTGTAAGTGATATCTGTGAGTCAGCGTTCTAGAAGGCTGAGGCAGGACAATGAAAAGTTTAAACCCAATCTGGGAACACAAAGATCTTGTCTCATATTAAAATAAATAACAGTTGAGACTCTAGCTCAGTGCAAAAAAAAACCCTGGATTCAGTCCTTAATAGTAAAATGAAAAGAAATTAGCAAAAATCAGCTTTAAAAACAAAAAAGTATGAAAATGTCCAAAATAACAATAGTTGTTAAATATATATTAATACCTTTGACTGTGTATCATATCTTTAAATGTTATATTTAATAATATTCACTTAAAGTGTTTAATAGCATGGAAATGCCTATAGTAGAACTTTGAAAGTACACATTATGTAAGTAAAATTTTAGGTAAAGTATAATCCCAGTTAAGATTATAGAAAGATGATAATAATTCTAAAATATATGAGAAAGACCAAAAAGAAATAATCAATACATTTTGAAAATATGAAGGACAGCTGATACTTTATTATTGATGTTTATTTTTTTCTTGGACTTTGATTTTTTTTTTAGTTAAAGTCACATGAAGTTACAGTGCATAGTCTCTGTCCTAGTACAAGTCACATTAGAACCCTTTTTTGAAAACAGTCTCTGTGTTACTCAAGTTATCCTCTATAGAGTTTAAAACAGTAACTGAAGAGAGTTCTCAGGGATTGGAAATAAAGTGAATACTTGGTAGGATGGAAGAATAAACAAAGTTAACCACCCGCTCCTCCTTGTCAACTTTCTGAGCACCATTTGCTTTGTATTGGGTGTTGGGGCTTTGGGCAAAGTAGGAAGGACTATGAGATGATGAACACCCTAAATCCTAGCTCTGATCTTTCACAGCTCTCCAACTTCGGGCAAGTCAGTGACCGTCCCTGTCCCTGTGTTTTCTTCCTCCCATGAAAAAGGAAGGGTCTGCAATAGAATTATCCTAACTCTGTGCTTTGTGGATGTTACAACACAGTGTAGCAGCCCATGGGGAACTTTTCTTCTTCATAATCTTTAAAGGTTTAAAAATGTCTGCCTAATGCTTTTCTTAAGTTTGGAGAGACAATTCATTACTTCTGTTTTAAGATTTCCTACTGTACCACAGCTAGCACAGATTAAAGAAATTAAATATGAGAGCATTAGCACTGTAAGACTTCATCACCTACTCTGCTTAATTATAGAAGTCAGAACTACAAGATGAGATTTATGAAGAACTGTTGTGAAATGCAGATAATATTTCAGGATCATGCAAGGTTGATGATGTGTTAATTTTGAATCTTAAGTTTCCAAGTACTGCATAGGTGAAGAATGGTGGCAACATAAATCTAAAAGAGGAAATAGACACATCAGTCTGAGGCCAGTGAGTTTGAAGCTGATGGGGTCAAAATTCTAAATTTGACGGTTAGTTTTTAAGAAAACTGAAATAAAAAATAGCAAGAAGTCACCAGGATCCTTCTGGTTATATCCTATAAGCTCTAGAAACTACATAAAAATATTGGGTTTAAATTTAATCCAGAAATTTAATAAAAATCATCATTATAGTTATGTCCACATATGAGAAATATGGACTGAAATGTGTTCATAAATGATTGTTCAAACTTACCCAAAATCAATAAGAATCTAGAAGGAGTTACCTTTACTGAGTTGTGTCACTCTCCTTTTTTCTCTGTTTATGTCTCCCTCTCTTTCTCTCAGTTGTTTTCAGAGATTTGAAGTTTCTTATTTTTTCAGTGTCTGATAATGCTATTTCCATGGTTCTAGAAGATGATTTATTGCTTGAATTTGTATGAATGCTTAGTGTTATCTTGAATGGCTAGAAGAACAGACTAAACCAAGTTCCACTGAATTTTAGAAATAAAGAGTTATGTTTGACATATGTCAAATGACATTTGTCATTAAAAACAAGAAACTATTGAAGTGAGAAAGCTGAAAGACCCAGCTTGGCAATATTTAAAGTGAAGACCACTGAAGTGGTTGCACTATTTGGCTTCATTAATACAAGTACAAATTTTAAATAGAACACTCCTGTTGTACGTAGTATTTGCCTGATTTCATGCTGAGTATTTAGTTATGTAAAGTCTGTTTAAATGACAATTTTTAGCTGAAATAAATTTAACAAAGTGATTAGATTGTTAGAAATTCTCAAAATCATATGAAGTGTACCATGCTTGTTTTAACTGCCTGATAGTACTCAACCAGGTTTCTGATATGCATAATTATATTTTTCTCTTAAAAATCTTTGTTCCTTCCACTCTTACACTGATGGTGAATATTACTTTAAAATATGTCCCTAGGGTAGGTCAAAGGTAGTTCTTGAAATAGCATTAAGGTAAAGTACAGATGCACTATGTAGACATAATTTTTGTTAATGGTCAGTGTCCATTTTGACTGGTTTGTACCTAGTAAGTATGTGTATTTTTATATGTATTCATATATTTTTATGTTACATAATATATATTGAATCAACATTTTCTATTTGTCATTACCACAGAACTTAATTTCATTATTCTTTGAGGACATTTTCTCTTTCCCCCTAAACTCATAAAGACACATGTCTGGAACTATCTTAGCATTAAATGGGAAATATTTGAGGCTAATACAGGTAAATGACAATTTTAGAGATGATGTTATGGTTTGTGTCTAGATGTCCCTCCAAATCCTCATGCAGTCATGGGGACAGTCTTCTAGAATTTGTGACTGGTCCAGTTCTAGGATTATGAGAGTGAATGCTACCCATCTGAGAGTAAGTAGTCTACATACAACATAAGAGACAGAAAAAGTCTTCTCTCTATGCTCCTTTGCTTTCATTTGCTTTTGCTATCTTCCACTGCCATGAACTGTCTTCATGCATCATGTACAAAACAAAGAAAAAAAAAAACTGGGATGGTTAGCTTCTGAAAGAAAGGAGGGAAAGATATTTGTAGATGTTTCAAATGTGACCAGAGATATCTATATTATTTATAGAGCACCAAAATATATGATCTAGGGGAATGACCCTGCTCTTTATTTCCTGTGCTTTGGTACGTAAGCATGCCTTCGGGTGTACAGTGGTACTTCCAATGGCTCCAAGCTCAAACTTTGCACTACTCAAACACCAAAGTTTGAAAAAAGAATCTACTTGACATTCTTAACTTTGCTGGACATCTGAACTGAAAATCCAGTTTGGAAAAAAAAAAGTCTGTAGGGTTGGAGAGTGAGTCATGTGTGCCTTGCTGGGGACACAAAGGGGTGACCCTTTAGTCTAGATGCCACTCTCGCCCAGATGGCAGACAGTGTTTGTGTCAGTGCATTCACACTCCTGTCATTGTGGGGAGGGTATAGAATATAGGAACCATGGATCCAAAGAAAGTTAATGACCCCAACAGTAAAGCTAAAAGAAAGACTGTGAGGGCTGCATAGAGCTCAGTGGCACAGCACCTGCCTGGCAAGTAAGAGGGCCTGAGTTTGCTTCCCTGTCCCGGGAAAAACAAAACAAAACAAACAAACAAAACAAAAGCATTGTGAGAAGCACGATAGAGTTAAAGAAATCATTGTGATATTTGTAACCCAAGTGTAATTTTTAGCCTCAGAACCAATTAAACAATTGTGGTTTTCCATTATTTTTTATGGGAAAAATGTTAGTTCTCAGAATTTTCAGTGTTTGAACTTGAATTTGGAATGAACTTAGCAACTGAGGCATCACTGTATAAACTTTTCACTCCTGCAGTGCTGTGTATGACCTGGAAAAAGGCAGAGTTTTCAGTGTTTGTTTCCAGAATAAGAAAGTCCAAGATGAGCAGGATCCATTTCCAAGCCAACGCTGTACCCTTTGTAATCATCCCCTTCATTGCGGTCTTTGCTGCTGCCTTCCCACAGGAAGCCACATGGGTGCCACATTTTCCTTGAAATGAAGAATTGTACTGCAGAACAATTTGGAAACATAGGAAGATTTTCACTGCAACATTTGAACCTAGAGTACTTGGTCTTCCTTCATATGGAAAAGGCACTCGTGTGTATAACTCCGTAGGAAACACTTTGCTGGAGCACAATGAAAAGAGAAAATTAAATCAGCCTCATTAGCCCAAGTCCTAAATGTTTGTAAGCAGATACTAGCACCCTTGAAATTGAAAACTGGGAAAAAGCTGCAAAGAAATTAAATTATTATTCTCTTAAGTTCCCATAATGATGGAGTGCAACCTTCACCAGTGCAAACTAAAGGAGATTTAGGATGCTACAACTTTGGCAAAACAAGCACCTGCACCTTTTCAGTTTAAGAAGTGCCTAACCAGAACATTACAGCCTCTGCGTCTCAATAATTTCCCTCTCTGTAAATTTAACAGTTTTCTCAATGAAAAGAATAAAGTTTATGGCTTATATTCAGTGGTACTTGGATGCACAAATGCATTCATTTGCAGACAATTTGGTTTACAAACAGAAGCACTTTGCAAAATTTTGTTTTTATTTGCAAAATGAATCTTTTCAGGTGACCAGTACAACCACAGCCATCTTTTCCACACAAACATAAATATGACCTTTTTCCCCAAAATTATAGCATAAATTTAGTTTGGAAGCCAAGGTGCCACTGTAAATCAAAACACAAAAGAAGTTTGGGCTGACAACTATTTAAAATATTCCAATTATTACCCATAGATTATATTTGATGAATACAGAAGATCAATCAGTGCACTGGCCACATGAAAAAAAACATGTAAAGATTCAAATCAGCAGTAATAAAACTTGCACATCCATCCTCTATCTTTTGCATATCCCAAAATGTGAGGAAACAAAGGAATATATTTATATATAGCCTTTTTACAACCACGTATAGAATCAAAATATGAGATAGGCATGGATCAGAGAACACCACTTTCTCCAATGATTTCTAAAAGCAGCAAAGCATGAAATACAATTTAATTTAGCTCTAATGATAATACAAGTTACCATATCACCACCAACACATATTGTATATTCCTATCTCTTCAAAGTCGGTTTTTTTTCAAAGTCTATTTTTCATTAGCTTGAAACCTTGAACTGTTAAATGCAGCATAAAACTTCTGTGAAATTCCAATGCTTTTCAGCAAAAGAACAAATTCTTATAATTAAAGGATTGTGGTGGGGGAGTGCTTTAAAAGTTCTGGTAGTTTAATAGGAAAAATTCTGGATACTTCAGCAAAACTCTCACCTTCTGAGATTCGGCTTTATCTATTATTGCTAACCTAATGCTTTCAGTGTACAGTCAACTAGATCCAAATACATTATGGGCCAAATACTATCCTTTTATACTTATGTGTAACCTTTAATGGATTTCAATGGGAAATATGCATGGTTATTTGAAGGTACTTTTCCAGTGATACACACTGAAAGCAATGAAAAGAAACATGTGTCAGAAATTTAATGTTAAAGATCTCCTTAATATTTCAGTGCCTTCTGATTTTTATAAAGGGTTTTGTGTTGCATGCCACTTCATTAGATCTGTATAGCAAACTGAACAAAAATGTATAAGAGAGTATTCAAACTCAGAATTTAACATCAGAAGTCAAGGAAAAGATGACTGCTTGGATTTATGATTAATATAGCAGCATGTTGAAACAAGAATTCAGTTATGACAATTAGCTAAGCATACTAATTATAATAAAAAGTTGTTATTCTCTAGAAAAATCAGTAGGAACTGTAATCATATCATTGTATGTTTAATAAATATACTTACTTTTGTTTGTTTTCTTTTTGCTTGTCTTCATGTTCACAGTTTACTTTTATTTAATTCAGCTTTATTTTGTTTTCATTTTCTGGTGCATTGTTTTTGAAAATATTCTCCAGAGTACAGGGTTCCAAGGAGGGAGATTCTGAGACAATATCCTGAGTTATGACAAGGACAGTTGAACTTCTGAGAACTAATGACAGTGTTGACTATTTTCATCTCTGAAGCTTAGCTAAGCCTATGCATTCCAGCTACTTAGTAGGCCTCTGCCTTTGATAAACCTCTATAGCATCTAGTTCCTGATTTAATAGGGCTTCATAATTCTCAGTGTATTCATTATTTCTTAACAAAGGGAAGAATACTGTAATCCTCTTGGCTTCGCACCAAAGAACAAAGAAAAAGAGGTGGATTCCATTGTACAAAGCATAATCTGTCAGTACACAATATTGGTTGTATATGTTATGTATACACATGCAAACATAAAAGATCTTCACTTTTGTGGAGAAGACAGCCTGATACTAAAAACAAATACAATGAGTCAATAAATTTCATGGCCTTTTGGAAGATGATGCTATGAGGGAGAATGGGGATAAAATGATGAGTGTTGGGGAGAGATAACTGCGATTAGTCAGGAAAATGTATTTGAAGAATGATGACAGAGGTGCAAAGATGAGTTGTGGTGCTGGGGACTCTCGAGACAAAATGCAAACACTAAATTTGGGAGCAATGCCTGACACCTGTCAAGACCTCCAAAAGCGAATGTATTTGGAGAAACATAAACCTGAAAAAAGCAGAAAGTGAGACAGAGAAGGATGAGAGTGGGCCATTATAGGCCACTGTCAATTCAACACTTACTTAGGCACAAAGTTTGTAAGACAGTTTGAGCAGAAGGAGGATTCAAAGTGACCTTTGAAAATGTACGTTTTTATGTATTTATTTTTGGTACTCAGCGTTGAAACTACGGCGTTCACACTGAACTACATCCCTGCTTGGTTTTTTGTTTGTTTGTTTGTTTTAGGTAAGTTCTAGCTAAATTGCTAAATTATCCAGAGTGGGCACAAATTGGAGGTCCTTCTGCCTCCATCTCCTAACGTGCTGGGAATACAGGCATGCACCCCCAAGCCTAGCTACAAAATGATTTTTATTTTAACTGGATCATCCTCATTTCCCTGCTAATACGTACTGCAGGAAGCTATATTCCCACTTTTAACTATTATTGTTTGTTTCTACAATTAAGCAAAAATATTCAATTTTATCAAGTATAACATCACTATACCACCAAAACATTTTACAAAATTTTTTCTTCATACTGTTTTGATTATTCTACTGTTCTCATGGGACTTTAAGCCTCAGAGAATATTTCATAATTTTACACATGTGTTTTCCCAAAGATAAAAATAATTTCAATACCTTTTTCTTTTCATTAAATGTAATTATTGGACATTATTGTGCACTCACAGTTATTATTAGTTTAATAACTTGATATGGAACATCTTTGCTTTTATTAGTGTACTGTGACATTGGATATTCATGCCTTCTATTGCTACAGAAGTGTACATAAGCATTTAGCTACCAGAGCATAGAGCCCACAGGGTAACGTTAACAGGAGAGTTTTTAATATGAAACAGACACAAAAGTGTGCAGGGGAGAGAGACAAAGAAATGAGGGAAATCATATGGAAAAATCTCAAAAAATAATGTCCATATGCATTAGTTGGGACAGGTGAAGGCTAATAAAACTTCAAGGGCCTCCAAAAATGGGCATTAGAGATGAATACACAGTTCTCAGATGAAGAAATACAAATGACAAATAAATACATGAAAAAATGTTCAGCATCATTAGTCATTAGGGAAATGCAAATTAAAACCACACTGAGATTCCTTCTCACTCCAGAAAGAATGACCAGGATAAAGAAAACCACCAACAACAAATGCTGGAGAGGCTGCAGGGAAAAAGGAACTTTTCTGCACTGTTGGTGGGAGTGTAGACTGGTGCAACCACTGTGGAGGTCAATATGGAGGTTCCTCAAAAAGCTGGATTGGAAGTCCCATTTGACCCAGTTATTCTACTTCTGGGCATATTCCCAGAAGAACTGAAAACATCATACCACAGTGATATATGTGCACCCATGTTTATAGCAGCACAATTTGTAATAGCCCGATCTTGGAAACAACCAAAGTACCCATCAACTGAGGAATGGATAAAAGAGATGTTGTATTTGTATACAGTGGAGTAGTACTCAGCTATAAAGAATGATCACATTGAGATATTTATAAGTAAATGGATGCAGCTTGATATCATACTCATAAGTGAAATAAATCAAACTCACATGTATAAACATTGTATTGTCTCCCTAGTGTAAAAAATGGTGAGTACATAAATTTTATGGTAATCATGGTTCCCCATTACATTGCTTTGAAGTCTTATAATGCTTTCATTCTTTGGTTACAATGGTTTTATTCTGTTTTGTTTGATTTTATTATGTGTGATGTTATGAACATCTGCTTTGAAGAAAACAAGACATTTTGGCAACCATTGCTGATATAATATCATCTAGCTTTGAAGTCCTGCCATGCTTTTGTTCCTCTATTTCCATTGGTTCTATCACATTGTATCTTATTGGATTTTAATATGTGTGATATTGTAAACAAATTTTTTATGGAAAATGAGGTATTATAATAGCCGTTGTTCATTTTCTCTTATTTAGTTTTGAATGTCCTGTAATACTTTCATTCTCTTGAATGGTTTTATACTATTTTACTATGTTTGATATAATTGGAGATTGATAAGTCAGGTTATGAAATGGAACCAACTTGGAGGAATTGTGGCAATGGAGGGAATGGAAGAAGGAGGATATTTGTGAATTCTAGAAAAGGGATTTTAGAGTAATGAAGAAGAGAGACTTTGTCCTGTGAACATAGCAATTGGAAAAGTGGTCCAAAAAGCTTTATGAGGTTACCATGAATTCTAGTGAAAACAAATATTACATGAGCGATGTTCATCTGATTTCACTATGCTTAAATGTAACAGTCTTTTCTGTTGTTAGCTGAATGAAACAAGGCAGTGATTTTCTTGATCAGTATGTGCACTGTGTTGTGATCTTTCTGGAAAACAAATCTACTTGTTATGGAGGGATGGTAATAGTTATTGAGAGCCAATGTTATGTAGAGCTTGAATTATAAATTCAAGGGAATTTTCAAGTTATTGAAAGCTAAAGCTATTCAAATACAAAATTTAACAAATTCCTGTGCAATACAAAGATAGGAACTGAAGCTGGGATTCTACTGAATAAATTAATTTCTTAAGTTACCGATATTTTGAGCTCCTAATGTCTTTAAACTTGACTATAACAACAAAACAACAAATCAAAGCATGACTATAATATATGGAAATTTTAGCTCATATGTTTTTCGTATGATGGTGTTGAGGATAAATTCATAGAAGTTCTGTTAACAGGGGTAAATTTTAATAGTATTTTTGTAATGTTGAAACTGTTCTACCACAAGAGTATGCTATGTATGCAATCAGAAGACCAGAAGACTATGAATATTTAGGATAAACTGTGATACTCTCCTTAGATAACAATTACTAATATATTAGTTTGATTTTCAACATACTTTTTTACAAATAAGGTATGCTATTTGTTATAGTGAGAAGTCCATAAACACCAATTCATCATTCTCCCAATTGAAAAATTGTTGGCGGCAGAAAGAATGACTAACATTTTTAAGCTAATTCATACTCTAGTTATCGGGTGAGAGGTGAAAAGTATATGTTCAGTATATCTTAACTATCTCGAATCAAAGCAAACATAGAAATATAAGCAAAACACCTTTTCTGAGCAGAAGAAACATCTGTTAGTAACAACTTGATTATTCTTTGAGCGTGGGTAGTAATACAGACTTTGCTTGAATCACAATTAAAGACACACATTGCTGATCTTCTTGCTATGCTCTTATGTCTGTGCTCTTGGCAGAATTTCGCCAGCTTGAACATTCCTAAGCTGATGCTCAAGGCTTTCCAAGAATTTTGCCACTTGTGAGCTGAGCTGAGAAGTAAAGGAGAAGCTGGATCTTAGCCACCTTGCTTGGAACAGCGTTTCATCCCTCTCAGATTTAAATCTTCCTTAATTCTGGGTGACTTGACAGAGCTTTCTCAATGTGCCCACCTTGTTTCTAAATCAAGTGGGATTTTACCCCATCCCTATATCCCCAGATAGAATCCTAGAGCTTTAAATCTTCTCTCCAACACCAAGGTTTCTAGAATTTTCATTTGTCATTATGGTTTAGATTAACCTTATTATTACAGCTTTTCTGACTGAAGTTGGCTTTGGAGCAGGAGCTTAGCTTCACCTTAAAGCTTATAAATAATGCAGAATATCAGCGTCTAAGCAGACCTGCTGAGTCAGAATTGGCCTTTAATGGGTCCCAGGTGTCTCCCTAGTACACGTAAGAGTAGGAAGTACCGTTTCACAACGCATTCTCTCTCATTTGCCCGGAAATGGTATGTTTTATTAGTTGAGCATGTCATTATACCACTTCCTTAAAAGAACCAACCCATCTCTATCTACCCTTCCACTTTGAATCACACATTTATTTCATTCTTAACATTTTACAAATGCAGATAAGCACAAGAAAGGGCCACACTTTTGTTCTTCCCTTTTCTTAATGTAAATGGCTATATTCATTGTCTCATCCCTCCAGCCCACTTTAGAATCAACTGTGCAGTACAAAAGCAACATTCAAAAAGGACCCTTGGAATCAGTTGGAATACTATCAAATAATTCTGGTAATTTTCATCCTGTTTTAGTTTTAAATTTTTTCTATAAAACCTTGAATTCAGATTCTTCTAAATTTTTTTCCCTGAAGTCCTCATTCCTTAATCTATGAATTATTATTTTATATATTATTCCTTAAACTTTGAGTTCCTTCATTTCCTTAATCAATATAGTTCCTCCTTTTTTCAGTCTTTGTTATTTGGCATTGAGGTGCGTGATAAAATACAGAAATAAATGGTTGTGGAGAAAATTCTTTTTGTTTTGCTTCATCCATGAGTTGAGAAACAAGAATTGTATCACCTTACTCTGCCCTATTGTATTGTTGACTAGTCATAAGATAGAAATTTTATAATTAGACAGAAATAAAGCAATTTTGTTCAGATTTACTGTAATGTCCTCTCATTTATTTCTCATGTGAAAAACTTAATTATTATTGAATAAGTAGTTAAAGTAAAAACTTTGTTAAAAATGGCATACAGTAAATACACTTACTTTAAATATCCTGAAAAAAATAGCATGGGGAACACTTCATGGCTGGTCAGTCTATTTTTATTTATTAAATAAAGGAAAGGTATGGGGGGAGGAACTGTATATTTTTTCGCATTAAATTTTATCCAGGTCTTTAGCAGTCTTCAGGTGCATACACCTTATATTCAATCCATACTATATATACCATATTATCATATAAGGATATTTTGTTAATGTCTTTTGCCAATCAGTGTGAATAACTGAACAACAAAAACCTTTTAAACAAACTATGACTGAAAAAGAAGTTTGTTCCTGGAATTTCTTCATCACCCTGAATTACCAACTTTTTAAACAATTACTCTCAAATATTAGGTATTTGCCCAGAAGGATTAATGTCTAGTACTTATATCATTTCTGCCTTAACTTATAACTTTTCATTTATGATGAAAAGTTTATCTTTACTATTTTTCCAAAAAATCTTCATCTGAGTTAATTTCTTAAAATACTGCATATATGGTCTCTCAAAATGCTGCATGTGGCAAGATATATAATTTATTAATAATGATCATGATTATGTTTATGGTTTGTGTTCACATTTCTGAGAAACATTTTGGTTTAGTTTTGCTTAGTAAATTGTTTTTGGAATAGTTTTTGTATGTCAGGTTGCTAATGAGTATTTTTTCTTATTTTTTGTAGAATTAATACATTGAGTGTCAAATAATGAATGTTGGGAATGAGAAATCAAAGAGGAGGGGAATATAATTGTATGTTTCTTTCTTTTTGTGACAACAATCAAAGTAACAGTCTAAGCCCTGTTTAATTTTATGCATAAGTAACTTTCTGATAGGATTGAAGTGATATGTTGCATATTTGCCAATTGCCCAATGGTGTATATTGATTGTTATATCATGATAAAAGCTAACATTCATGATTAAAGTTGACATGTGCTACAGGATATGCTGTAGGAAAAGAGAATATGAAAATAGGGTATATAGTGTTGGGAAATAGTGTAGCTAATACTGCTGCTACAGAAAGGAAATTTAGTGGTGATCACACTTTGTGACCCTTATACATGTCTATAGAAAGCTGGTTCTCAGCCCTCTCCATGACACTGTATGGAACTGGCTTGCACCCTGACACCTGGCAGGATTTCATAATGAACAATAGCAAAGAGAATGTCAGGATCATTGGCCATTGCCAAGATCATGGTGATGTATGGACCATCTAAAGTAATGCTCTGTTACTGGTTCCTTTTTATTAAGACATTCATTACTGATAAATAGGAGAGTCTTTTCTGATGTCAAACAGTTACCAGGATTATATTGAATGCATTAGAGAAAGTAATTTAACAACGTCCACTGAGTAGGAGCTCTGAGAAGCATTTTGCCAACTACTGAAAGGCAGAGTAAAAACTACAGAGTGTTTATAGTACCACAAAAGACACATACAATAGTGTCATATAGGTTAATTCTTCAAGAGATTAATGAAATACATTTTGAAAAAATTCATTATTTATCTTGCAATGTTAAGACCAAGAAAATCTCTGCTGAAAACTTGAAAGTTTACAAACAGATATACTTTTCCTTTAGTTTGTTGACGGTTCTTAGATTGTCTTTGCCCTGCGGTGGCTGTATGCATTTCATTTAGTTTGTCAGGTTCTTCTGAAAGTGTTCTTTGTCTTCAGTGTTTTTCAGTATAATTAATGAGATTATGAGTAGAACCTTGTCATGAAATTTATATGGGTAATAAATTTGTTTTAGGTAATTAAAAGTTAATAAATTCACAGGCTTTGCTTGTTTATTTTTCTTAATAATGGATGATTAGTCTAGCTTTAGTTTATCTAGGAAACTTAATTGTGCACATATTTTTCAAAAAACAGTTTGATAACTGTGATCTGACTTATGTTTTTCTTAACATAATGATTTTTACATAATATTTATCTTAATCTGATAAATGGATAGAAATTGTGTCATGAATTCAGTCTGAATTACCATGAAAATGACCATTTCTGTTATGAAGGTAGTTTTTTCTTTTCTTTAGCTTCAGCAAACCCAATTTTATCTCAGTATTTCATCTTAAAAGGGACTTGTTTCCAAAAGTTTATTCTTCAATATGTCTGCACAAAAGGATACTTATTCAAATATTTTAGACTGCAACTATTCTATCATAAGCATTATCCTTCAAATGTGAAATTAATTAATTTTTCTAAGTGAGAAAGAAAGTAACTTTAATCTTTTGTAACATTTGTTAACATCATAACAATTCTCATTATTAAGACTTTAATTTTAAACAGAAATTCCTCAATAATTCCTGACTTTAAGACTGAAATTCTCACATACTGAGGAATTCATGAGTCCCAAGGGTACCTGGATAGTCACCATAATCTGATTTTTTGTTGTTGTTGTTGTTGTTTTGTTTTTTTTGTGTTTTTGAGACAGGGTCTCTCTGTGCAGTTCAGTCTGCCCTTGAGCTCTCTTTGTAGCCCAGGCTGGTCTCAAACTTACAACGATCCTCCTGCTTCAGCCTCCCAAGTGCTGGGATTACAGGCATGAGCCACCACACCTGGCAACTATTTTGGTTTTTAAAAAATATTTTAATATTCATTAAAGGAAAATGTCTTACATATGAATACAAAGAATATTGGTATTTATATGATGACAGCTTTAACATTAATTATAACTACTTTCCATCTTTAGCACTTAATAACTGAGCATCTCTTTTTCAATACATAATTTTCTACATTAAAAAAACATCTAATAGATCATGTTGTGTGTCCTGACAGAACTGAATTTTTACTTAGACATTCAATAAATTATACATATGGAGTTCATAATCATTCAAATAAAAGAAAGAACAAAGTTTTTGAAGGCAGAGACACTTACTCTGCCTAAAAGGAATTAGAGAAATCCTTAACAGAAAAGATGTATTTTAGAAGGATTAGGAATATACCAACTGTGAGAAAAGAAAGAAGGGGTTTCCGGGCTGTGAGGTGTTAAAAAAAGCTCTTCTCAGGGTGTGGTGAGAAATTTGGAGCTGTTATCATGTGAGATGGGTGATGTGGAGATGCCCGTCTGTTTTTAAGGAAGAGCACTGTGATGCTTCCTGAAATGGGATTCATTGTGTCGTTAGCAATTTCGAGAAAAGACTTTGTAAGGAAATGGATACACCCAGAAAATACAAGGTTCAATGAAATGATGCGATGCACAAGTTTAAATGCCATATGGAACCCTTCATTTGAAAAAGGCAAAGTACAACTAAAGAGCAAAATAAGGGACTGACAGAAGGAACCCAGGAAGCCGGGAGATAGATCTTTTGCAAATGGGAAGGTGTCTAGGAGATCGGGGTTGAGGGAGAGGAGCAAAGGAAGGGGAAGGAAAACAATTCAAGATGTGTCGGGTCCTCAGGCCAAAACCAAATACCCACAATGAATGTGAACATTGTATTGTAACCCGTGAGCCACATATAACAATGTTAGCACTGAGAGTGAAAACGAAGCAAGGGGCCTAGAGACGGGGAAGGAGGTGCATAGGAAAGGGAGGAGGAGTAGAAGAGAATCGAGCTGTGCTGTGGACACGTGTGCTAAGGAGAGCATAAACGTTGCGCAGCAGGCATGTGCTAAGGGAATTTTAAAAAGCCTGTATGTGCAGAGCCTCAGCCACAGCACAAGCCGGGTCCCACCGCTTTCCCTGAAAACCTGCGTGACAGGTATAAGGTGCCAGTAATTTTTGTTCAGATATTTTAAACAATATTCTTATGATAATGAACCTGTAGATGTTGAAAACCACATTTCCCAGAAAGAGCCAACAATTGTAATCAAGCGTTTGATTTATAGGATTTATTGGAATTTAAAACAGTTGTCATTCAGCAAGCTTTGTGCAGAATCAATAGGCAACCAAAAATTTTGAATGACACCATTGAGAGATAAAGAGTTATTCCAAGAATCTATCAGAATAGAAGTTGATATTAAATACAAAGAGAAAATTCAAAGGTTGGGTGCAGTTTACTCTTTCAGATTGTTAAAATATATATTTCCTGAATGTTTAAACAATATATTTGATACTGATTTCTGACACAATGAATGTACTTCAAATAAAGTATAAAGATATCATTTAAAATTAGTTTCTGATATTAAAAATAGTGGTATTATTCTTTATATTGTCTTTCTTTTAGGTGTAAGTTGGTTTCTCTTGTAGTATTGAATTAATTTATTCACCTTACCAATAATTTTGAAATTTCTAACACATTCCAAAATGTGCAAAGTAAATGTAAGATTTATTTATAACAAAAATGATGCATTTTTAAAAGGATTATAGGTATTTTCCTTACATTGCTTTCCTCAAACTTATTGCTAAGAATTTAGAAAGGCATTGATACACTGGTAATACCTTCCTGGAGAACAGGTTAATGTATACACCAAAACCAACTCAGGAGTGCTGAACACATAGTGGAGAATAATTCAGGAAGTCTTAGGTATTACAACAGTTGCAAAATAACATATGTATTTTGTATTTTGTATTGCTGGGCAACTACTATAACTTTGGCACTGCTGAATGTATATCTATTTTCCGACAAAACAAATTTATGCAGGAATTCTTCGGCCACAAAACAGTGGTTGGTATGCCATATGAGAAAAAATAGTGGAAATGATATAATCTAAGGTTCTTTTTTTTTGGAAAGTTACTACCTTAATATGCAACCATATATATATATGAAATAATCTTGGGCAATAAATATAGACTAGCTTTTACAGTATTGGCAGAGAAATACCTTTACTGCAAAAATTTTTTCCCTACCATTCATGTATTTGGTGTGGAAATGAACAGAAATAAATTACAAGAGGTGCTAATTCTTAAAATTAGACTAAATAAAATGTAGTTCATTTATGCTTTAATTATTCATAATTATGACTGCATAGAATAATATATAATGATACTTAGATTTTTAAATTTATTTTTGAGCAATATATATAACATACAAATTGCACACATTGATAAATAATCAGGATGTGTTGATATATGCATGCATTGTGCAATCATGGTAAATATATATATATATACATATATATATATTCTTAAATAGTCATCACCTTTTGTGTATAAGCACTCAAAATTCATTCTAGCTATTTAAAATACACAGTACACAGTCACTATCTATAAGCACCTCATGCTGCAATAATGCACTAGAATTTCTTAATCTGTTCTACCTGCAGTTTAGTGCCTATTAGTCAGCCTTTCCCCATTATCCTAGCCCCTCATTTCTCCCCATCCTATTGTCAACTAATGTGAGATCAACTTTTTAGAATTTCGCAAGTGAGTGAGATTATATACTTGACTTTCTGTGCTAGTTTTATTTCACTTAATTTAATGAGCTCCAGTTGTATCTATGCTGTCATCAGGGACAGGATTTATGCTTTTTATAGTGGAATAATATTCCATGGTGTATATGCACGTTTTCTTTTTACATTTGTTAGTTAATAGACTCTTTGATTGTATTTCTTGCCTACCTTGACTAGTGCTGTAATAAAAAGGAAGTGCACATGCCTCTTTGACACACGGATTTCATTTTCTTTGCCTATAAACTCAAAAGCAGAATTGCTGAATCATGTGTGTTTTAATTAGCTTTTCTCTCCCTGGGAACAAATACCCAACATACACAATTTAAAGGATGAACTTGTTCATGGATTCAGAGGGTTCAGTCCATGGTTGGCTGTCTCCTGGATAAAAATATGATGGAAGGGAATGGTGGAACACAGCTTCTCCCTTCATGCCCCAGAGACAGAGCTAGGGGAAGAGTACCAGCTGAAGATAAGTGTACCGTACAAAGGCACAGCCCCAGTTACCCACCTCAAGCTGGGTCTCACCCCCGCTAATAGCACAGTCAGCTTTGAATATCAGTAGATTTACCTGCTGGTGAGTAGAGAAAGAACCCTCATGATCCATCCACCTCTCCAAGAGTTTCTTAGTATTATTTTTGATTTTAAAAATTAATGAATTTTGTCCACTAATGTTTAAATTTGACAATATTTTTAAATGTAGAGACTTTGAATTTTACAGGTGTCTTAGTTACTTTTACTCATTGTTGAGACAAAATACCTGACACCCAAAGGGAAGGAAAAGTTTATTTCTTACAGTTCTTGGAGGTTTTAGTAAATACTCAGTTGGCTCCAAGGGAGGGTGGCATGGTGGGTCTGCCTTTCAAGACTGGTGCAAACAGCAATGCAGAAACCAGAGAGAGAGAGAGAGAGAGAGAGAGAGAGAGAGAGAGAGAGAGAGAGAGAGCTTCTTCCCACCAGTTGTGGTAAACTGGCTCCACCCCTAGGTGGATGTAGCACTCACACCACCAATCCAAGCACTAGACAATGAACCAATCACAAACGCTAGATTTGGTCCAGTCCATAATTCATGAGGCTTGGGGGCCACTGACATAAACCATGACAACAGGTACCGAATACAAACTCCTTTGAAACTATATGTTTAAATTAACTCTCTTGTTTGAATTTTTTATAAAAGAAATGGCTGCTTTCTCCAGAAAAGTATACATGTGCCATTCAAACAAAGTTTTCACACAATTTGTTAGTAGTTACAGGCCAGTTATACCTTCCCAAAGACTCCCATTTTTAATCTCAGATGGATGTAGAGATTTGTTTTGTTTCCATATATACAAATAGAATATTTATTGCAACTTTGATTCTTTAAGAAGAATGATGTTCTGCCTTAGGATTATATATTGATAGTAGATAATCATCATTCTAAATAAACATATAAAAATATATGCCCTGATTTTAAAATTTCTGTGTTTATTCATAAAAATAAACAAACAAAAAAACATTTCTTCTTGGATTCTGGAGATATAGTTCAGCTCTAAAATGCCTGTGTGGCAAATGTGAGCTTGTGAGTTTGATTCCCAGTACCAAAGAAAGAAAGAAAGAAAGAAAGAAAGAAAGAAAGAAAAAAAAAA